>OZ026628.1:24421218-24483718 GCA_964020975.1 Hermodice carunculata | reverse complement strand
GACTCCACCCATCTTTAACCACTACCTCTTTAAATTGGCTGCATCTTCAATGATTTTTGGTAACTACATGTACATATACGCACAGTCGTCAAGAGAGTTGCAAGACTTTGATGTCATTATGTCTATTAATTGCCCCTCAGCCTTTAGGCCGGAGGGGTATTCATCACCTACGCATCCATCAATGTCTTTTTAACGCCATACCTCCAAAAATACTCACTTTACAAAGACCAAATTCTTATCACAGGGGGCCATTGAGGTGCTTCAGGTGCCTATAAAAAAGTAGGTCACTAGGACACATATTTAGGTCACAGTACTACATCAAAGAAAAAAAATGATGTTAACACAATATCTAAAAATATTGAATGTAGCTTTATCAATTATTCATGACAGTTGTTCCTAAGGATGCCTCAGATGCGTGTGTAAAACTAGGTCACTGGGTCACATATTTAGGTCACAGTGTGGCATTATATCTTCAAATATTAAATTACTCATTGTAGCTGCACAAATTATTTATGAGGGTTGGTTGTAAAGATTCCTCAGACACCTAATGAAAACTAGGTCACTGGGTCACACATTTAGGTCACAGTGCTGCATTGAAGAAAAAATTGGCTTTGCCATGATATCTCTCCTCATTGCATTTGCACCAAAGCTTTGTCAGTAAGTCAAACAGAAGTAACCTTGACCTACTGGAGGGGTATTGTCAACACCTACGCATCCATTTGTTTGTCTGTCTGTCTGTCTGTCTGTCTGTCTGTCTGTCCGTCCTGGCTGAGGAGTTTTTGGTCACTGATCGGCTTCTAGTTGTTTATATGTAGGATCAGTTGCAAATATTGTGACAGCCCATAACACCTTTCTACACCTATACTTCTCCTGTTCGTTTAAATTTTTACTGTTCTTTAATGCAAAAAACCCCAGCATCAAATGTCAAATGAGCCTGAGTGATAACTTGTATCTATACACACTAAATATCTCTTTCAGGTAAAAGGGAATTGACATTATAAAGAATCCCCCCCCCCAAAAAAAAAGAGGAAAAAAAACAAGGAAAGAACTAAAGGGCATGGAATGTATATAACACAGCAAGAGAGTTTTGCTTTGAAGTAGAAATCATAAATTTTTAAAGAACATACATTGGGGCAAACAAATGCATTTGTATAAAAAGGCATAATTTGGGCTTCGTATTCATTTGTGCATTATTGATGTGAAACTTAGGGTGAACAAGACTGGTGGCTGTCAAACTATGGTGCCGATGAGGAGCCATCAGGTGGAATTTGGGGGGATCCCATCAGTAGCAGCCAAGGAGCTTGAGGTGGATTATTTCCATCTGAGGCTGACATTTGGAAAATAGGAGATGTATTGACTGGTTTGTCAAGGAGTCCCATTGGGACGTGAATACCACCGGTTGAGTCACAGTGTACAGGCCACTGCACATTTGACTTTCCTTTCGAAGCTTTAATATTGACAACTAACATTTAACCCTTTGGTGTTAAGAGTAATGTCAGGTCAACATTTCTTATTGCTGTGTACCAGCTGGCACCCATACTAAGAGGAGTTGATGATTTCAGTAGCTTAACCCTTTCCCCCTTAAACTGGCCTAAACCGGCTGGTAGTGAAATGTCGTCTGCTTCAGTGTCTTCAACTGTTAAATTTCAACAGTAACAAAAAACAGTTTGACTAAGAATTGCAGAGGAGACCTATCAAAATCACATGCCCAAGCTCAAGAAGGAAAGCTGTTGACTCAGTCTTAATTCAAGGAGGAAAGGGGCTTTTCAAAAAGTTCATTTGTTCTTTGTGATTTTTTGGAACTTCTCTTGATGATCAATTGTACTGCTCCAATTTCTATTCAAACAAATAAGGACAGCAGTGGCAAATTATAACAGTTGTCCCTCCTGTCAAAGACCGCTCCTTAGGGAGACCACCTGCCTTTTGTGAACACTTCTTCCAGGTCCCTCTGTAATACTTATCTTGTTATTGATACCTCCCTTGATAAACCACCTGCTTTATGTGACTGCTTCAGGAGCTTCCCAAGGGCTGGTCTGTCAAATAGGGGATAATACTCAGCATTGATTGCCAAAAAGTATCAACTTTTGCAGACTAATTATGCAGCGAGAATAATTATTGGATCAATAGTTCTTTGCTCATGGGGACTCTGAGCCATGTAATGATCATCATTTCACAATTTGGGTTTCTTTAAACTTTGCCAAATCTGAACCAAAGTTGTCAGAGTGTTACGTCAGAATAAGTTTGCTAATTTGGATAACAATGGGCAGATTGCATATATACAATGTACACATATATACCTGTAACTCTCAATGTGGTCCCTTAAGCAAAGTTCCGTCGGGACATTTTGCTTTTTAGCTCTGGTGACTGAGCTTATGCAATCACTCATTTTCTGTCCATCAGTCTGTCCATACTTTTTGTTTGTAGACGTGATATAGTCCACATGCAGTTTTCAAGTTAGCCTTCTATAACTTTTAGGACTTATCAAGTGTACGATGCTGTAGGTCAAGTTAAATGTGGGTGATGCCACCTAGAATATTACATAATATATGGGGCAAGATGTGAAAATTTGATAACACAATTTATTTAAGAGTTTTTAATGAATCATCACATAATTTAGCAGGAATCTCAAATGGGCTAAAAGGTGAAAACACATTGAAATTGGGTGGTGCTGCACGTACCTGCAGTATTACTGAAGATATGGACCACAATGTGGTAAAAAACATATTACAATGTGTATGTAGAAACTGAATAAGGTTTATGATACCAAATATACCACTAGATGTTTATCAAATGTAGAAGTTTTATATTGCATAATATTTATGACTTTGATCCACTGTCTGGTGTCCACAGAGGGACTACATTTCAGGGAATGATTTATTTATGGTCATTATGACAGAACTTGTGCACGCATGTGTATCAATATGCCATTACAAGAATATTATACAGACATCATCTATCAATACCCAGAGTCATGGTGGCACCACTAGTGGTATTAAATGGAACTGGCATCTTGGACATTAAAAGTGCATTAATCAATTATTTTGATTATAAAATGAGATGGAACTAAACTTACACCAAATATGTAATAGGCTGATGATCAAATGTCATAAAATATTGGGTGACCTTGGTCTTTTTTCAAGCCCATGGAGGACATACGTAGTAAAGGACAATAAATTAGACATATTGAGAAATTAAAAGGGTAACAACACCAAATGTGCCACAAATGTGTATCATACATGAACATGTACATGGTAGTTTAATATTGCATATGATGTGTGAGCGTGGCCTACTTTCGAAAGGTCAAGGAAAAAATGCATATCACCATCAGAAGATGATTTTTTTTCTGATGTCCGTGACACAAGAAACTGAGATGGAACTGCAAAACAAATCTGCATAAGCCTGGCGTCAAAATTTTTAATGTGTTGTGTGACCTTGACCTATTTTTCATGATTATTAAGTGTTTTAGAGAAAGACGCTTAATTTCAATCAAATATGTTGATAAAGAATAAGGAGAATACCAAATGTTTGATAAGGTGTGTTCATGTGAAAGTTTGATGTTTCCTGATATAGATGAAGTTGACTAGTTTCTCAGGGTCATAGACAGAATGCATTTCAAAAAAATAATTTTTGGTGAGGTTCATTAGCTTATATGTCAGTAGAGTATTAGGCCAAGGGCCTCTTGTTGTCCAAATTACTGCAGAAAAGCGCCTGTTTGAGAAAGATTATCTGAATAAACTACATGTTGTTGGGCTGGGTATTGTAGGCGAAGTTAATATTCTTTGAGCATATGGGCAAATTAAATTACAGGAGCCTGTACCCCTCTTATAAGGCAACCCCAAATGCATCCCCAAAATGGCCCTATGAAAAGGGTGGCCTCTCTAGAGGGGGACAATATAATGGAAATGTCACCCTTTTGGATAGAAATGGTGGTCTTTTAAGAGAGTTGGCCGCTGATGGGAGGGACCTTACCGGGGGGGGGGGTGGGGGGGGTGGCACTGTAGTGACAAAAGAAACTCTGATTTATCATTTTCCCCAGTGATATTAGATAAGATAGCATTGATATACTGCTTGGAAAAAAAAAGATGACACGTCCCATCTTGTTCAGCATCATGCACATACTGTGAGGATGTGTGTGACAAGGTTGTTTACTTTATTATATACCTTTTCACATCTCTTTTGGGAGGTAATGGTGGTCCTTAAAAGCACCTTTTTGGTATTTGTTGGGAGGCTGCATGCACCAATAGCGGGTGTGACCATCATGCTTCTGTAAGCAAGCTTGCATGCGCCTTGCATGCTGCTTGCCAGCTTGATGATCTCAGCCTGGGGCATTTGATTCCACTGGTCTGTGAGCCTCTGTGCTAGTTGGTCCTGGGTGGCTGCCGGTTCTTCATGCTGATCCCTGATTTGACTCCAAACACATCCCACAAATGCTAGATGGGGGGCAGGACAGGAGAACCGACTGGCCATGTCAACAGGAGGATATTGTGTTGCTGTAGATACTGCATGCTTATGCCAGCAGTGTGTGGTCATGTGTTATTCTGTTGAAACAATAGCCCTGGATATTGTTGGATCCATTGGTCAACTGTGGGCGGGATGTCATCCATGTAGCGCTGGCCTGTTAGTGTCCCGTTCACCCTGATGAGAGCTGTTCTCTCTCTTGCTGTAATTGCCCCCCATATCATGACACTGCCTCCTCTGCAGCGGTCATGTTCAACCATAAATCCTACAAACTTGTCGGAAGGCATTCGTTGAACTCTTATTCTTCCATCGTGGAAATCCAAGCAGAATCGGGATTCATCTGACTACATCACGCTGTTTCATTGACTTCTGGCTCTGGCTGCATGTTCCTCACACCACTGTACCCATCGTGTTTTGTGTGCAGGACTGAGACATATGCAAATGACAGGGCGGTATGCTCCCAGTTTGGACAACAGTAGTCTCTTGTTAATGGTAGACTGTAATGCTCTGATGTTGAAGGGCTGGTACCACTGCTGATGATACATTTTGGTGAGAAAAACCTGTGCCTCTTCACATACTGGATCAAGTAAGGGTCATCCATCCCATCTGACAGTCTTGGTTGCCTGGATCCAGCCTATCTTCCTGCTGCATTCTCTGGTTTCCTGGAAACAGTCCCACCACCTTTTTACTGATGGCCTGGAGCACCCCATTATTTTGGCAGCCTCCCGCTGGGAAAGGCCAGCCTCCCGCTGGGAAAGGCCAGCCTCCCGCTGGGAAAGGCCAGCCTCCCGCTGGGAAAGGCCAGCCTGCAACATCCTTATGACTCTGTCCCTGTCAAATTCTGACAATTGTAAGTGACCAATATGCTGTGGCATTGTGGATTCACAGTGATCCCACTAGTGCCATGGCCCCTTTATGAAGCCCGTAGTCTCCTCAATACCAGACAGACTTTTCGCACCTCTCTAGCTGCATGTTGTCTTGTTTTTGGAACATTTTTGTATATGTGACTGCTCAGACATATCCTAAGCTATCCTGTTGATGTTACATAATATTCCATGTGACACCCATATTCTCCATATACATGTGAATTAAGGCATATTTAGAGCGACCCATGTTAAACCAATGGGGGTGGCATTTTTTCCTCCCGAGCAGTAGAGTTTTATCTCTGGGTACCTTAGTTTATCCAGACTCACTGTTGACCTGGGCTAGTCTGTGTTTTGTATAGGAGTTTAAGATTGACCTGCTGATATTTGAACGAAAGGTCTAGTTGTTTACAAGGAATTTCAATTAAGAAATCATTACGTCGATTAAGGTGAGCATCTGCGATATTTGTCATGATTTGCACTGAAAGAGTTAATTCTTACTGTGGTCTGTTTGTCCTCATATAGTTTATAGGTGCTCTGTTTTGCCGAGATTATAATCCAGCAAGGCTTATGATTGTAACATGCTTGGTCTGACAATTAACGTCAAACCACCTACACTGTAATTTTCTGAGAAATGGAAAATAGATTTATCAATATGTGGTAACAAAGTTAGGTAAGATACAATAAGTTTATATGCATTAAGGCATATGTGAAATATTGTTGGCAACAAGATGTGGTTGGACATACATGTCTTAAGTAATAAACAGTGGTATAAGCTTATACCTTACAGACAGTCCCAGGCACGTGAACGGGTGATACATGATATCTCAATGTCTCCACAGTGCATGTATTGCTAAAATTGAAAAACTAACAAAATGTAATTTGCAGACAGAAGATGATTTGATCCACCCACCAGAAATATGAGTTCGGGGATAAAGTTGCATTGATCTGACCACAATGTGAGCAGTTGCCTTCCTCCTATATGTCATCAGACCAAAGCACTGGGATATAATAATCACATCACAGTCAGGTGCATATATGTGTGTACTTGTCAGCCGCAGTTTAATACTGGAAGGGAGATACCCCTTGTGGGATGTGGACTTGAGAAATATGATGTGTAGATTGAGTATTCATGTTCAGCTGACTCATTGTCTGTTTGGCATAGAAATAAGGGAAGCCATCAAAAGTTAAATCTTTAACAAAGAAAAAAAAATAAAAACCACTAAAGTATTAGTTTGGCTAAAATTACTTAAAATCCCCCCTCCTCAAATCCATGTGTTGAAACTTTTATTCTACACTGAAATTTTGAGCTCCCATCATATACATGTATGTCCCAAACTTGATGCTTTACTGTTCAGCAATCATAATGACTTGCATCTGTGCAAAATATGATACTAATTAGCGTTGAATAATTATTGTCCATTAAAGGTATTGCACAATCAAATTGACTGTTTATCTTTTGCTTTCAGTCTGATAAAAATAGTGCAGGTCACTCAAAGCAGAAATGACATGGTACAATTTGGAAGTTTGTATTTCTCAAATCTTTTGTTTACTTCAGTTTTGTGACATAGAAAACTTAACAGACATCTTGTCTCCTCTCCCTGTAACTAAAACAGATTGGTTCTTCATTGCACATTTATCTTTTGATGGCTTACCTAATATGACACAATGTCTAAACTTTTGGGGGGGCCAAAAGATGCTAACTACATTTAACAAGATCCCATTGATAGCGTAGCACTAATACACCAGTTCATAGGACTCAGGTTTATTCGGTTCACTTCAGGAAGCGCACCCTGCTTTGTTTACATTTTGTGCTAGGCCATGCTGGCCGGATTACATGTTGAAGCATAAGAAAGTTAAACACAGGATATGCTTGGATTTAATGAAAAATCAAACTGTCAGCAATCTATAAATGCACGATTCACCACTGATGTGACAATTTAAGTAAAAGATTTGCACTGTTCAACACAATCCATGCCGTAATCACTAGCGTGGCATCCGTTGTAAACATATGACAGCGTGGGCCCAACTCGGCTACTTGCTGATTGGACAATCAGGCCAACAATGGAATGCGTAATTAATTACAGTCCAGAATAGTTCGGTACAACTCAGTATGAACATGTCTATTGCATAATGATTAGTGCCCAAGTGACAATAAGGCTGTGGTCTGTCCTAAATAGACGACAAACTTCCTCACATTTTCATTTGCCCTATGTACATGTACAACTAGATGTATGTTAGTCCTTGCGTGTGCTTCTCTGCGATGTATTCTGTGCCCTTGGAGAGGACCAAATGCTTTGTCATGTTAATGGGAAAAGATAATCGAGTTTGAAAATCTGTGGTATGTCATTAGAAAATGCAGTCTGATGGGGATACATAGAAACAGAGGCACTATATATGTTCAGAAATAACCGGCAATAAAAACTCATGACATTCCAGCAATCTTCTCCATAGTCTCCATAGACATGCATGGCGAAGGCAGCTAAGGATTTTCATCACACAGAAAAGGACCAAGAGGAGACCCACTGTGTAATCTGCTAAATTGTACTCCTGTCACTGGCCAGGGATATTCAACAAATATCTGACTAGGTATCTTGTAACCATAACATGTATGAATGTACAGTGAAACCTGTTTTGAGAGACCATTGTGTTGAAAGACCACCTGCCTTTTCAGACCATGTTTACTATGTCCCCTTTGCTATCTTTCCCATGCTATTATACCTCTATTGAGAAACCACCTGCCTTATGTGACCACTTTTTTACTTGCCCTAGGGGTGGTCTCTCAAAACAGGCTTCACTGTACAAGAGAACATTACATTTAGCATGCATCGGAAATTTACAGCTGGGATTTTGGGCTTCTCTTGCAAAATGAAATGGAAGCATACTGTAAGCATGAGATATGATTGATACATGGCTGTGAACTTCTAAAATGCTTTACTGCAATTTTGTTTATTTATTCCCAGCCTCCTTGAAGTGCACTTCAGTCAGAGCACTGTTATTACCGCTTCAACAAGCGTATAGTCGTGCTGAGCAATGTCTACATGTGTATCCCTGTCTCCCTAGAGGGCAGTGATTTGCTCTACAATTGACTGGACACCATTCCACCACACAGACTGCTCCCCACAGGCCCTACAGTTGCCCTGCAGGTGAAATGGGTGAAGTGGGTAATGTACGGGCACCAGAAGGCATTAGCTGCAATCAGCATGCCATGTAGTGAGGGACAGAGTGAGTGAGCTTGTGAGAGAGTAGATGCTGAGAACGCCATGACAAGAACTGTGTAACTACGTGTTGTGGACACAGTTTGTCCACTGAGAATCTACCACAGGAGTATGTGCTGTCTGTATTTGCCGGCTTAATGGGCAACCCTGGCAGCAAGAGATGAGGTTAACAGACGCCTTAATGATCGTGAAGTATGTGATTCCATGCTCAAAGTTGCTATGCAGTGGGCTGCTGAAGCACGGTATGAGCCAGGTGCCCTTGTGGCAGGCAGGTGCCCTTGACTGGTAGTCAGGTGTCATTGTGGCAGCCAGGTGTCACTGTGGCAGCTGGGTGCCCTTGTGGCAGGCAGGTGCCCTTGACTGGTAGTCAGGTGTCATTGTGGCAGCCAGGTGTCACTGTGGCAGCCAGGTGCCCTTGTGGCAGCCAGGTGCCCTTGACTGGTAGTCAGGTGTCATTGTGGCAGCCAGGTGCCCTTGACTGGTAGTCAGGTGTCACTGTGGCAGCCAGGTGTCCTCATAGCAGCAAAGTGCCCTTTAATGGCAGCATCAACTTTTTGATTGTTAATTTAGACATTACTTGATAAGCTTTTTAGCTTGGTAATAAGAACTAACAGTACTGAGATGAAAACTGATGCACAGTTAAGCCTGTCTAAAACTCAACCAAATGCATTTTTTGTGTTGCAAAGTGTTGTACTAGGGTTTGAAAAGGTTGTAAAAGGTTTACAAAAGGTTCCCAAAGGGTTTGTAAAAGGTTGACAAAGGGTTTCAAATGGTTGAAAAAGTTGCAAACCATTTCAACATTTTAATCAATAAGGTAGAGAAAGTGTGAGAAATGGTTGTAAACCATTAAAGAAAGGTTTAAGAGTGTTTAAGAAAGAGTTTTAATGCAATAACAGGAAATGGTTTTGAAATGGTTTGGAAAGTGTTAGAAATGGGTTTGAAAAAGGTTTGTCTATCTCTCAAAAGGTTCAAAAAAGGGTTGCAAAAGGTTGATGCGTGTGGGGACTGTTAAGTTAATTTAACACAGGCTTAATTGTAATTAAAACGTGACAAATAAAACACAAATGGATGAGAGAGAATGCTGTATATAGAAGGGGAAATCTTTACATGCGTGAAAGATGAAATTTAATAGGGTAAAATTTGGAAAAAATCCCCCAATACAGTGAAATTTCATTTTAGGGACACTCAGTTACATGCACCTGACATACATGTAGCCACGTAATGACTTAAGTTTTGTTCTTAAACACTTTTAGATATGAATTGTTGGTTTGTTTAAGAAGATAGGGTTTGTAAGCTTTACTCTATAAACTGACAAGGTTTAAGTCCTATGTAGCACACACAAAAAGCAATATTTACATAATATTGTTTACCTTTATTTAGTATATTTACTATGAATATTTATGTTTGATTCAACAGAACAAATTTAGAATGGATCAATCTTTAGATGGAATAAATAACAGCATCAGATATATCTCTTGCTTTGTGTGTTTTAGGTCTCTAATTCCATGATAGCTGCCACATATGACCTTTGACCTCGTGACCTTGAATCTGGCCTTGCAGAATAAAAACCATGATGTTTATTGCTAGTGCTGTCAGGTTGAAATAGTGAAAAATCATAAGAAGTTTTTTAGATATACAAGATGTAACATCAAATATGTCAAAATAGTTGAAAAATATGCTTAGAAATTATGCGTCCAAAAGGTAACCTGGGTAAAAATGCAGCAGTTAAAGAGTTAAAGCAAAATTTGCCAACACAGTCCCAGCATGACCCCAGCATATTTTGCCAACATGATCTCAGCACTATCCCGGCACAGTCCCGGCATTTCAGTTTTGTAAGGGAAAGCAAAATCGCTTTGGTATTTGACTCCTTTATCTGGCATACAAGATGTCTCAGACATTGAAGGGAACAGATGCTGTCATTATAACAAGGTTTCACTGTATGTTGTTAATTTGCAAGTCTCCCATAATGATACATAGGCATTTCTACAAGAGCTTCTGTGCAGGAAGGTTCGGTGTGTTTCGTGCAATGTCAGCTGTGCAAACTCTGCCAAAATCAGTGTGTCTACATTCCCCAGAGACAAGAAAATGATGTACGTGTCATTTATCAGGCCAAATGGGACAAGCCCAGGGAACCAATCACGTTGGGCAATGGACATGTAAGCGAGTCAGATTTAATTGCCTCCACACATCTTACCATATGTAGAGTGTTTTTTTTTCTCCCATGTCCGTGTATTCAGCTTCAGTTTTTACATGTGTCCTTTATACCATTTATGGAAATAGATAATGTCCCTGCCTCATGGAATATTGTGGCCAATCACATATTTCCATACTTATGTCAGCCTCTTTTATCGCAGTGGTGACATAGGGGCTACTTTTGCTAATTTAAAAGAAAATTCATCAAATTGCATACAATTTAGATAAATATAGTGTAAGACCAAAAAGAAAAAAAAAAAATTAGATAAAGCCTTTGCCACTTGTCAGGATTGCCTATGTGTTCTATGGAGCAAAGCCCAGCTGAATGTATGCAAATCTGCCACCTAGTGACAAACCCATATCTTTTCATTGTGCCCTGTTAAGAATTGTCTATGTAGAAACTTGAGCTAAGATCTACTGCTATGCCATGAATATTACATATTTACTCCTCGTCGCAGTATTTATGACGTGAAACATTGAAGTTTCTGATTGTAAGCATTTGAGGCAGAAAGATATATGGGTGCCATCTATCTTTGACAGTGATTTTCTTTTTTTTAAGCCACTGTAAAAGCTTGAACAATTATCTTTCTTAGCATCTTGGTTTAGGCAAAGTCACAATGATTGATGTTCTTATAGGTGCCAGCACTGGTTCAAAGGCCATATTTTCATGATAGACCTTTTCCTGTTAACGAGTGATAAAAGAGAGTCCCCCGCCCTGGCCAGGCCCAGCCTGCCTCATATGCAAAGTTCTGTCAAACTGGTATTGAAGTGTTGAAAACAATAGACAAAGTCCAAACATACAGATCATTGCTTTGGACATGTTAAGTCAAAGCTGAAGTATTTTGGTGTCTAAAGCATGTATGGCAGATGACATATTTAATCAGAGAAACTGATATGTTTGGGTTGTTTGATTTTCATGTGTTCCAGTTGGATGAAAGCATGCTAGATTGTGGTCATCTCAGAAGTAATTCATAATAAATATCAATGTAACTTGAGGTAAAGGACAGAAAGAGACTATGAGAAATTATTCTCCCTTCATCATGTTGTCAATTCTTGTGGAATAAAGTGCGGAGAGTGATTCCATGGTGGTACTTGAGTCCTCAGCAATTTTACTTCCTATCACTCTGATCATGAAAAATTTAAGATTCTGGGTTGAAGTCATGGACAATGATCCCTCCAGAGTGATAGAACATGAGGGTTTTCAAAAAAAAAAAAAAGTATAGACACATTTGTTTTACATGGATTGTGAAAGAAGTCAAGCATTGACTCATCGAGTCACTCTCCATGGCACAGATGTTGGCGTATACTTCCTACCTTGCCTAGTGGAGGAAACCGAAGAACTCGGAGAAAACCACCGTACAGACATAAATTTTAGGGTGTATGTAAATGTATAGCAGTAAGATTTCCAGGAAATAAAACTGGCGGAAAGGGCTTATTATAGACCCTGTCGTGTTGCAAATTTGAAGTCTACATGCCCTGAAGCAACAATTTCAGGGTACACATTCACACCCTCATAAAGTTTTAGGGTACAAAATTTTACACATACAGTAAAACCTCCCTATACCGAACACCCTTCAAGCCTTGGGACCGGAAAAAAGTGTTCCATATAGGGAGGTTTGCTGACACTGGAAATATATACTTGGGACCGAGAAATGGTGTTCAGTACCGAGAGGTGTTCGGTATACAGAGGTGTTCAGTTAGAGAGATTTTACTGTATTACCATCTAGCAGAAATCCTTAACAATTTTTTCAAATGTTGATGATGGACAGCACTTGTATGACTAGCCTTCATGATAGTGTGGTTAAAGTGTGGACAGAATGCCCAAAGGATCAATATACATGTAAAAGAAGAGAGAGAAAAAAATGGTTATTAAATTTCACAGAGGGTAGAAGTTTACAATATTTACTGTGGACCCTGACTTGCCTTGTTTGCTGCAAATAAAAGAGGGACTTCCCTGTTGTCTCATTCTATTTGCGAACTTGTTCTTTTAAAGAGGGACTTCCCTGTTGTCTCATTCTATTTGCTAACTTGTTCTTTTAAAGAGGGACTTCCCTGTTGTCTCATTCTATTTGTGGACTTGTTCTTTTAAAGAGGGACTTCCATGTTGTCTCATTCTATTTGTGAACTTGTTCTTTTAAAGAGGGACTTCCCTGTTGTCTCATTCTATTTGTGAACTTGTTCTTTTAAAGAGGGACTTCCCTGTTGTCTCATTCTATTTGTTAACTTGTTCTTTTAAAGAGGGGCTTCCCTGTTGTCTCATTCTATTTGTGGACTTGTTCTTTTAAAGAGGGACTTCCCTGTTGTCTCATTCTATTTGTGAACTTGTTCTTTTAAAGAGGGACTTCCCTGTTGTCTCATTCTATTTGTGGACTTGTTCTTTTATAGAGGGACTTCCCTGTTGTCTCATTCTATTTGTTAACTTGTTCTTTTAAAGAGGGACTTCCCTGTTGTCTCATTCTATTTGTTAACTTGTTCTTTTAAAGAGGGACTTCCATGTTGTCTCATTCTATTTGTGGACTTGTTCTTTTAAAGAGGGACTTCCCTGTTGTCTCATTCTATTTGTTAACTTGTTCTTTTAAAGAGGGACTGCCCTGTTTTCTCATTCTATTTGTGGACTTGTTCTTTTAAAGAGGGACTTCCCTGTTGTCTCATTCTATTTGTGAACTTGTTCTTTTAAAGAGGGACTTCCCTGTTGTCTCATTCTATTTGTGGACTTGTTCTTTTATAGAGGGACTTCCATGTTGTCTCATTCTATTTGTTAACTTGTTCTTTTATAGAGGGACTTCCCTGTTGTCTCATTCTATTTGTTAACTTGTTCTTTTAAAGAGGGACTTCCATGTTGTCTCATTCTATTTGTTAACTTGTTCTTTTAAAGAGGAACTTCCCTGTTGTCTCATTCTATTTGTGGACTTGTTCTTTTATAGAGGGACTTCCATGTTGTCTCATTCTATTTGTTAACTTGTTCTTTTATAGAGGGACTTCCATGTTGTCTCATTCTATTTGTGGACTTGTTCTTTTAAAGAGGGACTGCCCTGTTGTCTTATTCTATTTGTGGACTTGTTCTTTTAAAGAGGGACTTACCTGTTGTCTCATTCTATTTGTAAACTTGTTCTTTTTAATCTGTGATACTCCATTTTAATCAATCCAGTTGGAAATGATGTTTGTTGGGAAATAAATTCATCAAAGTCACTATTGGCCAACATGTATACATAGTCATGATTAATATGGTGGCCTTACATTTTGTTGTCATGAAAAAAGTTGAATGGCAACATGATTGTAATCCATGGTGGACTGTATTTCGTAGTCATGACAAAACCATTGAATGACATTTGCCTGTGAATGGACACTTTTATTGTTCACATATTAATCATTTGCTTATTAGTATTATATGCTGAGTCAGCAGATATTTTCATCCTAACTGCAGTCCTTTATTGAATGAAGGCAAACTAGTATTAACCCTTTCCCACTAAAACCGTCCAAAATTGGCTGTTAGTCAAATGTCATCAGATTCAGTGTTTTCAACTAATTTCAACAGTAATGAAAAACAATTTGACTGAGAATTGTAGATGCGACCCATGATAATCCCATGTCCCAGGTCAACAGCTTTTCTTGGCATGGGTTAGGCACTGAGTGCCCAACCCATTCCAAGAAAGCTGTTGACTCAGTGTTAATTCAATGGTTAAAGGGTTAAATGGACCACACTGAATATTTAGCGGAAATTGCAACCACATGATGAAATTGATTGAAACAAAGATGTATTACAATGGAGTGGACATGTGAACAGCTATGCCTTTGACCACATTAACTCTAACCAGTTGTAGTTTGTTGTGTTTTTAATTTTTGACAAATGAACTGTACAATAATCATACATGTATACTGTGATCAAATTGATTATGACAGGCCACTGAACATCCCAAACACACAAAGCAGAATATACATATTGACTCATTCCATACCAGTCCCTGATTTACTTTGTAAATGTACAGACTTAAGATGACATTTTCATATTTAAATTCTTCATGAAAAGAGCTTTCATTCAAGTACCA
This sequence comes from Hermodice carunculata, assembly GCA_964020975.1. Classification (NCBI taxonomy): domain Eukaryota; kingdom Metazoa; phylum Annelida; class Polychaeta; order Eunicida; family Amphinomidae; genus Hermodice; species Hermodice carunculata. The sequence goes on along the minus strand of OZ026628.1, from coordinate 24,468,940 downwards.
ATATGCCTATAGTCTTAAGTCAGTGGTTCAGGCACTGCCTGTCACCATAATATGGAATGAGTAATGGTTGCATGTCATCCTCCTCCAATGGGGTATATACTGTATATATATACATAAAAAGCTAAGATTTCCTTGTTTGGATTTGCCGACTCTGTTTTTCTGAGGAGTAGGCATAGTGGCCACGGATGTGCTATAACATACACGTGCAGTGCTCAGCAAAAAGGATTTGTGTGTAGCCTCACATTCAATTTGCACCATTGGCCTCACTGAGAGGAAAAGCCTGTTTTGATGTTGCAAGAACAAGAAATTTCATACACTACATGCATAAAATCATCACTTATTCACCAAATTTGTTTTCTCCTACCTTTATGTCATATTTAGGCTGTACAACATGTCACTTAAGTGAAAGTATAAGACCTCCCTTAGGTATAGGATTTTTAAAGCTTTCTTCATGTCTTTATACAATATACAAGCAAGTCAGTGGTGCTGAAAAAAAAAAAAAGATGAAACCCGGGTTTTCCCATGAGCCAATCACAGGCAAAGTGCTTACAGCTCTCCTATAGCTGCACCAGGAGAACTATAAGGAGAACTGTCTGCAGGAGCCCATTGTAAAAGCTGTCATATAGATAAACATCAACAGCTGCTTTCAATGAGGGGATTTTAACCCATTGCACCCTAAGTATTTTACAACTACATGAGTTTAGAGCAGATATATCAGCTCTCATTGTCCAGAGAGCTAAGACCTCAGATGACAACACTTGATGGTGTTCATTTCCAACAACAGCTGAGGAAATCTGCTTTATTATGCAAATGGTCACCCCCAAGTGCTGCCCTCTCTAGTTCTAAAAAGGTTTTATCATTCGACGTATGTGTGGAGAAGTCCGTCCATCTGCTTTTCATGTCTGGGCTATAATTTACTTGTCCCTTCAACTTATATGAATAAAAGTTTACACACAGGTGCATCTAGACATAAAGGTGTGTCATGGTCCACAAGTAGGTCGCTGTCAAATATCTGGGTCAAAGTGACATATCTTTGTAAAATCGTGTCAGGGCTATAATTCCTTTATTATTGAACTTAGTTTCATGAAACTTAACACACACACACATCTTGACCTAAAAGTGTGGCATAAAACAAGTGTAGGTCACTAGGTCAAGTATCTCAGTCACAGTGATACATTCATGTAAAACTGTATTACACTTCACGCCCGGGATGTAATTCTATTGTCCTTGGACTTAGAATCATGAAACTTTATACACATGTGTGTATCTGGACACAAGAGTGTGTTTCCTTCCGAAACTGGTCATTCGTCTTGGTCAAACAATTCAGTACAGAGGGGCGATCAAAACGATGTGGCCCCTAAAGTCTTCTGCCCTCTTTACATTGCATTTAAGTGCATATACATGTACAAATAAATTTATTCCACCTGCAACTGAAGCTTTATTTCTGTGTTAGGTTTAAGTAACTGAACACATAGCTTGTTGAAGTGGGACATTTTGCCACTATCAAACATTTGGGAAATGCTTTAACTTGTAATAACTATGCGATGGAAAGTCATTGACCTGTTTGGATGTGTTTGAAATGCAAGTGTGAAAGTGTTTGAAACGCGTTTGGTGAAGCGTTTGAAACGCGTTTGGTGAAGCGTTTGAAACGTTTTTATTATCAGAGCGTTTGAAACGCGTTTGTAACAAAGAGTTTGCAACGCATTTGCAACGCGTTTGCTTTGCGTTTGAGTTTTCCCACTTGCGTTTGAGGATCGTTTGGGAAGCGTTGGTGCGTTTGGCGTTTGATAACTTGAACGCGGGCGGAACTGTAGGTCAAGTATCTGGCTCACGATGATAGTCTTTTTTTCGTTGACTACAGTCATTCAAAATGGAGACCTGTGATTAGCAAGGTTATAAATGAGGTGAGGGGGGCATGGATCCAGCATCTCTGATTGCCTTAAGCTTGTAATTATAATTATTTTTTTGTTGTTTTTTTTTTTTAAGAAAGCATAAAGCCTACATGTAGATTAAACTTATAGCTGTTAAGAAGGCCCGTATGAATGTCATGACGTCTGGGAAAGAAGGCCTAAGTTAGTGCCATGGGTGTTTTAAAGAAGGCCTAGGTTAATGTCCCCAGTCTTCTAAAAAAGGCCTTGACTGATGTCATTGGGTTTACCCTTGGCACATTAAGTGGCATATGGTATTGTCCTCTGCATCGTCCATCTGTCCCTCTTGTCGACATTACAACGATATCTCAAAAAATACTCACCATAGCTGCACCAATTTTTTTGTCAGAAATGCACCTTATAATAAACCAGGTTCCTTTTGAAACCAGCATCCTCTTGTTATTTTGTACTTTTTATGAAACTATTTAAGTATTATTTCAAGGTCGCCTCAGTGGCACACAAGGAGATGATGTTACCAGAATATCACAAAAGATATTCACCATAGTTTTGCCAATTTTTTGTCACAGATGAACGTCATGATGGACCAGGTTTTTATTGAAAACCAGGTTCCTCTGATTCTTTTAAAACTTTTTATGAAACTTTTAATGTAGTTATTTGAAGGCCGTCTGAGTGGCGTCAAACCTGATGACGTTACTGCAATATCTCAAAAAAATGTTGATGGCAGCTTTACCAATTTTTGTCAGAGATTCATTTTATAATGGACTTGGTTCCTATGTAAAACCAGCTTCCTCTTTCTATTTATAAACTTTTTATGAAAACTTAAAGTATGTATTTCAAGGCTGTCTGAGTGGCACATAAGGGGATGACATTATTATATCTCAACAAGGGTCCATCGCAGCTCAACCAATTTTCATCACAGATGCACATTATATTGGACCATGTTCCTATTTAAAAAAAAAAAAACGGCTTATCCGCTTATAATTTCTAAACTTGTTATGAAACTTTTGAAGTATTTATTTGAAGGCCATCTGAGTGGTACCCAAGTGGACAATCATGTTACCATAATATCTCTAGAAGGATTCAACACAGCTTCATCAAATTTTTGGTGCAGTTACACCATATTATGGCACCTGTAGAGTCTCAAAACAATTGTAGATTTGATGAAAAAAAAGGTTCCAGGTGACGAAGGTAGTCTATTCTCTCAACACTATTTTTTCAAGAATGTGCAACTGAATGTCCTCAGTTTTTTGCTTCAAAAAAGGGCTCCCTGAATCAGCAGGAAGAAAAATTGTACACTTAGTCATATTTTTGTACAGTATTGTAGATATAATGTTCAAAGTATGGTTCTAAATTGAAATTTTATTACACTTACTACCAGCAGATTAGTATTATGATATATTGACTAGTTGACAAGTATTATATGATGACATATTGACTGGTTGTCAATGAGTAGTATTATATGATGACATATTGACTAATTGACAAATATTATGTGATATGACATATTGACTGCTGTAGCAGGTGATACACCAAAATGTGATGACATGCTAAGTACATGTGGTTTACCAGGATGGTGTATTCACTGGTTGACCAGTCTATAATGTAATAATGTTATGACATACGTGCATTGATTGATTGATGAGACAATAGATTGAAGATATGAGGACATATTGTCTATATATAGAGGCAAAATAAACAAAGCTTTGATTTGTGGTGACGTACCTTTCAATAATATATTTTACCACATTTTACTATTTATACATTTATTCAGCCAAATTCGAGAATCAGTGGCATTTTGGTAATTGCATGGCTAATGCTCAGTGAGGGTGGTCCGTGGAGTAGATAACATTAATCTAGGCGATCAGTGACTGCTGATTGTTTCTGGCCTCGGGAAGCTATTATGTCTCATTACCTGCCTGCCCACCTTGAGCCTTTGGATTTGCCTAATGCCCCTAGTCAGCAGAGTGATATTTCTTGCTTACAGACAACAGCAGTGCGACTTCACGTTGGCAGTTCCAACAGCAAGTTGGACTTCCCTCTACAGTTTGTGGTTCACCAGCAGCGTGGGGTCATGGCTTGGCAGCTTCCACTCGTCCTCTATAATCTGTGAGTATAACATATATGTGGCTGGACTGGTGCTCATGCAGGGACTGATGGTGTCATTAGCCAGTTAGCCAAATGTTAATATTTCATTTATTTGGCTAAAGAAATTTGCATATGGCTAATTAATTGTAGTGGGAATTCTATACAAGTTAAGTCAAATGCTACAGTGATAACTGTTTTATTTTCCGATTTGGCTACAAATGTTGAAGGCCTAGACCATCCCTGAGTGCCGACTCTCCATTATTTTGAGAAACCACTCCAAGGGCAAATCAATTAGTGGTTGCATAAGACAGGTGGTCTTTCATTGGAGATATGATAGCATGGAAAAAAATAAGTTTTTGCACCTTCTGTAAGTGATTTTAAAAGGTAGGTCAGGTTTGTGTATTAAGTACACTCTTTTAAGTGGGACTACTGTAATGAAGGCTCTGCCACATTACAATTATGGCCTTTTTTTTTCTTGTGCCCATTTTAAGAGCATGCCATACTGTTTAAAGTACTGCACACTGAGAAAATTCAGCCTCATTTTCTCTCTAGGACCCCAAGTCATCAGTGCAGCAACCGGCTTTTGAAGAGTTAACGTTCCAAATCATGCCAACTACTTAAAAGGAATAATGCGATACATGCCAAATTGTTTTTTGAAAAAGCAAACAAAAACAAAAAGCAAAGAAACAAAAACCATGAAAAAAGCTCAATCTTTCACTGTATGAAGCCTGGAGTCAGCACCAGCTTGTGCCAAATTTATGGAAGCAGGTGACATCACAAACATAAGCTAATGTTTTGTCGGTCGGTTGGTGCATGTGTGCATGGTAACATGCCTGTTCAGTGGTTTGGCCAGGTAAAATTAAATGTGTGTTTCCGATTTCATGGCAAATTTTTGTAAATGGTTACGTAGGGAAAATATTTTATTTTCTGAATATATATTATGAGGAATTTTAAGAAAATACTCCAAATTTTATCTTCATTTTGCCCAAAAGCCATAAAGTGTGATAGGCAATCCTAAGGTTTCATACAGGTCAGTACGGAAACCGGAAACAAGATATTATTTTTATCCAGCCTTTTCCACTGCATTATGGACATGAGTTCAGGAATATTTTTTATAGCAAAACATTTTCTTTGATATTTAATATAAATTAAGAGACTCTTAACAAACCCAAATGCATAAGCCCAAGTATCATTTAAAGATTATAAAGTCTGATAATCAGAGAGCAAAGTCCTATTCCATACCACTCACTGAACAACTGTGGAGTTCTAAGTCATTACATGGATTTGCTTTTTATTTTGTATAAGGAACAAATTGTATTCATAAAAATTCAAATTTAGAAGACGTTTCAGGCTTTGTTAGCTGTTATTTGAAATAGGGTCATCTGAGTGGGGTACCAGCCCAAGACTTGTTTTGGTGTTTTTAATCCCCTTAAATCTGTTCCCTTCTGGGACTTTGGTGGAAAAATGATGGTTAAGAAGCAGATCGGACATTTAATATGCAGTTGGACTCTTAATTTCAATATATAAACCTTTTTTTCCTGGAAGCCTGTAAATCACTTTGATACCAGCATGATATCACAGCGGGGAGGAAGTCTGTCTGATTGAAGCAAATGGAGGTAATTAATGTGAAAATATAACAATCTCAGTTGATCAGCAAATTAGCACATGGGTGGTCAAAAGGAGCAGCCGTTGATTTGTAGTGATAGTGACGGCTGGTAGGAGCAGAGACAGCCAGGTGATGAGGTCAGCATGACATGTTGATAAGTTAATTTTCAAAATTTCTGTATGGAATGTGATGATATTTATTATTATACAGGAGTTTATCTATTATGTAAGGTGTAGGTTTACAGGGCTGCTGGATTGGGTATGGAACATGCAGAGCTTGGAATGTAAATCTTTTCGTCAGAACTACATGGAGGATGTGGCGTACGTGGTTCCTGCGGCATTGTACACTATAGATATAGGACCTGGTGGGACATCGGTGGGAAACTGTACTGTCCGTCATTGCGGGCAACAAGTAGTTCAGACATTTAATCAACTCAAGACATTTCTCCATGTAAATGTCATGAGAGGAGGAGGATGACTGAGCTTGCTTTCCTGAAATCTGACAATCTTGTCTGCTAAACTTGGAGCAATTAGGAAAACCAGAATATTGCCAGGCCATTTTTTTTTCTGCGACTTGCAGTGTTAAATTAACTGGCTGGCTGATCTCCTGCCCACTTCTGTCACTTTATTTTATTAGCACCGCTTCATTGAATGCAGTCTCTTCTCCCCGTCTGCCTTTATGCTATTATAAAGCATCATCTAGTCTCCTCATGGAATTGTGGGAAGTTAAATTATCGCACAGGGATAGAGCATTATTGGAATGATTGCATGTGAGCTGGGCATCATGATTGAGTTGTTGGGCTGACGTGTCAGTATTTTATCACACTATGTCACTCTGTGCTGCCTGAAAGGCAGTGTGACAAGTTGGAGTAAAGTCCTAAATTAATAATGAAGATGCAGTTGGGACATTCTTCGTAACAAGCTTGAGGAATACTCCTGAGGCCAGGTCTAATGTCAGACTTGTTTCCAAATCTTAAATAACCAGCCCACCATCCTTGTTCTGACAGAACCTGCCAGAAGACGAGGATTTTTCGGCTGGGAATATTGTTTGTTGTTGTTCCCTTCCCCCTGGCATAAACTTTGTTTGTGGCAGGTATACTCACAGTCTGTTGTTTTTGGCTTAATTATCTAACTGTCCAATCTGTCTTGACTGCATGGTCCAGTTTCTGTCAATTGTGGAATCCTTGCAAGTAAAATGTCTCAGGACTCACAGGTCACATCAAACCTTAATTGTACTGTGGCACTGTTTCTTGGCCTGATTACATTTTGATGACCTTGATCTCATTTTCAAGGTCACAGGACTTGTGTGTGCAAAGCTGGGGTTTTCCAGTCTCTCAGCAATGACTTTTTAAGATTTTTCAGTGTATGAAAAAAATTATAAATTTTCTCTAACTCATTCCACCCTGACAGAAGACAGAGTCAGTAGCTTGCCTTGACAAAACAAGCAAGTGCATGGTGTTGGGATTAAAAAGGGCAAGAAACCTCTAAGATGATCACACCCATTCCAGGATCCGATACCCACTAACACCATGAAATACTCTGGCAGTGTCTTGTGTGACTGAAAACAATCCTTAAGATAAACAAGACTGCAGGTATTGTATCATATTACATGTAGATAAGACTGGCAGAGTCAAGAGCACCCACACTGGGCGTAGATATACAATGTTAACCCCCAAGGGAGGTTCATGAAAGCCTGATAACCTCATATACCTCCAGGGCCAGAATTTTGGCAAAAATCTGAAAATCCATTCTCGTAAAGATTCTCCTAAACTTGTCTTTCTTTAAAAAGAAAACTAATTGTCAAAAATCTGAATAGATTCTTGCAAAATTTTGTGGAATTCTGGCCCTGTACCTCCTTACATGTAAGGTGTGCATGAATCAGTATGTGGGCCAAACAGGCAGAAGCCTGATGGACAGGATGCAGGAACATTTTTATCATACCAACAGGAAGGACTGCACTCAACCCCTTGGGAGACACTTTCTGTCCCAAGCCATGCCACACTGGATTTAAGTATTCAATTCAGGAATACATATGCACAGCACCAAAACTTAGCTAAACTCTAAAACTTAGACATGCTAAATATATGCATTGGATACACCAACTAGGGACAACAGAACCGTTCGGCCTCAATGTTTATTGCCAGATGAACCCTTGTTCAGTCTTATGCTAAATTTTTACCCCCTGGTTCATCTGCCTAATAACAATGACATTCGTTTATGAAACACTAGTTTCCTTAATCACGAGCTGTGAAAATATTCTCCACTTGGGAATGTAGGCTGTCGTGAGACACCATATCTCCTATAAATAATGAATGAAAATTTGCGAAGATGGCTGGGGACCATCTGGTACAATGAATGCCACAGCAGTGCCAGGATTTGTACTGGCTGCATTGCCAAGGGTTCCTACGCTTGACATACTCTCAGCCAGTATGTCACGTCCTCTTAATAGGAGATATTCATGTCTAACTGCAATCCTGCTCACTGCCTGCAAGGCCAGGGCAACAGACTGATGCTTCCACCATGATCAGGGCAGATTAATTTATATCATATACTACATGAACATCCATATATAATACCTTTTCAACCAAAAGAGAGCCAATTTCTAATCAATTTACTAGGCATCCTTTATGTTTCAATTACATGTTAATACATTTTCTTAAGATTATTCTGTGTTCATTTTTATTTTATTCAAAAAGTACTTTTGACCATGCTAAATACATGGATCTGTCCTGATGCAGGTGGCTCCCCCTTTTGCTCAATAGGTGTTAGAGTAGGACCGCATTTAAATATGAATACATCCTATTACATGTACTAGAACAGATCTCCACTGTGTCCAGTTTCCTTTGCTCTAAGGTACTAAATAGATGCAAAACTCCACTTTCCGTCACCCAATATTTTGTGATCAGTGTGTCAATTCAATATAGCATTTACTGAAAATTAACATGATTACCACATTGCTGTTTGAATTTGTAAAGAAAACATACTAGGAGCCCCTAATATATTGACTAAAGTGCTATCTCACTGATTACATAAATGCAATTAGGTTGAGTAACTGGGTGTTGTTTGAAGTCCATGTCAAGTCTGACCCCTACTGCCAAGCCTTGCAAGGAGAAATGGGAGTGAAAACCACCTTAGGAAATGGCTTTTAGAGGTGTATCTTTAGCTGAAGTGTACACAGCATGAGTTGTGATTACTGACCTAATTAACCTTTTGAGTGCTAATAATGCTCCCCCCCCCCATGTGTCCACCCCCAGTGTTTTTGCACTATCACTTCAACCCTTTATGACCCAGGCATTCATATTGCACAGGATTATAGTCCTCTTTAGGCTAAGTCAAGTTCAAAGAAGGATGATGGACCTAATTCTTAAGGTAATGCACAGGACCGCATTATCAATTTGGTTTCTGTATGATAACTTGAGAATTTTTTAAGGTAAAGCTTTCAAGGATGATGGACCTAATTCTTAAGGTAATGCACAGGACCGCATTAACAATTTGGTTTTGTATGATAACTTGAAAATTTTTTAAGGTAAAGCTTTTATATTGCATAGGATTATACATGCATGTACATTTAGTTCTCTATATTAAAGTGATAGGTGCAGTTCAAGGATGGGTGACTTGCACCTGTCTGTCTGTCCATCAACAACTACAACTTCAGCACTTTTTGAGCTAGAGTTTTCGTATTGCACAGGATTATTAATAGTCCTATATAAGTCAAGTTTGAAGTTTGGTTACTTGGACCCAATTTCCAAGGTCACAAAGTCACGTAATAGTGAATTTGGTTTCCCCATGATAACTTGAGAACTTTTTTTAGGTAGGGCTTTCATATTTTACAGTACTATAGTTCTGTATAAGGGCTAGATCAGGTCAAAACGGGTGGCCTGGACCCAATAAATTCCCTAGGTCACTCAGCCATATTTGATCTTTGCAATTTGGCTTCCACATGATAACTTGAGACGTTTTTGAGCCACGTCTTTGATATTGCACAGGATCGAAGTAGACAGTGTAAGTCTTCTATAAGGGGCTCACTTAAGTTTAAAGATTTCATATTGCACACGTTATGTTTGTCTGTCTATCCATCATGCCAACCCTCCATACATCCAGCCATGTTGTCAGATGAGGTGAGGGGAGGCATGGATCCAACAATTCCCAACTGCATTCTGATTTAAAAAATAAGTCCAGGACTTTATTAACCCCTTTAGCCTTTCAGCTGATGGGGGTCTTGTCATCATCTATGAGACTCCCTGTCCTGTCCAGCCGTCCTTTTCCTAGGCTTATGGATGCAACCACTTTTGAAAAAAATTAAGCTACTGATAATCATTATGGAACTTTTGAAGAAGAAGCACTCACATTAGTTGCTTGGCTAAGAAGGATGTTCAGTGACCTTGATCGATTTTCAAGGTCACCAGCAGTCATCATTAATCTGGCCAAGTATGTCTTAAGGTCGTTCCAACAAATAATTTCTGCTTGCTTTGAAAGCATTGTGTCAGGTAAAGCTGCTGAGCTAAGCTATTCCTTTTTGTTTTGAAATAAAAGTACAATGGTAGTCGAATTAAATGTCCTCTTGTGAAAAAAGAAAAAAAGAGCCTGGCTCCATTTCAGTATACTGAACTTCGGACGAGCACAACCTCTGTAGTGAATAGTACTTTGGTTAATACTATACATTGTAGATATTAACAATGGTATAAGCACACAACAGTCCACCCACATGGATTTCTGTATCTTCTGCTATTGTGTTGGTCATTGTCTGTCCACAAGGCAGCAAAGCCTGGTGACTCACCTTACTTTGTGCTAGCCTGGCCAAGGCCTCGGTGTATTACATTGTCTGCCATGTCATGCTGCACCTGCCCTCTTCTGACAGCTGCAGCATGATGTGATCAGTGTAAAAATTGCCATACATGTATTACCCCTTTTAAGCACCCCTACCCTCGTACATGTAGGTGTCCACAACCCCTTTTTTTTCTGACACAAAGGTTTTGAATTATTGAAAAATTATATACATGTTATGATAATTTACCTGTAGATACAGGTAAAACTTCCTAAGTTTAGGGCTACCCTTGATCACTTCAATTTAATTTCCTAAGTGACCTCGGTATTTAACTCTTTCAGTGCCAATGATGTCTCAAAGTTGATCCACTTTAGTCAAACCAGTCTGAATTATCATTAGGATACCAGATTCGTATTCCTCATAAAAGGACGCTTCATTCAAGTACCAGTGTTCCTATAGCTGCAGAGAAAAGCTGTTAACTCAGTCCAAAATTTGTCACTGAAAGGATTAATATGAATAATATGGTGCTTATTTTAGACCAGAAGTATTGCTACTTGACTTAAAGAGTAATGAAGAATTTGAATATGAAATCATCATGATGCTCGTAATTATTCTGAGTAACAATATCATGGGGCAAAACCAAGGATTTTGTATAAAAATTAGATTACAGTGAAACCTGTTTTGAGAGACCACTGTGATGAAAGACCACCTGCCTTTTCAGACCATGTTTACTATGTCACTTTTGCTATATTTCCCATGTTATTATACCTCCATTGAGAGACCACCTGCCTTATGTGACCACTTTTTGGCTTGCCCTAGGGGTGGTCTCTCAAAACAGGTTTCACTGTATATTTCAACTGATCACATATGATGCTGTAGCAAATACTAGTATTTAGACCTTAAAGTGGATTACCATGTACGTTTCATCCGCTAGATATATGTCTGTCCAGACAGATATAATTGGTAACATATACTCTTATCCAGACAGATGAATCTCAGGTGATAGTCTGTGTGCCTTACTGGCCACCGGTACCACAGGATGTGCAGCGATGCATTTCGTCTCGAAAATTGAGGCCGGCATGACTATATAATGCTGAAGCAAAGAAGTGTTCAGTTGTGGCGAGCTGTGACGGTGGCTCATGATGTGTAAAATGAATGAAGCTATTTCATGAACACAGTCATCTTAATTGAGTGATAATAAATCTTTATTCAACCATTTTGTGGTTAAGCAGTAAATTATAGCAAATGGAAGCACCTGCAGTAAACAAATTTATTAGCCCTGCAAGTGAGTGTGAATCAATGCTAATCTTATGGCTTGCATCTGTTTCCCATTTAACTCTTTCAGTACCTCATTTTGGACAGAGGAAAGCTGTTGACCTGGACTATTATATTCTATGTAACTGCAGACATGTTGGTATTTGAATGAAAGGTCTTTTTACAAGGAACATGAATCTTGCACCCTTATTGTAATTGAGCCCAGTTCCTTCTCTGTAGTTTGACTTAATTTAGTTGCAGTTGGCGCTGAAAGAGTTCAACTTATCAGCAAGCAGCTGAGATAGTATTTTGTATTATCTATTTCTTTTTGTGGGGGGTAATAGTGTATTATCCCTTTTTGGCACCCCTGCACCCTTAAGCGCCCCCTCACTATTCTGGCTAAGAAAAGAGTCCTAGTTTAGACATTTTTTAGCAAAATGTCTGTTTTTTACCCTGTTGTATGCCAAAAACAGCTCTGTTATTCAGACACATTTGCTGTAAGCTTCATAAGTGCCCAAGGGCTTAATGGGGATAATACAGTAAGAATAATATGTCAGAGGTCAACAGCTGTCTGTAGCACAATGGGGTACTTAGGGAAGACTGTTGACTCAGTATCCCTATGGAGTTAATGTCCTATATACATGTAAGAGGTAGATTAACTCTTTCAGTACCACATTTTGGATTGAGTCAACATCTTTCCTTAGCACACTTTGGGTGCAATGAGTGTACAGAGGTACTGTTTTTATACAAGACAATGGGTTGATTTTAACTCTTTCAATGCCAACAGTGACTGAAGTCAAACTACTTACATGTCAGAGGAACTGCTCTGAATTACAATAAGGATGCCAGATTTATGTTTCATGTAAAAAGACCATTGATTCAAATGCCAGCATGCCTGTAGTTACACAGAATATAATAGTCCAGGTCAACGACTGGCAACATCGTCAGACAAGTTGGTGGGAAATTTTTATGCATATCACATATTCAGTATTTTTTCCAACTATTTTCATTACAAATTTAAAAAGGTGTGTTGGTAATGGAGACTTTAAATTGTGCTGCAGATGTTGTCGCACGGAGAGACTCTGCAGCTGCAGACTTGCTATGGCAACCTCCTGTCAATTATGAAAATTGAATCATACAATGTAGATCCATGCACAGTAATTATGAGGAAACCAACACTTTAGCTCATATTAAACTTTTCACTGTAAAGTGATTTTTTTTCAGTCATCAAATGTATGACAAGCTTGTCTCTGCGGGTGTCACAGTGGAAGCAGAGGCATTTTATGTCCTAATAGAATCGCTGACGAGTTAACACTGATGCATTGATTGATAAGTTAGACAAGGCACAGCCCAACGTTTTCATCTCAGAGCTGACACCACAGACAGATGAAATTGCATGAATCTGGCATTTAAAAGCAGACTTTTTTATGGACACAGTTTAATATGCAAAATGATGTCAGTATTTTTGTGTGTTCATGCATGCATATAGAGTAATAATCCTTATGTGCCTGGAGTGTGCTCTCTGGTTCACTCTTGGCTTAGTACCTAATATGTTCCTTGATGTACACTGAAATAGTAACAAAGGCCAAACAAACAATACCTCTGTTTCCAGTTACGCAACCTGCTTCAAAAGCACCCAACTTCAGGTTTTTACTGCTAGTGGTCTGTGAGAACATTCAGGCTCTGAAACATGTTCTGACAGTTAATGACCTGCATAAGACTTGTTATTACATGTATATTTCAGGCAGACATGCCTTTTTTTTTTTTTGCTTTGTTTTTTTTCTGTTTTTTGTTTTTTACCCTCGATCAGCACATAAAGTTCTGGAGGGTATTATCGTCCCCTGTGTCGTCCATACATGTATGTGACAATAAGGCAACTTTCCTTGATCTTGAAATAGGGATTGACAACAAACAGTATGTGACAAAGATTTTTGAGAATCAAGAACAATTCACATGTGATCTAGTTTCATATCCTGATATCAGTGGATACGTTCCAGAGAACCTAGCCTATGGTCATAATGGACAGGTTTTACGCAATAGCAGAAACACATCACATATAAGTGAATTTATAAGGTGAAGTAAGTAAGTAAGTAAGTTTTATTTTGGTACTATCAGGCCCCAGGCCCATGGTACAATATATATACAGTAAATCATGTTTGAGTGACACATTCTCCATTATATTTCTCGATTATAATGGAACATTTTTTCTACATTTCAAACACAAATTTGTTTCAAAATAGTCTCTCTTCTTTTGAATGCCCGGAATACATAGATAGCTAACAGCCATAATGGAAGGATTCTGCGAAACCAACAGATTATTAAATTTCTCTCTTGAAGGATAATTGATGTATTACGTATTTAGGCAAGTTTTGTCTTAAATCATAAAAACATGGGCAAACCAACAAAAAATGATATTCGTCCTCTATTGACTGGAGGTTACAAAATTGGCATAATCAATTATTTACCTCAAGTCTTTCGTGTCTCCCTGTTTTGGTTTTTAAGCAGTGATCTGATAACCTGAATTTAGTAAGGGTTACAGCATATTTTCTAATTGTTAAACATGACAAATATTTCTCTGGTTCAAGTTAAGATTTGAATTGTTGATACGTTCATAATTTATCACTTTCTAGTGTATAGTTACACCAATATTGGAAATTACAGTCTTTAACTCTTTGTATAAAACTATTAAGGAAAATGTCCTCAGAACCAACCTCCTGAGACAACCAAACATGATTAAAACCATAGCGTTCTAGTAGCTTTCTGATGTGTGTTGCCCATGTAACACAACCATTCTCATCAAGCTGTTTGAGCATTTTATAACAAGCTTAAGCCTTTGGCAATCTTGAATCAGGCATTCGAAGGATTTTTAGCCAGTATTTTATACATGTTTTAAAATATATGACACAGAGTGGCTGCCTACCACCCTCCCCAAGTACTGCTGCATTACTAGCATGCGATGATACCCCTAGCATGTATTTACAAAAACTTATCTGAACTGTTTCAATACTTTTATAATATTTGTAACCCCAGACTTCAGCTCTTATAAGGTGAAGAAGAATATTGATGAAACACTATGCCACAAAACCTATGACACCAAAAAGCTATATAAAGCTTTATTGAAGTGTTTCCATATATATGGAATAATACTGACAAAATACAACACTCATTTTAAGACACTATTAGATTATATTAATCTATGTAGATTTAGGTAGGGCTAAAAAGAAGAAATAGAAGTGGTGGTAGGGCGATAGTTGGTATGCCATAAAGTTAACTTAAACCCACCTAGAGATTTTCTCTAGTCAGACTGTCTGTGTACAGTCAATAACCATCATTCATTGTTTGCTCCTCCTATCACTTGGGTGTAGAGGTGACTATAGTCATGATCATTGTTAGTACATATGTGTAACATACTAGAGACGTCCATCTGTCAGTCGGTCTGTCTTGTCGATGTTACCTCGATATCTCAAAAAATATTCACTGTAGCTGTAACAAATTTTTGTCACAGAAGGACCTGATGATGGACCAAGTTCCTTTTTAAAACCAGCTTCCTCTGATTATTTTCAAACTTTTTTATGAAACTTTTAATGTATGGCATCAACCCTGATGACGTTACCACAATATCTCAAAAAATATTGACCACAGCTTTACCAAATTTTTGTCAGAGACGTAATTTATGATGGACCAGGTTCCTATTAAAAATGGGCTGCCTCTAATTATTTTTAAAGTTTTTCGGAAACCTTTAATATATTTATTTGAAGGCTGTCTGAGTGGCGTCAACCCTGACAATGTTACCCCAATATCCCAAAAAATATGGACCACAGCTTTCCCAAATTTCTGTCAGAGAAGCATCTTATGTTGGACCAGGTTCCTATTTAAAACCAGCTTCCTCTTTGTATTATAATCTTTTCATGAAACTTTAAAGTGTTTATCTTTTAGTCCGTCTGAGTGGTGCACAAGGGGATGACGTTACCATAATACATGTATCTCAAGAAAGATCCAATGCAGCTTCCCCAATTTTTTTTCACAGATGCACATCATATAGTGGACCACATTCCTATCAAAAAACGACTTCTTCTTATTATTTTTAAACTTGTTATAAAACTTTTGAAGTGTTTATTAGATGGCTGACTTTATAGTGACACACATAACAGTGGTATCTGTCATCAGAACTTGCCCCAACAACACATCCAAAAGTGCTTCTTCATTTCATAGAAAACTATATGGAAATTGTATGTAAAGTATTCTACCGCGAAGTCTCAAAAAAAATGCATAATAGAGGAAGAAAAGATTGTCGGCGCCGAGGGTTATCCGTTCTCGAAACGCTATTTTTTTAGTTTTTTTGTTTTCTTGTGTTTTTGTTTAAAATTTGTTTTGTTCTGTTGAACATTTTTTGTCTTTGTTTCAAATTGAAATAAGGTAGGAATTCTTCCACGTTCATCAGCAGCATTTATATTTTAGAGACAGGCAGTAAGTGCAAGGAATTGACATGGAGAATATGAGCTTGGTAGAAATCTGTGGGTGTTGATTACATGGAATTGCCGTGCAGGACATTTGACTTTTTGTAATCAACTCAAGTTTCAACATCAGTAATTCACTTTGCTTGTAGCCACCTGATTGGCCTCTGTCCTGGGATTTTAAGGCAAACCCTGGGTTGATGATAAGTGTGTGATACACACGTAGTCCTTGGTGTTTATGCTAATGGAACAAATAGCATAAACACCAAGGACTACTCACACTTTTCCACTGAAAAGTCTAGAATTTTAGAATGATAGTTCTCTTATTTTTCCTCAGGAGAAACTGAGTTTTGCAATAACAGTTACAGTCCACATTTATAAGGCTGTGGTTATAAAACAGGTACAGTCTCCTCATTATTTATTTTGGTAGAGTTGTTGAGGTGGATAAAGTGTTTGCTGTCAAATGTATGTCAAGCATGAGGAAGCGATAATAAACTAGTGTTTTCAATTGGTACTGACCTAGTTTATGTCACACAGAATCTTCACCGTCACCAGAAAGTCTTGTTTCCATTCCAGAGCCTCTTAGTCTCTCACCTCAGTGAGAGATCTTCTGCTTTTTCTTACATTTATTCAAAGTCTCCCACTCTCCCGATTTCAATCAAATGTTCCCCGCTTTTTTTTTTTTCAAATTGAAAAAAATAGCATTATTCCATTGGTGGCTGTTAGAGCAGTTGAATTATTCAATTTTCACTGACTGAAAATGCCTCAGGTTTTTGCCGGAAATGGTTTAAAATGCAAGAAATATAGGTGCAAATTTCAAATTTTTCCTGGTGGAGCATGCTTCCAGACCCCCCCCCCCCTCCCCCCCCCCACACACACACAGAGCTACAATGCTTCGCATCTTTGCCACTCGCTCTCCCACTTTTAACATAGGCTAGCTTGGAGGTTCTATCATTCTCGAGTGGTGACCCCTGGTGGCTCACACAAGTAGGCCACCAGAGGCACATGTACCTTTATTTAATGGATTGACATTGTGTGGACCCTCTGGGGAATTGTAACTTAAATTACACTATGGGCTGTTGGTATTAACCTGTGGCCCAAACTTGTGTGTGGTGCAAGAATTTCATTTTATTTACAATGTGGGCAGTAATATTGTCAGGTGCCTCCACCTGTGGGTGTGGTGCAAGACTTTCTAGTGGTATCATACTCCTATTATTGTAGGCCATGATGTGGTACTTCAGCACTGGAAGCAGGTTTTTTAAATCTCTCAATAACATACTTTCCAATCACCATGATGACAAATTGATAACAAGAGCTTTCTGTTTGCTTGCAATTTGAATGTAAAAGGTCTGTGGGCGTTTTCTTTCTCTATTTTTTTATTGAGAAACAAAAAAGTGGTACGTTTATGTACTGGGTTGCAGAGAGTGCACATTTGCTTTATGTGGCACTTACATGTATAACAGTACTTTCTTGTCAGTGACATTTTCATGGCCTTCTTTCAAGTTTTATGAGAGTTAATAATACATGCGTATGTTATGTCTCGGTAATGCATTGTCTCATTGGCAGGTACCCATATTCCACAGTGAGTCGGACGCTGTGCCCGATTGCGACGGACCAGAAGCACACGGCAATGGAGACGCAGGAGATTACTGTAGGTGTGTCCACGTCGGCTGCCAATACTACCAAGTACACCCTCAATGCCTCGCTTGTCACTGACTTTGAAATCATGTAAGTTCCAGTCCCTGCCCAGACCCAAGTAAATGTGGTGTACTTAGAGACAGCTCCAATCAATTGGTGCTACCTGGTGGCATTTAAAATACTTCCATCACATGGTGCCATGTAATGGCCTTGGAAACCTCATATGAGTGGTGACATCTAGTGGCTTCTGTTGACACCTGTAGTGAGAGTTGCCATTTGATGGCCTTGAAAATGACAGTGATTGACTCCATGTAGTTGTGTTGATAGGTACAGCAAATTGTACAGTCAAATGGCATTCCAAAATAATGGCAGTAAGTAGTGGCTCAAGAAGCCGTGTTAATTGTAACATTTGAAAGCTCCTGAAATTTTTAGTGTATGCTGCTATTTGTTGGTACTTGAAAGCTGACATAAGTGTTGCCATCTGGTGGTTATTGAAACCTCCAGTGAATGCTGTTGTCTGGTACTCTGTGTGCCTTTGGCTTTCAGATAAATTATAAAGATCCACAAATAAACCTTGAATGATTGGTGCCATCTAGTGACTCAAACACTTGTATGCTTTCACATTGATTTGCTTATAGATTAATTTAATTGTGTTGCCAGTTTTGCTTCCAAAATATTGTACAAGAAGGGAATCACGTTGTACATATTATGTGAAAGTTTGCCTGGAATATTGATTCAGTTCAAAGTGAAATTGGTACTCATTTGTATACATACTAGCCTATTCACTGACTTTTTTCAGTTCAAAGGACCAAGAATCAGCAGTGCACATCAGTAGTAGATTTATCTAAATGGATCCAGGTTTTTGAGCTATTGGAATCCACTTGCGTCCATTATCTGTCTGTCCATCTGTCCATCCGTCATTAGACTTGTTACATTTTTCATTTCTTCTCAAATACCACTGCATGGAATGTTTTGATGTTTCACATGAATGTTCCCCAGGTGGACCTGTACCAAATTTGCAAAGGAGATAATAATGCAATAATTTTTGTATTTTTTATGAATTTTTTTAATTTATTTTTTGAAAAATAAAATTTCTTCATCTCAAGAACTATTTCGCCAATTGCTTTAATATATTGCACATAGGGTCACCTGAGGTCACCCAGTTCTTACTTTGGCCACCAGGTGGTGCTGCAATTTTTTCTTATTTTTTCTGAATTTTTGTGTGTTAAGGCTGGTTTTGACTTCTAATCCAGAACGGCTGAACAGAATAGCTTACAATTTGATCAGTGTATAATTTGACTTTAGACAATGAAAGTTGGCAAAAATTATGTGTGTGTTAATTTTTGACGCAGTTATGGGAAACCAAACTTTGCGAGCATAGGTAAGTGTTACCATTGTACAGTATATATGGCTATTGTATTTACATTTTTAACTTCTACTTAAAAAGCGGTACTTGGAATGTTTTGATTTTGCACATGTGTGTTCCCCAGGTAGACCTCTACCAAATTTACAGAGGAGATGATGATACAATTATTTTTCTATTTTTCTTTATTAATTTTATAATTAATTTAAAAAAAAAATTCTTCATCTCAAAAACTACTTGGCCAAATGCTTTGAAATTACACATAGGGTCACCTGGGGGTACATAGTTCTTATTTGACCACCAGGTGGCGGTACAATTTTTGCTGATTTTTTAATGAATTTTTGTGTATTAAGGCTATTTTTGACTTCTTCTGCAGAACCGCTCAACAGAATTGCTTAACATTTTATCAGAACATAGCTTGACTGTAGGCAATGGAAATTTGTAAAATGATTTGGATATATGTTAATATTTGACAAAGTTATGGGAAATCAAACTTTGCGAGTGTTGGCAGGTGTTATCACTGTATACTATACATGTACGTGTATATGGCTATTGTATTTACATTTTCGACTTCTCCTCAAAAAATGGTGCTTGGAATGTTTTGACTTTGCACATGGGTGTTCCTCAGGTAGATGTGTTCCTCAGGTTGACATCTACCTAGTTTACAAAGGAGATAATGATGCAATAATTTGTCTATTTTTTATGAAATTTTAAATGATTTAAAAAAAATCTTCACTTCAAGAACTACTTGGCCAATTGCTTTGAAATTGCACATAGGGTCACATGGGGTCACCTAGTTCTTTATTTTGGCTACCAGATAGCACTGCAATTTATGAATTATATGTCAAACTTTGCTATCCCTGTACATGTATATAACTGTACAGTCTACACTGCATGTGTCGCAATACTGTAAAAGCATATTGCAGTCAGCAGAGCACAGGATCATCATGATTCTTTTGTTTTTAAATGCCCCCCCCCCCCCCCCAGAAGGCAGGACATGTACATGTAGCTTTGTTTATGTATGTGGGTCAGTCAGTTGGTAGAGAGACTTTGATAGTGCCCAGGTATATACTCCTATATAAGGACTAGGTGAAGTATGAAGGTGGTTGACCTTGACCCTATTTCCAAGGTCATGGAGGTACTATTTTAAGTTTTGGCTTCCTTTCAATAACTAGAAAAGTTTTATGATAGGACCTGTATATTGCACAGGATTATAGTCCTAATCCAGGGCAGGGCAAGTTCGAAGATGGGTGACCTTGCTCTAAATTCAAATGTCACAAGGTCACTTTAGTGAACTTGGTTTCTGCATTGTAACTCAGAATTTAAAGGGAATGAGAAGTGCTACTACCACCAGGTGACTAATTGTATGTTACTTATACGCATGGGGCAGAACAGTATACATTATGTCTTTTCAGCTCAAGAAGTGGGTAACACCTCAGCTAATGTCGCCCTGGTATGCCTGGCCCATAAGCAGAGATGAAAGAAAAGTTATTTATCACAGGACCATTGTAGGGTGCCATCACAGCTAAAAAACACACCCAGGAAGTGAAAAGTGGCCCACTTCCTATTACTTCTAGGTTATGACTTCAATATTGCACATGGTAATAGTTCTCAATTAGGGATTGGTCAGCTTAGAAGATGAATGACCTTGACCAAATCCCAAGGTCACCACCTAGAGTCCTATTTGTGAACTTGGTTTCTGCATGATAACTTAAGATTTTTTTGACCTAGGGCTTTCATATTGCACAGCAATATAGCTTTCAAAAGGAGGTAGGTAATTTAAAAGTCATCTTATGGGTGATCTTGAGTCAATTCCCAAGGTCACATAGCCACATTACTGAATTAATGTGTTACAAACATGCCTTGTTTTCCTAGTCTCCATGGTCAGTGTCCTGACTATCTTTAAGCATCCATCCAAAAAATTTGTATTGGACACATTCTTGTGTTTGTGTATCAATCTTGATCGAATAATGTGACTGCTTGGATAAAGAAGAAGCAAATTATTATTTGAAATGCCTGAAACTTGATATTTTGATAATTTTTCGTCTTTGCATAGGGACAGTGTTTTGCAAGCATTTGTTTTGTGTCTTGAATCAGGCTAAAGGGAACTTTAATTCAAGTTTTTTATCCCCAACAGGACTCACGAGAGTCGGAAGGTGTCAGTATCACCATCAGAGCCAAAGTACTTCCAGTACGAGTTTCCCGATGGCGTCAAGTCAGTGGTGATGAAGGTGGAGTCGAAGGACAGCTTGTGTATGACTATGTCTGTACAAGAAACTCATGTATGTATGACTTATAGTCAAACCATCAAGGGCATGGTTTGTGGGCATAATAAAATGATTTTGTGTGCACAAAGGCAGTGGATGTGTCCCGTTGAGTGCCTTCTGATGTGTGGGATCATTGAGTATGAATATGAGAGTATAAGTTTGAGTATGCATGGTATGAGAGTATATTAGGTTTAAGCAGGAGAGTACATTTAGGAGAGTATAAGTCTCACAGTCTAGCATGCAGCAGGTTTCCATCTGTTTTTCCAGAACAAACCAGTGAGCATTGGAGACATCACTGGAATGCAATACGGTGTACAAGAAGTGGTGGCCAGAATTAATCTGGGAATTTAGTTCTGATAGGCACTAAAACTGGGCAAAGTCTCTAAGCCGCCCTGCATATAAATTTACATGCCTCTCAATGAGACACATTGATGCAAATTCCCACCCCTCTGTATGGCCTTGTATGTACAGATTCCCTCTGAGAGCAGATGCACTAGCTCAGTGTTGAGGTACCGTCTGCTTCAATGTTTAGACTAAAATATTGTGTTTACTTAACTCTTTCAGTGCCAATCATGCCGAAAGTTGATCTACTAAAGTCAAACTAGTCTGAATTATCATTAGGATCTTAAATTCATATTCCTCATAAAAAGACCTTGCATTCAAGTACCAGTATGTCTATAGTTCCAGAGAGGATACTGTAGGTCAACAGCTTTCCTCTGTGCACATTGTGCCCAATGATGCTGAGAAAAGCTGTTGACCGAGTCCAAAATTTGGCATTGAAAGGGTTAACCCAATC
Source organism: Hermodice carunculata (assembly GCA_964020975.1). Lineage (NCBI taxonomy): Eukaryota > Metazoa > Annelida > Polychaeta > Eunicida > Amphinomidae > Hermodice > Hermodice carunculata. Next base: position 24,446,824 of record OZ026628.1, on the reverse strand, counting down.
TTCACCAATTTCGATAGAAGTCAACAAGCTGTGAATTGCAGTAATGCTACCAGCTTCACATTGCCTACAAACCAACCTTTCATTCAGGTACCAGCATGCCTGCAGTTGAAGAGACATAACATTGGGCCAAGTCAACAGCTTTCCTTAGCACACTTTGTGCACCCAAAATATGCTGAGGAAAGCTACTGGCTGAATCTGAGCTTTGCACCTAAAGAGTTAAGTGCTTTATCTGGCCCACATGTTGATAGTACCTGTATGTATTGTATGTACAACATGCCTTTGACTCATTCTGTTAATACCACATGATATCCTGTGCTCCATAGTTCGGGGGGGGGGGGGGGGGGTTAGTATGCTGGTACAAGTAATAATTTTGCCCTAGTACAAGGTACGGAAATGTACAAATAATGGTACAACTTTGTACAGAAGTTAAAAAGGCTTCCATTCCGTAAGTAAGGCAAATAAAAATGCCCAGTATGCCAGAATGGAAAACCTCTTACCACCCCCCGTCTGCTAGCAGGCCAATGAAAAATTCATGTTGTTGACATCCCTTAAAGACGTTCGGTACACTGGTCAAAAGAATTTAGAAATCTCTGGTTTTTGGTGTCAACCAAGATATTGGCATTTAAAACAAAATGCAAGCAAAAAATTGGCATGTCACGGTGCTACTTTTGTCACTAGGTGGCGCTACATGTAAGGACTACAGAAATTTGATAGCAAACATTATATATGTGGGTAAAAGCCAAAAAAAGTTAAGGATGCAAAAATATGCATAAAATAACTCAATATGAGTGTATGCAATGTATATCAAGCCTTTTAATAACAAATATGTAGGCAAAACATGCTGGAATGTGACTTTAAATTCATCTCGTCTTGCAAAAATGTATAAGTGCTCACATTATTTTTTAAGTTTGAAATAGAAAAAATATTTACAAATCCCTGAAAAATTGTAGGGGGTTTCCAAAATATGCACTGATCTCATTGATTAACAAAAGAAAGATATCATACGGTGCTATTTTTTCTGCAATTGTACAAAGAATTCATGCATGTTGACTTAATTTGTTCTAAGTTCATAGGTACAAGGTATCCATTCATTGTCTAACTTCGATACCATATCAATATACATGTATGTAGGTTAAATAAACGGCACTACGTCGTTAATTTTATATTCCAGTCATAGTTTTACTGAGAAGAGGCAAACATTTTAAGATTCTCTCCATAGTGCAATACAGCAATGTGGAAAAAGAGGTAAAAATAAGAATATCAAAATTATAGTTGCCTTAATACATTGTCGAATGGTAACACAGGCGGCACACTATCAAATATGCCTGTGCCATCTTTTGATGCTGGGGTATTACTGTGGTCCCCCACTCCCACCCCCACCCCCAGTTGGGACAGCGTTTATCGTACCACATTCACAAGAAATGTAAAGTACACTGGCCAAGCCATATTGTTTTTCTGATTCTGTATTTTTAGGGACATTTTTTTTTTTTCTTTACATTCCTCGCATGCAAGATTATCGGCTAGTACACTCAGTTCCACTATTCCATGACCTTCGTCCCAGTTATAACTGTCAGTGTTTACATGTGCATGTGGCATTTGGGGGGGGGGGCGTGGCACTTGCGACGGTGGCTTGGTCAGCGTTCGCTGATTGTGTACGTGCATTTTGGTCTACCACTGCCGTGTTTCGACATATTCTGCCTTGTTTTAAAGCATTTAGTCCTTTGTTTTGGCATTTGTTAACAAACCGCCCATTCTTTTTCCTTTTCACTGTTCGTAAACAATCCATATTTCTCAAACGGAACTGTGCAAAATAGGAAAAGCGAACAGCAGCTAGTGCAGGTATCGACAAATACCAGATGTAACTGTACAGAGGCATTGGACCATAAATGGTTGCACATATCGCGGTGTACCGAACATCTTTAAAAACTTCCAACAAGAACAGTGTATTTTGCATGCAATTTTGAATACTGTGTGGAATTCTCACCTCGCTGATAAACAGTAACCCAAATGAAGCACATAATAACCAGAAGCTTTCCAAATGATGTGTTTGTGCTTAAATAGGAGGTATTCGTACTGACTGGCATCCAGTGCTGACACCTGGTAGCTGCAGTAAAGAACTTGACAATATGGAGATCAGATACATAATTAAGTGGGGCAAACAGAGCTACAATGATAAAAGTAACACATCAATAAAAGAAAAAGCTTAAGAAAACTAATTCACGATGCTTTAAAACATGCAAGATGCTAAATATATCTGGAAAATTAAACTGTTTTATGTAAAAAGTGACATGTCTCAATGGTTTGGTAAAATGAATGGTACACGTGCCCCCATCATGGTGGAGCCATAGTTCTTTGCCTAACAATAATTGAGGTGACTAGAGCAGGTCTGCAGCTAAATTAATGTAGTTAAATATGAATACCTTCTATTGCTCACCAGATGTGTTCCAATAATAAATAGCTTCCCCTCCCCACAATAGGGAAAATGACTTTCCATGTCAGATTAATATGAGGTACAGTGAAACCTGTTTTGAGAGACCACCCCTCTACGGCAAGCGAAAAAGTGGTCACATAAGGCAGGTGGTCTCTCAGTAGAGGTATAGTCACATGGGAAAGATAGCAAAATGTCATAGTAAACATGGTCTGGAAAGACAGGTGGTCTTTCATTACAGTGGTCTCTCAAAACAGGTTTCACTGTATATATCTGAGTGTTACAACGAATCACCAATAGAGACTCCAATTAAACAGATTTAACAGATATGTACAAAAAAATATACCCAGGTATGTTGCAGCCTCTCCAAGCGTTTTGACCCAACAGAGGGTCTTCCTCAGGGGAATGGTGGCCTGTGTTGGGTCGAAATGTTGCGGGAGACTTTCACATATATTTTTCCGTACTTAAATATCTGAATCTCTTTAGTTGGAGCCTGTTTTAGTGATTTGTTGTTTTTGTAAAACTGTCAAGAGGATCCCGTGCTTTTCTGCTGTCTACCCTACTGCAGGTTTGGTCCAAACGAGTGTTGGTCTCCCTGTGAGCCTCTTTCTTTATATATCATGTATAGCTGAGTGCTGCTACAATGAGGCTTTACAGGGTAATGATTCACTGTGAACTTATCCTCCTCAGGACTCGAGAGCTTCCTGTGGCATATTGTGAGTGCATTGTGACCACAGTACATTGAGGAATGTTGCCAGGCGGCACGCTATCGATTATATCATTCTTGAAGAAAATTGATGTAGACAACATTTAATCATGTTCCTTGTGACTTTGTGTCGTTACTGGTACTCAAAAAAAAAATATATTGCGTATATTGGCAATGCGTCCCTCGTTATGATCGCAAATCATGATACAAAAATTACCTCAGTTCATTGGAAAGGAATTTTATGACACAAATACCCAAACATTCTTCCTTTGACAAAATCATGGAGTATCTCAGCAGGTTATAGGATACGGCCATTGGGTAATGATTTGTAGTACTTACTGTATTTCAACTTAACCCTTTAACTCTTTGACTACCCAGAAAATGCTTGATGTCAAATGCCATCTGCCTCTACTGTGTATTTTTCTTACTTGACCCTTTGGTGGTTAGGGTAAGACAGAGTCAATAGCTTTCCACGGTGTGCGATGGGTGCATTGCACCCACACCATGGAAAGCTATATTGATCTAGGGCATGACATCATTAATGGTCTTACATATATACAAAGGTCAGCAAAATTGTTTTCTAGTAATGAGAAATCCATTAAGTGAAAATGTTAAGGGAGACAGTAATTTAACTCATGGGCACATTTGGTTGATTTGATTGGGAAAGAGTTAATTTAAATTTCATCATTGGTAAAGCCCATTTTGAGCAAAAAAGTTAGATAAAATGTCACATACTGGGCCATTAGTTTCCCTGACATGGAGTTGGGTCCTGGGTGCAAAGCACCTTGCCCCATGTCATGGTAAACTGTTGACTCAGCTGCAATGCTAGGGACAGAGGTGAACATGTTCAATGCCAACTGCAACCACTGTCAAAGTCAAACTACTGAAGGCAAACTGCTATCAATTATAAAGATGCTAGATTGATATTCCTTAAGCTTGTGAAAGGACCTTTCGTTTAACCCTTTCCCCCTTGAATTAAGACTGAGCCAACAGCTTTCCTTGGCATGGGTTGGGCACTAAGTGCCCAACCCATGCCAAGGAAAGCTGTTGACCTGGGTCATGTGATCTTGATAAGTCTCATGTACATTTCTCAGTCAAATTGTTTTTCATAACTGTTGAAAATAGTTGAAAACACTGAAGCAGAAGACATTTGACCACCAGCCGGTTTTGGCCGGTTTGAGGGGGAAAGGGTTAAGTACAATGTACCAGCATGCCTCTGGTTCCAGAGAATATAACAGGCCAGGTCAACAGCTTTCTTCAGTGTGCTTTGAGTGCCTTTTGCCCAAGGCATGCCAAGGAAAGCTGTTGAATCAGTCCAAGACTTGGCACTGAAAGAGTTAACAGGACTTCACATTGACCAGTACAGAAAACTCTACACAGATTAACCTTCAGTCCTTAACTATAGGGATATATCCTGACGTTAAAGAGTAACTTAGTATTTTATGCTCACTGTGACAGGGTTTTTTTGTTTGTTTTTTGTTTGTTTGTTTTTTTTTTTTTTTTTTGTAAATTTTTTGTTTTTTTGTTTTTTTTGTTCTAGTTTACATGAGTTATCTCTTATGGACATATAGTTAGAATGCGGATAACAAAATATCTGTCCTTGAATTTAATTACATGTAGATCCAGACAGAAAGCCATTGCATTGATTGCCTGACAGTCCACCATCCCCAGGCATACTGTGAAAAGTGCCTCTGCCCTCCTTATGTGCCCCTCCACTTTCTCATGCCTAAATTCATGAAATTTTGCCACATTTTTGTCCATTTTAGATACTTTATGCATAAACACTGTTCCAAAAATTTAAATATAGGTCAAGATGAGACTGCCTTCAGATAAATCTGCTAAGTTTCCTGTGTGCTCAGGAGGAACAATATGGTATTTGTTTTGATCCTGGTACTTTCACTCAAAGCAGCTCATGCTGGAAGGGCAGCTGAGCAGGCAATCCCTGTCACAATAATGAGCAACAAAGATATAGATCAGGGATGAATGGAGTCTAAGTTGACATTTAACCCTTTGAGGACTGAATCAACAGGTTTGTGTGTACACTCGGGATGCATTACCCTTGGAGGACACCGAGGACCAGCTTGCGCTATGTTAGAGGAATAAGTGTGTTGTCTCAGAAGGTTGATTATGTTGTCTCAGAGGGTAAAATGTGTTTGTGTCATAAGCTTAAGGTTAAGTGCATGTATGACCCTCTTACAGGGTTAAATTCATGTATGACCCTCTTACAGGGATAAATTCATTTAACTCACAGTGTGAAATATGTTTGTCTCACTGCATGGGTAAAATATGTTGTCTCGGAAGATTAAATATAATGTTACTATAACCCTGGACTATTAACCCTTAAAGTGTTGATTTGAGACTGAGTCAACAGCTCTCCTTGGGGCACTTTGCACACCAAGTGTGCTGAGGAAAGCTGTTGACTATTAAAGTCTACTTTTTGCTTTAGAATAGGCTTGCTGGTATTTGAATGAAAGGCATCTTTATGAGGATTTTGAATCTTCTAACCATTATATGCTTAACGACAATGAGAAAGTGACTATAGCTGCATGATTAGCACTTTAAGGGTTAAGATTCCTTGCCACTGGTTGACATCAACTGGTGTGGAGAAAACATGTTGACTAATAACAATATCTCGTAATGAAAAAGTACATCAATTATCTGTGTGTCTGCGTTTTAGTGCCCGGTGTTCGATCTTGACCGTAATGTGGAGTTCACAGGGACATACCAAACCGTCACCAAGAAGGGGGCCATAACACTGCAGGTAAGTCACCAGTTTGTCAATGTTAGGGACATCTACACATACAATGTATGGACATACCGCCTCCATAAATATGACTTGAGGTAAAAGGTCCATGCATATGAATATCCAGACTCAATGAATTATTGCTACGCCAACCAATTTTTGGGGGAATCGGTGCTAGCCGATTGCCCATATAATCCTAAATTATAAATGTATAGGACTTTCATGGTTGCAAAGGGAGGACAGTCATAGAGCATGTTATGATTTTTCAATGAGATATAAAAGCTGACAATAATATTCCCAGGGTAACGACATGCAACCTTGTAGTACACAATGATTGAAGAGAATAAAGATTCAGAGATTTTTTTTTTTTCCGCCCACAAGAATAAGGACACCGCTACATGGAATTATACAGCTTACAGGGCCAAATTACACAACCGTGGTTTGTGGGTATCTTGAGGTTGTAAAAAAAGAGTTCTTTTTTCTAATTGTTTGTATCTTCAGATTTTGCAAAATGTGGGAAAATATTCACATGATATGTGTTTCAAGTGTGTTGCATAAACAAACTGTGTAAATGAAACTGTGTTATGTACTAAATTATTTGAGCTGTTGAACTGTTCCTTGCGTCCATACACTAGGTACTTGTTTCGTCGTTAGTGGGTGCATTTCGGCGTTTCAGGGCGGTTCCCGGCGTTACAAACGCCGACTAACGCTGGCAAACGCCGACTAACGCTGGCAAACGCCAAAATCCAATTAAGACTTTTAGGGCTCGGCGTTTGCCGGCGTTAGTCGGCGTTTGCCGGCGTTAGTCGGCATTTGCCGGCGTTAGTCGGCATTTGCCAGCGTTAGTCGGCGTTTGCCAGCGTTTGACACCCTTTCAACGCCGGCAAACGCTGTGAAACGCCGACTAACACCGGCTACCGCTGGCAAACGCTCTGTAGTCCTCTCAACAAGCAAACTCAATGGGATACATGTAAAATTTGAATTCAGTTGAACTGGGATTAAAAGGAACCATGGAAATTTGTGTCTTGTACTTATACTAATCATTAATGTACTTTTATTTTTTATACTCATGGGCAATACAACATAATTATCTTTAATATTATGATGATGATTTATCCATTGAGGTGTATGTATATGAATGACTTTGCTCATGATCACTGATATATATATATATATATTTTGGTCACTCCAATCTTGGCGGTCTCACGCCTGCAAAAGCTGTGTAACGCCGGAAAACGCCCTGAAACGCCGAAACAAGTTACTAGTGATATATGTCTCACTTTGGTGTCCACCTCCTAAAAAAATTGGGAGTGGTCAAAGGGGTCTCACACAATAGAAAAGAATGTTACACACATGATTGGCATATACTAATGAGACTATAATGAGATGTTCGCCAATGAGAGACTGTGTTGCCTTGTGATAGTATCTTTTTGTTACCCACTAAAATTAAGACTCATCATATAGACCACGTACATCCTTCTAATGCCATGTATGGACTGTGTATATCCTTCTAATGCCCTGTGTAGCAGAAGTAAATGTTGCCATAAATGCAAGAAACCCTGCTGTATGTCACGCACTTGTGCAAAGGCGACTGATTGGAGCTTTTTCTGGGGGTTTTACATATCAACGCAGCAATGTCCAAAATGAGGTAAATTTCACATAACATGACTGTCCCTAAACATGCTAAAAGGGCCTCCCTGATACAGAAAGCTGATTTCCTTACGCTCGCATATGAATATATATATGTGGCTGCCAGAGTACCCTAAATCACATGGGCGATAAGTGAGTGTGCACAGGCATGCTCCCAGGCATGATTTTCTGCTATGTTCATTTATATTTTCGGGCCTTCGATTGTGAATTTCATTCCTATCTGGTTCTGTCATACAGATTTGTTCCATCCAAATATTTTAATGAAATTAAAACAAGAAAATTTTGTTAAAAGTATCAATAATGACGTGACCCATCAGAGACAGGGTTCAACAATATATCGTGTTAACCATGAGGTGACTAATCTGCATGAGTTTGATTAGACGGTGAGGGGCACATGATCAAACTGCTTTTATAATGAGGTAAAATGATGTTTCCATGCCTATATTCTGGGGGTTTTTTTGGAGGGAAACCCCAAGAATATTTTTTTTCCGTACCCAATAAGAGAACTTGTTGCATAGAAAGATGAAAATCTGAAGATTCCAGCAGTATGAAACATAATGGCAGACGATGCAAAACATTGTGACGGCAAAGGTGCAAAGTTACTAAGTTTGGTTCTAAATTTTGCAGTTGCATGATTCAAATTGTCATAAAAACAGACAGTTGTTTGATTTTTATCCATTTAACAAGAATATACCTTTTTTACCACAAAATCGAAACAGGCCTAACCATCCGCAAGTATTCAGGTTTTTCTACAAAGAAATGCAGTAAATAAGCATTGTCACTGCAGGCCAGACGGAAGCTGCTGAAGGTAGGCTTGTGTTGCTCGTGGCTCGAATCAACAACGGTGACAAACAGTGTTCAAATACATGTTGGGTGGACCCAACAGTGGTGTGTCAGGGGTGTGCTGCTTATTGATATGCTCACATTAATAAGAAATAGTATGTATTTCAGTGATGGACACAAAATTCTTACCCTTGTAGGCCTAGTTTTTGTTCAGTGATGAAGGAATTTTAGTGTACGATACGTTGGGAGATTTCATTGTTTATCTCAATTATTTGCTTGCATGTCAAGTCAGTAAGTACATGATGTATTGATCATTATGATAGAACAGACTGAATTTTAGGTAGGTAGTGGGTGTTTTACCTCTGTTCTTGTCTTTTTGTTCAATTTGGCATATGGCGTCAAATGTACTTTATCAGACGCTCAGCGTGTGCCGATTGATTCCATAGGGCTTAACCCTTGTTTGAAACATGAGAACAGTCATTTCAGAATGGTATTTTAATAAATTTCTGACAGAATTGTGGATAGAAATATATGAGCCATCCAAATTAATTAATTTTTTAACATATTCACTTGTCTTACAGTAAAATTGGTGTATTTATATTTATAGCAAAATTTATAGGGAAAGTGGTTTCCATATCAACAGTGTGAGAGAGGAAAATTTTTTCCTGGTTAACTTTGACACCATACTGAAATGCATTGATTGAATCTATTTCACTTCCATAATTTAACATTCTTTCACCCATATAATTATCCAGTCCTGTTAAGCATAGTCATCCCACATGCCTACATATCATCATTGCTTAGTCTCTTGGTGAGTTACATATGAAACCATTCATTAAGTTTGCAGCTAGCTGCTGAATTCAGATAAACTCCCAACATTGCTGATTAACTAATATGTTGGTATAATATGTCAATTAAAGCTCTTAAGCTCTTTATGTGTGGAATCCAACTGCAAGGTTCCCATTTAATTCTTTTTTTTTTTTTTTTTTTTTGTATATCACTTTGCAAGTGAGCTCATCTACCCATAACGTTGAGGCCTAGTGGTTCGGTGGTACATAACTGGTGAATCCAATAGTTTTCTCTTTTGAGTCTCAACTCTCTGGTTTTGTTGAGACCGGGAGGCATGCGTATGTGTTCCAAGATCTGTATTTTGAGATCTGGGTTGTCATGACCTGGGCGAGCAAAATGTCTGCCCAGTGGTTGTGTGGGGTCTTTCTTATTTATGTAATAGAAATGCTCGCGCATTCTATCCATAAGAGAACGACCCGTTTGACCTACATACTGTTTCCTGCATACCTGGCAGGTGAGGAGGTAAATCAGATTATTATGTCTGCATGTGCCTCCTTTCGGAGTTGAATAACTCCTACCTGTGTGGGTACTTCTCGTGGTCCCACTTGTGTCCATTTTAGGACAATACCTGCAACTTGAATTGTTGCAGGGGTTCCTCTCATCCACACCTGCTATGCCTGGTGGTGGACGTGGAGGTTTTGGTGGATATCTGATCCTGGAGTGGGTCAGAATGTCTTTTAGATTTTCTGCCCTTCTGTAACCTAGGACTACTTGTTTCTGTCCTAGGACGGAGGCATTTCTGGACGCCTGTATGGTGCCCCAGTTTCTTTGTATGGTGTCCCTTAGAGGTGGCAAAGCAGGGTTGTACTTTGTGACCAGGAAAAGTTTATCACTGTCCTGGTTCTCATCCTTTTGTGCAGGTGACAGAAGAGCTTTCCTGTCAAGTGCCATGACCTTGTCCCAGGTCTCTTGTAAGAGGGCTGGGGGGTAGCCTCTCTGTTTGTAGTAGTGTATGATTTTCTGGCCATACACTTCAAAGTCCTGTGGGCGAGAGCAGATACGTTTGACTCTCAGGAGTTGGCTGTAGGGCCCTCCATGTTTGCAATGTCTAGGGTGAGCTGACATATAGTGCAAATATGTATGTGTATCTGTGGCCTTTGTATGTAAGGAGGTGTATACCTTCTTGTCATCACCTATCCGGACTGTAGTGTCCAGAAAAGCGATGTCGGTTGGAGAGAACTGCGCCGAAAACTTGATGGTGGGGTGGCATGAGTTTAAATGGTTGAGGAAATCTGTGAGATGAGTTTCCCCATGCGTCCAGATGCAAAAAATGTCATCTATGTATCGCCACCATACCAGAGGCTGCAGTGGGAATTGCAATAACTTGTTGTCCTCCAAATCTCCCATGAAAATATTTGCATAGGAGGGGGCTACCTTGGTACCCATAGCTGTGCCGCTGACTTGTATGTAGTGTTCCCCATTGAATTCAAAATTGTTACACTTTAGGACTAATCTCAATAAATGGATTAATTCTGAAGTGTAAGGTCTCTCCATCCTGTCCCTGTTCTGAATAAGTAACTTCGCAGTGCATCGGAGTCCCTCTTCTATGGGAATGTTTGTGTACAAAGAGTTCACATCAAGGGTTACCAGACGAGAGTTGTCCGGTAGTGGTGGTAGAGACTCCAATTTAAGTATGAAGTCACTAGTGTCCTTGATGTAACTGGAGATCTTTGGTACTAAAGGACGTAGAAAAAAATCTACAAATCCTGATATCTTTTCCGTGGGGCATTCATTCGCACTGAGTATGGGTCGCCCTGGAGGTGGGACGATGCCCTTGTGTATCTTGGGTAGAAGATAGAAACAAGGTACCCTTGGTTCAGCAACATACAGATAGTCATATGTTTTCTGAGTTATGCTGCCATTATGCACCATATCCTGGAGTATTTTTTGTACCTTGACATTGTGGTCCGCAGTGAGGTTTCTATCAAGTTTCTTATAGTGATTTTCATTGGACAGTTGTCTATGGGCTTCCGCTATGTAGTCATGTGTATTCATGATCACAATAGCCGAGCCTTTGTCTGCCTGTTTAATCACTATATGGGGGTTGTTTTTTAATTCCTTCAACCCTAATCTTTCCCCATGTGACAGATTATCTGTGTGTGGGATACGTGGTTGGTGTTGTGCAATCTCATGTTTAACTGTCCTGCAAAATGCTTCCAAGTTGGGGTCACCCAGCTGAAGATCAGTTGGTGTGAATGTACTTGGAGGTTTGAAGGACTTGTGTTCAAATGGAACTGTGTCACATCTCTGTGTGACCTCTGTGTCAGTATCATCATGTGGTGTGTCCAAATGTGTGGACTCTATGTTTACTATGCTTTCTGAGGGAACCTGGGTATTTGTGTCCCTATCAAAAAACACTTGTAATTTCATAGATCTGAAAAATTTTTCAAGGTCTGTGAAAATTTCTCCCATATTTGGTTCTCTGGGGGTTGGGCAGTATGATAACCCTTTACTGAGTAGGTTTTTCTGGGCCTCAGAAAGAACATAATCAGATAAATTTACTACCAGATTCTTGGGGATAAGAATATCTGTGGAATTACAGTTATTCAAATTGAAACTAGGATGGCTGACATAGTTTCTTTCAATGACATTTACTGCATCCCCCCTGTTAGTCTGTTTAACAAAGAAGGAGTTGACGTCACTTACCTGTATGTCGCAGGTGTGTGATGCATGGGCAATCAAATTGTTGTCCTCCATGGAAGGATTCTCCACATGGTTACAATGTCCCCTATTAGGAGGCAGGTATTTGTCCAGTAAATGTTCCAAATTCAATGTACTGACAAAATTGTCCAATGTAGGTAATATATCCAACACCAAACTGGAAATAGAACTGTGAACCAAACTGGATTCCAAAGTTGAAGATCCAGAAATTAAACTTGAACGATTGAACAGTTTTTCCGTGTTGGGTCCCACAGGTGTGGGGCCTAGTATCTCCCCTGGTGTGGGCGAGGATTCTGACGTCGTTGATATTTGTTCCTGGGTCTGTTGTCTCTGCGTGTGGACGTGAGGGACGTCAGTAGGGAAGTCAATGCGTCGGTTTGACTGTCTGTCAAATCGAGCCCTCGTCGTGGACGTTGTGGTGACGGGGTGTATCTGTCGCGTTGGCGTGACGGAGCTCTGGGGGAGCGGCTTCTGTATCTCTTGGATCCTCGTCCTCTGCCTGAGGGTTGGGATCTGGGGTTGGCTGGACGAACGTTCGAGTCCAATTGTGTATTTCGGTTCCCAGCGGTTGCTTGTGGAGCCCGGGAGCGCATTGGGGAGGACTCCCCCCTCCGTGACCCGCGAAGTTGAAAAAAATGATCCGTATTGGTTTGTTCAAATTCTTGTTTGTCTTCGATCAAAGCTGCAATTTTCTTTTCTTGCTTGCTAATGATGCCCGACTTCTCTCGGCCTACTAACGTGGCGAGTATATCCTTTGCTTTGCCAAAATTACGGATGTCCGGTCCGTAACAATATTTGAGACCTGTCAGTTCTTCATTTGCTTGTTTGTCCAAGTCCAAAATGAAGTCCTGTTGAATATCACGAAGGATCAAGTAATTCCACAGATATTCTTATCCCCAAGAATCTGGTAGTAAATTTATCTGATTATGTTCTTTCTGAGGCCCAGAAAAACCTACTCAGTAAAGGGTTATCATACTGCCCAACCCCCAGAGAACCAAATATGGGAGAAATTTTCACAGACCTTGAAAAATTTTTCAGATCTATGAAATTACAAGTGTTTTTTGATAGGGACACAAATACCCAGGTTCCCTCAGAAAGCATAGTAAACATAGAGTCCACACATTTGGACACACCACATGATGATACTGACACAGAGGTCACACAGAGATGTGACACAGTTCCATTTGAACACAAGTCCTTCAAACCTCCAAGTACATTCACACCAACTGATCTTCAGCTGGGTGACCCCAACTTGGAAGCATTTTGCAGGACAGTTAAACATGAGATTGCACAACACCAACCACGTATCCCACACACAGATAATCTGTCACATGGGGAAAGATTAGGGTTGAAGGAATTAAAAAACAACCCCCATATAGTGATTAAAAGGCAGACAAAGGCTCGGCTATTGTGATCATGAATACACATGACTACATAGCGGAAGCCCATAGACAACTGTCCAATGAAAATCACTATAAGAAACTTGATAGAAACCTCACTGCGGACCACAATGTCAAGGTACAAAAAATACTCCAGGATATGGTGCATAATGGCAGCATAACTCAGAAAACATATGACTATCTGTATGTTGCTGAACCAAGGGTACCTTGTTTCTATCTTCTACCCAAGATACACAAGGGCATCGTCCCACCTCCAGGGCGACCCATACTCAGTGCGAATGAATGCCCCACGGAAAAGATATCAGGATTTGTAGATTTTTTTCTACGTCCTTTAGTACCAAAGATCTCCAGTTACATCAAGGACACTAGTGACTTCATACTTAAATTGGAGTCTCTACCACCACTACCGGACAACTCTCGTCTGGTAACCCTTGATGTGAACTCTTTGTACACAAACATTCCCATAGAAGAGGGACTCCGATGCACTGCGAAGTTACTTATTCAGAACAGGGACAGGATGGAGAGACCTTACACTTCAGAATTAATCCATTTATTGAGATTAGTCCTAAAGTGTAACAATTTTGAATTCAATGGGGAACACTACATACAAGTCAGCGGCACAGCTATGGGTACCAAGGTAGCCCCCTCCTATGCAAATATTTTCATGGGAGATTTGGAGGACAACAAGTTATTGCAATTCCCACTGCAGCCTCTGGTATGGTGGCGATACATAGATGACATTTTTTGCATCTGGACGCATGGGGAAACTCATCTCACAGATTTCCTCAACCATTTAAACTCATGCCACCCCACCATCAAGTTTTCGGCGCAGTTCTCTCCAACCGACATCGCTTTTCTGGACACTACAGTCCGGATAGGTGATGACAAGAAGGTATACACCTCCTTACATACAAAGGCCACAGATACACATACATATTTGCACTATATGTCAGCTCACCCTAGACATTGCAAACATGGAGGGCCCTACAGCCAACTCCTGAGAGTCAAACGTATCTGCTCTCGCCCACAGGACTTTGAAGTGTATGGCCAGAAAATCATACACTACTACAAACAGAGAGGCTACCCCCCAGCCCTCTTACAAGAGACCTGGGACAAGGTCATGGCACTTGACAGGAAAGCTCTTCTGTCACCTGCACAAAAGGATGAGAACCAGGACAGTGATAAACTTTTCCTGGTCACAAAGTACAACCCTGCTTTGCCACCTCTAAGGGACACCATACAAAGAAACTGGGGCACCATACAGGCGTCCAGAAATGCCTCCGTCCTAGGACAGAAACAAGTAGTCCTAGGTTACAGAAGGGCAGAAAATCTAAAAGACATTCTGACCCACTCCAGGATCAGATATCCACCAAAACCTCCACGTCCACCACCAGGCATAGCAGGTGTGGATGAGAGGAACCCCTGCAACAATTCAAGTTGCAGGTATTGTCCTAAAATGGACACAAGTGGGACCACGAGAAGTACCCACACAGGTAGGAGTTATTCAACTCCGAAAGGAGGCACATGCAGACATAATAATCTGATTTACCTCCTCACCTGCCAGGTATGCAGGAAACAGTATGTAGGTCAAACGGGTCGTTCTCTTATGGATAGAATGCGCGAGCATTTCTATTACATAAATAAGAAAGACCCCACACAACCACTGGGCAGACATTTTGCTCGCCCAGGTCATGACAACCCAGATCTCAAAATACAGATCTTGGAACACATACGCATGCCTCCCGGTCTCAACAAAACCAGAGAGTTGAGACTCAAAAGAGAAAACTATTGGATTCACCAGTTATGTACCACCGAACCACTAGGCCTCAACGTTATGGGTAGATGAGCTCACTTGCAAAGTGATATACAAAAAAAAAAAAAAAAAAAAAATTTTACATTTCCGAGCTCCCTACCCATCAACATTTCCACTTGTGTGAAAATTGTTTCCACAAGGTAACGTGCCGTGAAGTATTAATGAAATGGCTATCAGAATTGATACCATGCCTATTAAATCGAATTATAGACCAGAGGTCATCTTGGTACATACCGGACCCCAATAGGGGCAGGGTTAATGTACTTTTCTTAGTGCTGTTTTATGAGGAACGTATCTATGACGAATAAATCAAACCCGTCATCATACGTTTCAATACGCGTCACAGGTCTTTGACGTGTATTTAAGCAAGTTTACGTTGGTAACGTAAACCGTGTTTCCCCTCACTATATAAACCAGCCCCAACGGCCGTTACTCTCATTCCCTGATGAGCTACGGTGTAGCGAAACCGGTCGGAATATATTTTAAGAACGGGTTTGCTCCTGGCCTCGCCCAGACAAAACCTTATTCCCATTTAATTCTGTTCACTTGCAGCGATGCCAAAACTTTTTTTTTTTTTTTTAAACTGCCCATTATGCCTTATAGTTTATCTGAATTCAGCAGCTAGCTGTAAACTTTAACCCTATTCCCTCCTGGTCTCAGAAGTACAAAAATAAATAAAACCGTCCATTTTGTAAAAACAACACAAATGTTCAACTCTTGCACTGTCAAGTTTTGGACTAAGTCAGCACCTTTCCTCAGCATGCTTTGGGCTGAATGTATGCAAAGCAAGCCGAGGAAAGCTGTTGACCCAGACCATTATATTCTCTAGAACTAAAGGAATACTGGTACTTGAATGAAAAGTCTTTCCACAAGGAATATGAATCTAACATCCTTATTATAATTGAGTGCAGTTTGTCTTAAGTTGCTGATTTAAGTTGCAGTTGGCATTGAAGGAGTTAATGTTTCAAGCAGATCACTGGCAGTGAAAAAAAAATGAAGTATATGACATCTGTGGAGGTAGACGTAGAGCTGAGAATAGCTGGGCCATGCATAATTTGTTATGCAGTGGGCTGTCACAATCAATATGAAAGTCTCGTATTTGTATCAATTTTAATAAGCGCACAAACATGCAATTGAGAGGTTTTTTCCTATGCTTACACACACACGTACATTTAGCTTAATAATTGAAAGTTTTTATTTTTCTGTACATCACAGTTGCCCTTTGTGGCATATTAGGAGCTAGCAATATTTTAGTCGTGTCTGGTTGCCGTCAATCATCTTATACCACATCTCTGTTTACACATTGGTTCCCTTATCATGAATATGTATATACATACACACACACACACACATATATATATATATATATATATATATATATATATATATATATATATATAATATATATGTGTGTGTGTGTGTGTGTGTCTGTGTGTGTGTCTGTGTGTGTGTGTATTCTTTTCTATATAAATCTTGATAGCAAAACACAATTAAGTTGAACCTTAGTGTAATCTATATGTGGCTTCATCTAAACTTAAATATGCCACTTTTGTGATGGAAAATTCCCAAAATTAGGCACATTCACCTTACATGTAATACTATGTGTTTATGTTCCTTTTTCAAAATGTAGCATAATACACAGCATTCTGAGAATATTGCTGTTAAAACCACACTGACAATAGGACATATTCATGTGTTTACCTATAGATATTTACTGCATATCTGCTCTGCCCCCTTATTGGCTGGGCAACAGAGCTATCACTCAGCCATGATGAGGGCACTTATACCAGTTGTATTACTTCACCATCCAGAATAACAATTATTCTGCCAAACAAATGAATATTTTAAAATATGTTTAATGTCATGTATACATCAAAACTTATAATTAATTAACTCTTTCAATGCCAATCATGACTAAAGTCGATCTACTCAAGTCACACTAGTCTGTATAGACATTAGGATCCCAGATTTGTATTCCTTGTAAAAAGACCTTTCATTCAAGTACCAGCATGCCTATAGTTCCAGGGAGGATATCCCAGGTCAACAGCTTTTGTCAGCACGCATTTGGCGCATTATTGCATGTTGAGAAACGCTGTTGACTCACTCTAAAATTTGGCACTGAAAGAGTTAATGATAATTCTTCAGCTTATTGCATTCTCAGGCTAATACTTTTATTCATAGAAGCACATTTGGCACTTCTTAGTACATGAATCTGCTCTCCTTCCAGTCAAGTTCTTTGCTGCAGCCTAAGTGGCAGCAAAGATTCTAGTTAATATGAATACCTCTCGTGCTGAGTTTGAAGCACTGCAGATGGCAGCACTATCTGGCTGTGCATCCTTTAAGTTGCATGTCAAAACTCGGGTCATCTGCTTTACCAGGGACCTGACTATGACTGCCCACCAGTTAGTTAATTTAAGGCTAATGTCTATTGAACTTGACTCGAGAAATACATCAACGGGCCAGGGCAAGAGCTTTGTTAATTGTGCTTATATGTCCAATTTTGGCAGCTGATTTCTGAGGCCCAGATCTACTGGTGCTGTGCCTGTCATAAAGGCATGGTTGAGAGCATTCATGGTTGACCATGCTGTGGTTTTAGTTCAATCTAAATGGTAGGGCAAGATGGTCTTGCATCATACCCACAGGTGGAACCACTGGTGGAGCCAGGTGCCAGTACTTACTGGCCACATTGTAATGGAGGATGTACATGTGTAGCAGATGGCGCCATTTGTAACTTATAATTAGGGTTGGTATATAGCTTATAAGTAGAGCCACCTGGTGGGAAAACAAATCCAGCCTCACTGATTGGCTACTGGTTGTCCACCACAAGTGGTGTTTAGTTTAGTGTAAACATACTTATTTCAAACTGGATTGCCCAATAGTACAAATAGTGTTACTGATTGAGGGGTTCTCCAGACATGTCACATATGTATTTTGGTTCAACAGGAAGTAATGTCACATGCAAGTTACCTGCCCAAGCATCTTCCATCGAAGTAAAATTCTTGCACCACACCCAGGTAATTGGGTCACAGGCTGACACCAGCGGCTCACAGGGTCATTAAAAACAAAATTCCCCAGAAGATGCCTCCAGCAAATTAAGGTACACTGGTACCCCAGGGTGACCCCTTGTGTTGGCAAACAGGAGAACATTCAAGAGTGGCATGTGGGATCCCTTACAAAACTTAATGTCGGGATTATATTGGGATAATGTTGGGATCATGTTGGACTTACTATGTTGGGAGACAATGGGTAATGTTGGGATACAGACGTTGGGATGACATTGGGATTTGGTAAAATCCCAACATTTACTTAGCAAATGAACAAGAAGGAGGTGCCTGAATGCAGGGGTAAAATTTTGTTGGGACATGTTGGAGTACGTTGGGATGATGTAGGAGTAATGTTGGGAAAAGTTAGAGTAATGTTGGGAGATGTTGGAGTAACATTGGGAGATGTTGGAGTAACATTGGGAGATGTTGGAGACTAATAGGAGGAAGCCCTATAGTCCAGCATTTCCCAACATGTTGGGATGATGTCGGACTCCTGTAGTTGCATAGTGTAGTCAGGTCTCCACAGTATCAGTCTCTCAGCTAGCATGTTGGGAGAAGTTGGACCAATATCCCAACGTCCCCCCAACATGTTGGGAAATGTTGTCCAGAGCTATAACCCAACATCTCCCAACATGTTGGGAAACATTAGGCCTACATCCCAACATCTATTAGCATGTTGGGAGAAGTTGGACCAATATCCCGACATCCCCCCAACATGCTGGGAAACCTTGGGCCTACATCCCAACATCTCCCATGTTAGAAAACGTTGGGCCTACATCCCAACATGTTGGGAGATGGCTTCAGATCAAATCTATTGTTGTAGAGAGCCTCCTTTTCACCATTACTTTTCTTCTAAAGACTATAATGAATAAAAAACAAGAAGACAGACCTGTTGTATAATAATTCATGTGTAATTTGGTACATGTATAATACACAGATTCACCAGAATTAAAGAAAAAGTGTTCACTATATGCCTTCCTTCAACTGGGGGCATAAATGTTGTACAGTCCAGAGTTTCAGATCCATATTCATTATTGTCTCGCCAGCGTTAGCTGTTTGCGAGACTAAGCCGTCACTTTCCGTCCGTCCGTCCGTCCGTCAGTCCGTCCGTCCGTCCGTCTGTCAACCAAAAACTTCGGAGTGGCATTATTTCACTAACTAGATCAGATAGGGCTATCATACTTGGGTGGATGGTTGATTGTAATCATCACTAGAGATGTGGGCCATCAATGTTACACTTCATTGATTACTTCATGCTTCATTGAGCATTGGAGAAAAACTTCGGAGTGGCATTATTTCAGTAACTAGACTACATAGGCCTTTCATATTTGGGTACATGATTTAATGTAATCATCCCTAGAGACGAGGGTCATCACTGTCACACTTCATTGATTACTTCATGCATGATTGAGCATTGGAGAAAAACTTCGGAGTGGCATTATTTCAGTAACTAGACTACATAGGCCTTTCATATTTGGGTGGATGATTTATTGTAATCATCCCCAGCGACGAGGGTCATAACTGTCACACTTCATTGATTACTTCATGCTTGATTGAGCATTGGAGAAAAACTTCGGAGTGGCATTATTTCAGTAACTACACTACATAGGCCTTTCATATTTGGGTGGATGACTTATTGTAATCATCCCTAGAGATGAGGGTCATCACTGTCACACTTCATTGATTACTTCGTGCATGATTACAATTACAATGCTGGCGAGACATTCATGCCCCCCCGGGCATAGCTCTGGTCATTGGTTGCAGTTGCTCACTGTTGAGCAGATGGTCTCACAACTTCTTGCAGCTTGCGCTTGATGTCCCCATTTGTGGTGCAAGGGTATGCTTCTTGTAGCAGTTCTGAAAAATGGAAAACAAATGTGCAAGGACACAGGAAAATAAAATGTTAAAAGTGTAACATTTATAAATTGTCAAAAAGTTTGGTTGAAATATTTTGCTAAGGGTTCCTGCCTTTACCCCACTATGCATGAAATGTTTAATGATTTTTCAAAGTACATATACATTGTATATGGGTTTTGATTGACAATTTAAAAGGCATTTCACCGCTCCAGTACTTACATAAAATAAATGGACTTTTATGGGTTTGCATGCCTCAGCAGTTTCCATGTTTAAAAGTCTTACAGTAATTTTACGGACACAGTATGCAATGACCCAGGTCCTGTACTCTAAAATTCATTATATTTTTAAACAAAATTACCCCAACAAGCTCACATTTTCATTTTGAAAACTTTTCATTTGCAAGATATTTTTTTCATATGCTTCTATAAGGAAAATTGCAGGTGCAGATTACTACATGTCATAAATATCTTTCTGTAAGCAATCATACAATAAAAGTGAGAAACAATAAATTAATTTATAGAAATAAAAGATCACAATGAAACATTTATATTATTTGTAAATTCCACAAGGTCCAGAATGACATGTTGACCCTGGCCTTTGGCAACTTCACCTGGCTAGATGTAAATTTGGACAATATTCTGATGTTCTATTTTCACCATAAGGACCATATTGGATGAAATGGGTTTAAGCCAGGAAAACTTAAAGGTTGAGAATGACATCTCTTCTGGAAAAGCTGGACTGTGAGGCTGAATCTACAATCAGCTAATATGTGTCTTACAGTTCATAACATTCATTCAAATATAGCTTTACTGACCAGATAAAATATCCAATCCAGATAGATCATTCAGACCACTTATTTTGTGGATTTTTTTTTTTTTTTTTAGTTGTTGCTTCCCTTCATTCGTTGTATAATTCCCCATAAAAATGTACATTGGTATTCCAGTGCAATTCCACTGAAATAGCAGTGGTATTTCACTTGAATCAACTTGACATTTCATTGGAATGCCAGTGGAAATGTACTTTGAGCATATAATACATTATTTATTTTGGTGGCAAATGACCCTTTGTATAAGACCAATATTCCAGTAAAAATTTGCCTACTCTTTTGACTCTCACTGCAGTATTCGATTTCTTCGATCATGGAAGTGCAAGATGTTGATGCATGTTAATTTGTGTTTTAATATATATCTTCCAGCTCAGTACAGCCATTGCGTTAATGTTTATCAACACAGCTTTGTATATCTGCTGGGCTCTAATTAGTTACAGCCAGGTCAAGTCCCCTGTGGTCTGGGTAAAGTAGTCGGCAGGCTGTGCTATATATGGCCAAGGCTTCTTGATGTGGCTGACCATACAGAGGGTTTTTAAAGGCAGTATATATAGATCCTAGCCTGACAACACAATGGAGAGTCATATATGCTGTGAAAGCTGAATTCTTTGTGATCCACACCCTGAATTTCATGAGCATTGCAGAAAGTATGCTTAAATTTATACTTACTTTGGTGTCTTGTGCCAATAATGATGCCAAAGTAGTCCTATGTTATCACCACAGCCCTATGATAGTCTTGCATTCAGTTGCCTTTGTTAGCTGTACAAATTTCACACTACACCATGGCCATGTATACCACTTGGATGTGAAGTTTGAGCTTAAGCTATCCACATGCCTGCCAGTATGCTATAATGTCCTTGAAGCCATCATTATCTTCAAAAACATCACAAGATGATGCCTTGTAATACTTGAACATGAACCTGCCATAGCTCTTTTAAATCTGACGATGCCCAGCCTGGCAGCCTCGCTTTCAGGCCTGCCTCAGCCAATCAACCACTGAGTATTCAGATGAGTCAGGATGACTGGTACAGTATAAACAGTTGAAACTTGATCCCTGTGCTCTCAGGGTGAAGATGTATATTGAGGCACAATGACGTGAGCATGATCAAACATAATCCACATGATCACAAAAACTCCTAGGTATGGATGTGATTTATGCTGTTTGTGTATTTGCTGTCATATTCTTCAAAAGAAAAAAAAGAAAAAAATTGTCTGGTAAACTGCTAAAATTTCAAGTATATGTTTTTAGAATATCCCATACCCATGAAGTGACCATATTTTGACATGCCTATTAAGAGTTTAATGATTCAAAATGCCATGGTTCATTGCTTGCCAACAAAGTGACAATGTCAGAACACAAGATGTCTTTGATTAACTTACTTTTATTCATGTCATCACTCGTCATCTTTTGCAGTAAAGTGAGAATTTTTTTTGACCATGACAATGAATTCATAATGTCAGTTTGAGTGCAATGTTATAATGATTGAGATAAGTCAAATTTCACTGGGAAAATGAAAATTCCAGTGGAATTTCAAATGAGGACAAAATTTCACAGGGAATTCTGATCAGGGTAAAAAAAAAAAAACAGTGAGATACCAGTGGAATTTGGAGGGGGGGGGGGCAAAAATTCCATTGAAATTCAATTGATGGGAAAAAATTCCAGTGGAATTCCAGTGATTTGCTGAAATTCCAGAGAGTTAAATGGGTTGTTCTCATGTTTTTGTAAGCAAATTTATGTATGTATACATAGAAAGGATATATTTTTTTAAAATGTGTGAGTCTGTTGTTCCAACTAGGGCCTGGCATGAAAAATTGACAAAGTTTGTGCTCCAGCATTATCCCAATGTGTTCCAACTTGATCCCAACATGTCAGGACCCTGCATAATTTACAGAGTCTGTTCTTCTGGCATGAGAAATTGACAAAGTTTTGAGCTCCAACATGGTTCCAATGCATTCCAACACGATCCCAACATGTCAGGATCCTGAAAATTTACAGAGTCTGTTCTTCCAGCATGGGTCGACATGAAAAGTTGGCAAAGTTCTGTGCTCCAACATGATCCCAACGATGTGTTGCCTGAAAATTTTGGTTAAGTTGTTCTGACATCATCCCAACATACCCCGACGTGATCCTGACATTACAGCAACTAAAAAATTTAATAAGGTTTGTTGCTCCAGTCGGATCCCAATATAACCCAACATGCTCCCAACACTGAAAACTTGATGAAGTTTGTTACCCCAATGTGATCCCATCATGCCCCAACATGATTCCAAAATACCCTGACATGATCCCAACATTACCCAACATAATCCAACATTGAAAAATTGGCAAAGTGATATACTCCAACATGATCCCAAGTAAATCCAACTTGATCCCAATGTCATCCCGATATCATCCCAACACACCCGACATTATTCCAATATTTTCCCGACATTTTTCCGACATTTAGTTTTGTAAGGGATACTTTAGGAGAGTACTGAAAGGTAATAATTTTTGGATGTGCTTGGTATTAGGAACATTTAAAATTTGTACAAGATACCAGAAAGTGGGCCCCATTTGGGGATTAACTGCTCTATAACAGAGGCAGAAGAGTTGTAATATGGCAAACTTTTGCCACTTTGACTGATTTGGAATATATATAGTGTCCTTGGCATGAGATGAACTGCATTATGCAACAGTATGCAACAAAGCTGTCAGACTATTTGTCTCATTATTTTTACTATATTGGCATTATTTTGTGCAAATTTTCAGAGAGAATCGTACAAGAATAGCCAAGTGTTCCTGGTACTGGTTGTCAAACCACAGGACACAGACTGTGGTGGCGTTACAACTCTCATACCCCCGGGCATCTGTAAGTGCTTGTATATTTATATACAGTAAAACCTGTTTTGAGAGACCACTGTAATGGAAGACCACCTGCCTTTTAAGACTATGTTTCCTAAGTCCCTTTTAATATCTTTCCCATGTTACTGCACCTGCACTGAGAGACCACCTGCCTTATGTGACCACTTTTTGGCCTGCCCTAGTGGTGGTCTCTCAAAACAGGTTTCACTGTATGCATATTGCTGCATGGACCTTTTACGTTCTGTATAATGATTTATATTCCTGGGCATAAAGTTTCCCAAATTAGCGGAAAAAGAGATTTTCATGAGTTTTTTTCTACCCGAATTGATGCCACCAAAAAGTATTTATCATGAGTCTTTCCCATTTGTGTGTGAGAAAGTTTCTTTATATATTTTAATTCAAGTACTGTATAAAAGATGCTTTATGTTGTGACTTTGTGTAGATTTAATCTGCCAAAACTTTCGTGAGTTTAATATTTCCAAGTAGGGTCTAGTGGGGAAAATTCAGGAATAATCATCCCTCACAAAAATTTATGATAAACAGTATATTGTCCCGCTAAAGCAAAATTGGCCTAAGGCGTTTTTGGCGATTTTTAGTAAACCGCAAAAAACTGTCCTGTTCCTGTGTTATTAACCAACAGTTTCTGATTTTATCACAAAACGAAGTGTTTTAGCCTGTTTCTCATGACCAACAACAGTTTTGTTATACTGCACCTAATTTAGCCATAAAAAGATCAATTTTTTGTCAAAATTTGGTTGACTTGGGCCAAAATATATTTAAATATGACAAAGGCGCGACATAGGCCTAAATTATTTGACTCAGGCTAATGTTCATATTGATCAATAACTATAGCTGTGTTTTGTACACTTTTCTAAGATGTCATCAAATACACCGTTTTCAGATCTTTCATATGATTGGTTCCTATGAAATAAATGAATGGTAAAACAAATTATCTTGACCAGAAAAAAAAAAGAAAAAAAAATAGTGCTCAAACCATATATTCCTTCCCAAGAAACACATGCCATTGAGTACTGACCAGTGGATTTTCTAGCATGATAGCTGTAACATATTTTTATGTTCCCCTGTACAATTATATGCCACAAGCTGAGCATCAAGTGCCATGTCAAATGCTTTTCTCTTTACACAATAATAGTGTATCCTACAAGGAAAAATGGCAGATTTATTTTTGTTTTCTTTTTTGCAGCTGGAGGGAAAGTGCGGGTGAAAAACATGACCATTTCTGTGACACCTTCCATTTCGGGTAAGTCTTTTTTACATCTCACCTCAGAGTAGGCTTAATACACGTGCATAAAAGTCAGGAAGATTTGCGCAAAACTTTTTGTGTTATATACAGCAAGCCATATTTCACCATGATAAGATAAAAACATATAGCTGTACGTTAATTTTTTGTCACTATACCTGTATGTTAAGCCAAAAATAGATAAGATCTGCAAAGGATGTTGCATCAGGAAAGCACTACTGTCCTAATTGTAATGATGGGAATAAGTTGTGGTATTTTAATTGTTTTTGGCATTCCTGTGTCCACTTGTAGATGAGACATAAGCTCCCTTAAGGGTGTGTAGGGCACAGAGTTCTTAATACTTTCCCATCAGGGTCTGCATGTTATGCGGATGTGGACCCCAAAATTATCCTTTGACATCAGGGCTGTCGTTACCATGGTAATGGGAAAATTTCATTTTTATGAGGGTTTGCAAGTCACAGTCTAGAGGTTATTTGAGACAATAATAAGCTACAAACAGGTGATAATCTGTTCCAAGAATGTTCATGTAACATGAGACATATTTTATATAGTTTACTCCACATCAGTTGAAAAAATATTATATTTGTTATGTAATTTTCGGGAATTTTCATGAAAAATCAGTTTGTTTGGTAGCCCATTTTCATGTTGAAATTTATTATTTCATATCAGTACAAATTGAAGGTATCAATATTCATTTTTTGATATTTAATAGTCATTTTGGTACAATGTTTATGTTACTTACA
>OZ026628.1:24296605-24421018 GCA_964020975.1 Hermodice carunculata | reverse complement strand
TTTCTCCACAAAACCGCCATCTTCATTGGCTGATCATATCAGATTATATAGGCTACCAAATATGTTTGACATTTTTGTCACTGAAAATGCCATACGGTCTAACATCTGGTGACGACATTTGTGATATATATATATTGTTTGTAGAAGGAATCACTGGCGACGCCTTAATTAAGGATAAATACTGTGGCAGCTGGAAATTTTTAACAAGGACATCTCGGAATAACAAGATTTTTGTATACTTTTTCAACGAACTTTCTGGTGGCATATTATTCAATATAGAATTTGTTTATCAATTTTGCAGACATACAGCTAAGGAAACTCATACATTCAAAAATATATGGCAGAGAGTAAAATATCGTGGAAACGGGTATTTTCCACACATTCGAATTCCCAAAATTAAGAGCAACATTTTTAGGTGGACCTTTCGAGCTCGGGAAATGTTGAAAATGCATGGCTTTATAAAGACCTGTATGAAGCAAATAAGAACAATTGTGATGAATGATGGAATGTGTGAAAATGGAAGTAATTTGATTTCTCATATTTTGTCTCCAACACGAATTCATAGAAAGGATGTTTCATGGGAATCTAGTGGACATGTCGTATGCTTTTATACATCTTTTAAATTCCCTGTTGAATCTGGATTTATTTTGCTCAGTATATTTACTGGGTTAGCTTCATGGTGTCACATTCAAACATGCATAATAAGATCAGCCATCGAATACAACATAATTTATGAAATGCATAGCAAAAAAAGGAGCGTGCATTCTTGTTCAGCTATACTTGTAAAAGCACGTATGCAGGAACATGTGTATTTCAAAGTAAATAAAATAATCTGGAGAGGACCAACGATTGGCAGATGCATGTATGGCGCAATTCTCTTTCTAGATGGCGATAATGTGGACATTTCAAGAAGAATTGGTCCTATTTGTGATAGACGCCCACTCGTGTTAAACTTTTCTCAAACGGTATCTCATGTGACCTCTGGGAGATTTCTTACAATATTCTATCACTTGTATGACCCGGAACATGCACTTCAAATCAGTTTGAAGATAATGAACACAAAATGTAACGGTCTCCCAGCAGTGTTTACATTGCTTCCAAATACAGCTATTTTTTCAGAATTTAGTATATTTTACCAAGAGTATACTGTACAAGTCTTACTGAAAAAGGAAACTAAATGTTTTGTTGCTTCAGCTCCAACAAATATCCGGGCATCTCCAACAACCCCATACAAGTATATAATGATAGAAATTGACGAACCAACTTACCTTAATAAAATAATCTTTAATACCATTCCAGCTGATAGGGGGGCCTTAAGTGTGCTTCTAAAAAATGATCATGACTTTAACATTCAGGGTAACGAGTATTTCACACAAACACATGGCTTTACAATTGGCAGACATTCTGCATACATAGAATTTTCTGTTTCAATAACCAAAATGGTTTGTGAATCTCATTCTGGTACAGGTGTGAATGTACTCTGGATTTCTAGCGCACTACTATACTGTTTCAAGATGACATTGCATGAAAGTTTTCGGCTGTTTTTGCATATATCACATACTTTATTTTTTGATAAATCAGAAATACCATCCATGGTACACGTAAAGTATCTTCTGATTAATCAAAGATGCAAAGTCAGGTACAAATTACAACTAGCATATACATGTGATAAAAAGGGACAACCAATATGTCGAGACAAATGGACATGGTGCAACATAGATGTGCCTCAATTCAAATTCTACTTTTTTCTGTTTGGTTCTTATTCTGGAAGTGAAATATCAAAATTGTTGCTCATCTTTGAAAGGAACAATTCATTCTCCACTCCAATATGCCCCATTAATGCAACTCTTTACAGAGCCAAAGCCAGAGGCATATGTGCTACATTTGACTCTGGTATTGTAATTTATTCTAATTACTATGTGGATATTACTAAGACTTTTCATTCACGTGTACTCCAAACAAAAGTACCTTCTTTAAGCTGGGATTATGCCTTAAATCTGTGCCAAAAAGATGGGAGTCATTTATTTGTTGTCAACGGAAAGGATGAGATATTTTTTGCTCAAGAAAGGTACATATTTAACAGATATCTATCCATCATATTCATCGGTCTCAGACTCAGTAGGGTATGTACTTTGAACAATGACATTTACTCCATTACCATGACATTACTCTAAGTGTGTGCGTGTGTGTGTGTGTGTGTGTGTGTGTGTGTGTGTTTGTGTGCTTGTGTTTTAATTTGAAATCTTTCCAATTGATGTTTATGTAATCAGTCTGTGCTTGGTCTGTGCATGTGCTTTTAGCATTATTTCATTGTTGTTCACTAATATACTTGATCATCATATTGTTTGAGCCAATAGTGTATAATAAATCTATAGGAGGCTACATTTCAGAAGAGCCTTAGAAAACATTATTGTGGACATGGAAGGATACAAGCATAAAACAAGTGAAGAACACATTGGCAATTTCTCTGAATTAAAAAAAAAAAGTTCTTATTCTGGGATATACATTTAAATTCTGAATGATGTTGCCCCATAGCCTTTTTTGGGCCCCTCAAAACGAAAAGTACATGTTAAATAAAGAAAAAACAGAGGAATCATTCAAAAGATCATTTGTAGAGTGACTTTCTTCTTATCTGAAAGAACTGATTTTTATTCTATTTTTTCAACTTTGTGTTTTTGATAAACATAACCCACTCATAGCATAAATAGATGCCCATTTACCTAATTTGTAAAAGACAAATATGGCCACCACTCGATTGTCTCTTTATCGATTTCACTCATGCAGTAACTCAGTAAGATTGGTTTACAAATTCATCAACAATGTTTAGTGCAAACATTTTTTGTTTTGTTTTTGGCTTAACAACATTCCTTTTATTGAAAAAGAAAAAAAGTCCATCAGTTGTACATAAAATTGTTTAACCACACTTTGTCTAAGTCTAATGGAAAACAAACTTTGTTAAGTTCACATCCAATCTCCTATGCTCTATGAATCCTTGCACTTGACCTTTAATATTTCAAACAAAAATCACAGCAGGGTTCCTATCAGTGTCTCAAGTGAACAATATTACATCGTAAATAATAGAGAATGGGCTTCTTCTAATGCTAATAGGTAATAAATATATTTTGAGCACTGCACAAATCACGAGCATATTTGTGCAGTTTACAGGTATCCAATAGTGTTTAGATTTTAATGACAAAAATACATGGCCATTAACAAAGCGAATAGCTGATCAGTAGCAGAAATTGGAATGAAGAAAATAGCTGCACAGTATATATCCAACAAAATGAAAAGGAATGTTCAAATGATCGGTCTCTGAATCTCGATTTGGAGGGCTTGGATGTCAATCTTTGCACTTGCATGGCCCAAGTCACATAAGCTTGCTTCTATTACACACACACTGGGCTGTTGGGGACGGCAGCATGTCTGTGTGCATCCCCCTATTGTAACAGCCACACATCAAGCACTGAGGTATCCCGTTGTCATAAGAAAAGGACACAGTTTCTTGTCTACCATGGGCTAGAAACGTGTCAATGAATCTTGGTAGTGTAGGTTTTTTGTGATCCTTGGATGTCTCTTAATGTTGCCTGGTATGGAGCACCCTGTCCGTGCGGGGAAGTGCATCCACTATTGCATAAAACTAGCTCCAATTACAGCAGAACTAGGGCAAGTTGACTTGCTTCCCATCTGCCATGAGGCCAAACATATTTTCAGTATGCATTGCCGATGTAGTTTAATCAGACTCTAGCAATTACGTGCATTGTCTGATCATGTAATGCCTAATACGTCTCCTAAACTTTTGCTCAGTTTAATGAAATGCTGCAGTCACAGCTTATCTGAAATTTGACTGAAAATCCTTTTTGATTCTTTGGCCACTAAGGCACATGGTGATCCTTTCCTGATTTTTTTCATTATCTATTTATTTTCGGTACATCTAGTCATCAATGGTGAATGTTTTTATTGTACTTGAAAGGGACGCTGCTACTACTTAAGAGCTGTTCTCGGCGTGCCTTGGCCACAATTGTGCACAAAGGAATGCTGCTAACTTTGAATATTTTACTTTATGATACTGTTATAAGTATGTGTATTACCTGGCAAAGGTATCAATGTTTTTTTTTAATAAATAAGATCCGTGATGGAGATTTTGTCTATTTGTTAGCCCATGAAATTAAATAGCGTATGGACACTTGTGATTGGAATAATGTTAATCAGGGCGATTCAAATGCAGTTGTAACTTTCTTTGAGGGCGTGCTGTGGGGATAAATATTGAAAAACAGTTGTACTGTCAGCATGTAAAATTGATTCACAATTACCAGTAACAATGTGAAGATCATTAACATATGTAATGTCAGCAGAGGACCCTAGGTTGGATCCCCGGCGTACCCCAGTAGTAATCGGTAGAAGGTTTTAAAAAGTGTCATCAAAATGTGCGTATTCTGCTTGCCTAGTCAGGTAATTTCTGAAACACTGGAGTGGAACATGATTGATACCATAGTTCCTGTGCTTATGTCATGGGATGTCATGATTAAAAATATCAAATGCCCTTGAAGGTCTAAATATATGCTTATAGGCATTTCACTTCTATCAAGATTTATGATAGATTCTGTCTGGAAATTCAAATATAGCTGTTTCTGTAGAGTATTTTTTAGTACACTATGCCTCTTGCACAAAAGAGAATTGTTGGCAAAGTAATCCTAATTCGGTAGTTTAACTGTAGCCACTTAGTTTACCAAGGAGTCAGCCAGTGTAAGGTTATCTGGTTCTGTTTCACCAGGCCTGCCCTGCCTGCACTTACGTCGGCCAGACTAGTGCTGTTATGAGAACCGATTAGCTAGTTATATATTTATCTGAAAGTTAAGTACATTAACACCAAAGTATCACAGGCTACCTTATAAATTATAAATGTTGCTAAATTTTATTTACCATACCAGTAAACAATAAAATGCAACAAATTTGTCATAATAGACATAGATTCCTGAGCATATCAATCATTCTACAGACTGAAAAAGTAATGTATTTACCTAGAACTGCATAGAAAACAATTTGATAATTATTTACAATAACCTTTTTACCAAGATAATAAACACTAAATTGCAACAAATTTGTCATAACAGTCATGGATTCCTGAGCATACCAAACATTCTACAGACTGAAAAAGTGATGTATATGCCTAGAACTGCATGGAAAACGATCTGATAATTAATTGCAGTGACCTTCGTATACAGATTTTCCTTAAGCAGGCATCAAAATACATATCTGTAGAAGTGAAATCTGGTTTCCAATATTTGGGGGCTTTTTATGGACATAAGGTTTTACACTTCCTCCTTTTATGCTACTGACATTGTAGAATATGAAAAAAAGCAGCTCTTCCTCCTTACTGGACAAATTGCAGGTAAACGTTCCCATCTGCAGAACACGTAGAATAAACTCCTTTAACAGTATGGGAAATAAAAATACAAAGACTTTGGAACCAAGATATATACCCAGGGCATTCTGAAAAAATAGCCTATAGTAAGCTTTATACATTTATACAATGCACTTTACACAAAGCCACCGGGTATTTCCAGTAAGATGCACGTTTTTGTTACAATATATATATATATATATATATATATATATATATATATATATATATATATATATATATATATATATATATATATATATATATATATATATATATATCAATGAGTGGCACCGTTCAAAATTACAAACAAAATGTGACACCCATACAATTCATGTGTCGCACGCACAAAACACATGGCAATGAAATACATCACTTCACAGCAAAGTGCTACAAATATCACCAGTCCTTCATAACATTTTGTTCCAACATTATGAAACCGAATCTGTTTGGACTATTCTTAGCCACGCATAGTAAAGTTCAAGATTTAAAGACACCAACAAGAGATCCTAAAGATGCATAAAACCATATGTCCAATATGTACACTTAAAGCTGCACACTTTAAATATACGGTAGGTTTTAAGCATTTGACATATTTATGCATGTCTACATATTATTTACATTGCCCTCTGCCATCCACACACACACACACACATATATATATATATATATATATAGAGAGAGAGAGAGAGAGAGAGAGAGAGAGAGAGAGGGGGAGAGAGAGAGAGAGAGAGAGAGAGAGAGAGAGAGAGAGAGAGAGAGAGAGAGAGAGAGAGAGATGTGTAAAACGTTCACAAATATACTCGTTTTGCATATCATCTGAATCCGCCCGGACTCATTTCAAAATCTAGGTCACTGACTACAAATTCAACAATAGTGCTGAAAATACATTAATTTTCTTCTCTCCCCCAATCTTTCACCATGCGTTTTTCTGTGAATATTCAATATACATAATTATTTTCAGACATCAAAATTTCGGTATGTTTCGAACTTTTTAAATATATTTAGGATTTATAAATGAAACTATCTGGTCTCTGTGCTGTATATAAAGAATTGCATTTATCCAATTTCACCAGATGTACAGTAAACCCTATATAGGAATTTTTAAAAAGAAGATAGAAGGTATTTCGATTTATAAATCCTGAATATATATCAAAAAGTTCAAATACACATATTACTTTTATAAGGGTCTCTTTTGTCGCCTTGATTGTCAAAATGCGACATCTGCATATGGACAAATTTTAAATTTTGTTTCACATACTGCATTTCCCTCTATCTTTTGATTTTCTGTATTGCTTATGGCTATAATGTCTGCACATAAGATAAAGATGTATGGTGAAAGGGGGAAACCTTGGCGAACTACTCTGGAAATCTTAATGGCTCTGTTGGGCACCCCTTATTTCTAACATGACGGGTAATCTTTTTCTAGTAGGCTTTGATCTCTTGCAACAATGACTGTCCAAACCCAAAGACTATAATGATGAATTCACAATCTTCCATTCCAAAAATCAAACTTTTTTTTTTTTCAAAAAAATCTATAAAAACTGCCAATCGTGAGATAATTTCCACGTTTTAATATTTTTTTATTAATCTCATGATATTCCACCCTCTATATCTGTCTTTACGCAGCCTGTCTGGTCACGATCAATGATCGTTAGTAACACATTTAACCCTATATGCATTACATTTTTCAAAATTATTTTAAAATAAATGTTAGATTATGGAATCGGTCGTCGTTTTTCTTTAATTGGAGGGTTTTTAAATGCAACAGTTATTTTTTCGACCTTTTACCCAATTCAAACCATCTACGCATTCATCTTACACGTGCATGACCAGATGTATATTCAACATCCTTATCCACAAAAATTTCCATTCTCCGATTTTTTTAGATCATTATCTGCATGTATATTATGTTCTTGTAGCTTAGTTTTCAGGGTAGATGACATACTTCTCATTCTTTTTATTTTATTCTGCTTCATTTTATGCTGTTACATATTATTTTATGGTCACTCTACCACGGATAAGGAAATCACAGACGGAATTATGCAAGTATTTGACACAGTGATTACCAACGCAGGTCTGGCTGTGATAAGCCAGTACCTGACTTTTATGCTGTCAAAAAATATTTTCTATCTTCATGGTCACAGGCCCAGAGAGTAAAGCCAGACTACCACAGTTTTTCTTCTCTGCTATTTTCCTCTTTCAAGGTCCCATTCTTGCACCTGGGAGCTGTTTCTCTATGTGAATACTGAGCAAGATGTTTCACTTTTTCACAGGTTTCGAGCTCCCTAATGACCGAGTTTAACTGATATCCAAATGTGACAATTTCGTGCAACTTATAAACAAATGTGTTGTCACTTGGGATTCATGGATCTTGCTATGCCCCAAGCTATAGCGATATCAATTTTGTGACGAGTTTTTTTTTTTTTTTTTTCCAAGATGATCAGGATGTCGCTTTGCCGCACCCAGCAACATATGCAGATATGGTGGTCACATCGGTCGAATGGGAATATCCCAACGGAAGGATGAATAAAGTTAAAAAAATTGGATGCATTTGCATTTTCCTTTTCTTTTTGAAATTAGGTTGTGGTGGTGCTCTTTGATGCTGCTTAGCTTGCCTCCTTTAATTTTTTGTAGGTCTTTGTGAATTTCACTTGAAGAAGAAGTGAGGTATCGAATACAACAATGAATGCAACAGGAACATGACAATCCCTACATATTTTGTAACAGAATGCCGAGTCTCCACACACAAACACGCACACTTTTTTCCTTTCCGTATCATTTTCTGCAGCCTCACTATCTGCAATTTTAGTGGCCCTAGTATTTTTTTTTCAAATTGAAATGCTAAACTTTTCCTTTAAATCACACAATTACATTGGTGTGCACCCTTGCATTCAGACCTTAAGTATTTGCATGGCAACTTCTAATTTGTCACCACCATAATTGCAACCAAACTTTACTCATAATACGTATGTTGGAATGTTGTTTGATGGGCATGTCAGTTGGTTTGGTGCCTCATACTTATCTAAACGTGGTTCTAAAAATGAAGGAATGATATTCGCTTGAATGAGAGGGCTATCTCGTATTACAAAGCTTCCGATGCTATCTGGTGCCGTTTTAGATTTCACCTGAAGTAACACTAATTTCCCTTTCCAATTATGACGCAATATCTGGATTTGATCTCTGCTCACTCTCAAACTGTACGCCCACCTGGTTTCCGCAAAAAAAACATTTTTGTTTTCATAAGTGGTTTCAAGTGGGACAAAGATGAGATTTCATGGCCGGACTGACCTAAGAAATGATGCGGAACACCAACTTTGCCACAAACTGGGATGCGTGTTTTCTTTCTGAAAGCTTCTAGCTCGGCTGTGTGTTCATGTACATATTCTATACCTTGACCAGATATAATGTGAAATCAAAATAATTAAACTATTGAGACACGGAATGCCAATATTCATGTCAATGCAATCTGTTCAATGTTGTTATTTGTTATATACGGGAAAAAAAAGCTGATGACAAAATTTGGGAACTTTAATTTGGTAAGACTGTACACATGCTAAAAAAAGTCATGACAACCAGCATATGCATACTCAACTGTAATTATTTGTTAGCAAACTCCAAGAGTTTGTTATCTATTATTTAATTTGTATGAATTATGACAGGTAAAAATATACTTACGCAAAGGACTGTGGCTAACTGGCGAGCATCTTTTTTTCAATGAGAAAGGAGCAACTGTGGTGCGCTTCCTTGCTGTTTGCACTTTTTGCATCAAAAAGTAGATTTTGGTCTGAGTAATATCACATACACATAAATATACAAACATAACATAACTGTATATTCAAATATTATTAAAATTCAAAATAAACACAGCCGTTCCTAAATATATTGCTTATTATAATTATATTAGAAATTGTATTTCACATATAATAAGAGACCAGTTATAAAGGTATCAATATAAAAACGTAACATACTTACCTGGCATCCAGTTTCACAGTATACAGTAGAAGTCCTGGTAAATACATGAGCCAATATACCAGAGACCCTAAACAAATTCTAACAAAGGGTTTTGCAACAGTTTGTGGCTCTACTTAATGTAGTGAATTAAAGAAAAAAGTCTACCAAAATCTGCCACTTGGGAGGGTTTACCATGGGTGGCTAACACAGGTCCCCAACTTAGGGGAAGCTACATAAATTCCTTAATGGTCGGTATACGACAATGATTTTTGTTCCATTCTCATGGTCTTAGTGGTCGAAAAATACACTGATACCATTAAAACATGTGATACATGGGCTGGCACCCCCCACCCCCCACCCCCCCCCCCCCCCAAAAAAAAGAAGGGAAAAAGTGCTGCCTAATACAGTGACCCACAATTCAGCTTAGAGCAACTGATAGTAATAATGCTTCTGACCTTTGACACAAAATTGTTGCTCTTCCCCAGTTATTAAAGGACTTACAGCATTTTTTAAAAAACAAATTAAGGTAAAGTAGCAGCCATCCTAGATAGTACACAATATTACCCCATTCCAGAGGTGAAATTTTGGTGGACTTTTTACTGTCATTCACTAGACCCAATGGTTCCTAAAAATACCAAGAAACCTTTATGTGAGAAGTTGGTCTGGGTAGGGGTGTCATTGAACTTTTTGTGCCCTGCAGGAGCAAAATCTGTACAAGTTGTTTTAACATGTAGTATAAAGTTAT
Source organism: Hermodice carunculata (assembly GCA_964020975.1). NCBI lineage: Eukaryota > Metazoa > Annelida > Polychaeta > Eunicida > Amphinomidae > Hermodice > Hermodice carunculata. The sequence goes on along the minus strand of OZ026628.1, from coordinate 24,410,918 downwards.
TGGCTACCAGGAAGGGGTTTGGCTGCCATAGTTATATTCTGTAGACATGTATGTGGCGAGAATAAAAAAAAACGCTAATAGCCTGTAGCGCCCATATAGTAAAGTAAACATGGCTGATTAGCCCTAACGATTTGTTTTCAACACAGAAGACCCAGCAGCGTGCTTCTGTCAGCTACCTCTCTGCATCCTTTTATAATTCACAAAAAAATCTTCATTATTTTTTTTTGGGGGGGGGGGGGACCTGGAGTAAACTGGCATTTCAAAAATAGATACTGGCACAGGTTGGTGGTAGCGTATTGTGCAATGCAGAATTTCCATTGAAATCATACCTGCCCTTGATGTGTTCCCGGGAACTTCAAACCTATAGACCAATCACAACAAATAACTAGCAGAGAAGTGTGCAGGGCAGTGTACAGGGTGTGCATTGAAAATACATGGGCTTGTATTTCTCCTCCAACACGAAGACAAACGACCAATGAAAACAAGTCACTTCACTGTAGGGACTGTATTCTGATTTGTCCTCACAATTAAAGTAAACCTACCAAGAAATCCTTTTGAATATAAACAGGCTCATCAAAATTAAATCAGACAGAGTGGTAAAGGGATTGGAGAAAAGAATTGTGGATATGGAATGTCAGATTGACAAGCAAAATGAAGGGTGGCTTGCAAATATTACAGAAGAAGACCCTGAAAAACTCACTGATGACCAGAAAATGAGACCACCATGAAAAAACAAAACAAACATTGTTAGAAAGCTGTTGTAGGACTGTCTGGCGTCCACTAGTCACGACCGTCAACCAGTGGGGAAGATCCCAGCGGAGGAGTTGGATAAGCTAATCGCCATTTATCTTATGAGCATCAAGAATGTAGCGAAAGGTCGAGTGTCCAAATTTGAGCCACATACCATTTTCAGTAAATTTAACAGTGTTGCACGTTATTTGCAACAAAAAAAAAAAAAACCAGGACCATCATTTTGTGCTTCTTTTATGTCATTATCCGAAAATTTGCTGCCCACTTTTAACATCAAATACATTGTTAATATTTCAAAATAGCAAGAATCAACCAATAGTTTTTTCGTAAATGCCATCTATGCTCTTGAAGTTCTGACATAGTTTCACATTGTTGCATCAAGTTTTCCCGGTTGTGCATTTCAAAAGCACAGTGGAGCCAAATGGTGGCAGAATAAAGTTTTACTTCTGAGAGGTGGCTTCCTCACACAGTAGATTTGTAAATTAAAGAGAAGCTTTCTGGGCGCTAAAAGAATATTTCTTTTGTATTATAATGCCGTAAGCACAAACATACTTTTACCTCAAACTAAGGGAATAAATAGATGATATAAAGTACAAAACAAATTTTAAACACAGCCATATATTTTTAATTCCTACAGATAATGCTGTGGCGTTAACCAACTTAATTTGTTTTAATAACACTTTGCACTTTGGGCTGAGGAAACACTATAGCATACATAGATGCCGTTGGGAGATGTACAAATCAATAGTACCTCAGATGGAATAGAATACCTGGAGTTTAATGAGACAACAACCAAAACAATGCAGGGTGTAACAAGATTTGCAAGACCCTGTCCACCAAAGATGTTTACCAGTGATGATGCAGGTCAGTATTCAGTAAATAAACAAGAAAAAAAAATGAAACGAGAGGAGGAATAAACAAAAGAAAGAAAGAAAGAAAAACAAGCATATAAAAAATGAAACGAGAGAAAGAAAGAAAGAAAGAAAGAAAGAAAGAAAGAAAGAAAGAAAGAAAGAAAGAAAGAAAGAAAGACAAGCATATAATAAAAAAAATAAACTCTCCTGCCTATGAAAAAATGGAAAAAATATATAATAATTATGCATGTATTTTTAGAGATTATCCTGCTTGTCCCATAAAGGTGCACAAGGAATTCAGAAATCATAAACCTATCTCTCAATTTGATCCAGAGTCAAAATTCCACCTTCAGTCAGTTAAACAGATGAAAAGAACAGCACGGTTCAGCTACACTCCAGCGGACAAGAATGCAATTGGCAGTATGTGCACAAGTATGTTTGACAATGCAAGCATGGGAGGAAGGCATGCAAATCACAGTGCACGCAGAACTGCAATATCTACACTTCTTAAAAACAATATCCATGAAACTAATGTGCAACAGCACACAGGGCCCAAAATGTGCAGAGCTTATGTGAATACCCAGGATCATATATTGACCAACAGAAGCAAATGAGTAATATTCTGTCAAAAAGTGTAAATAGGCCCAAGCAAGAACTGGTATTACCAGATGATTTCCAGCTAGATAAAGTCAATGATACATCTGATATGGAACTCTGTGATGCAAGAAAATTATGCACCTTCTACTACATATACTGGCGACCTTGCTTCATTGGTAAAACCAACAGATCAGCCATATGTTTCTTTCCCTCTCCAGGTAATTGCTGGCACAGTGTCTCCTGCTGTAAACACTGCCCCTCTTTCCCCAGAAATATATGTAGGCTCTATGCCTAATGTAACTAGTGCATGCCCTCCTGGTAATGTCATTTCAAATCAACGTCTGTGATTCAAGCTATCATTGGTCAACAATTTGCATCATTCCAATGGAAAGTTACTTTAGTAACTGCACAGTAAATGGTGCAGTTTATTTTCACATTAACAAATTAAACTAGGCTCTGACCTAAAACCTGCAACTGAAATAAAATCTTATGTAAGTTGAGCAAAGCAGTTTCTGTTTTAGTAAATTGTTTCAATGTAGTTGGGAGTATAAGTGTAAATTGATGTGTTTAATCTCACAATTTCAATGACCATGCTTACATTGTCACTAAATTTTCTATGATTTTATTGTATATAAGTTTAATAGTCCAGCAGTAACATTTACTGTTGCATTTTACTGTTCAATGGGCAAATCTAACCATGTTTCCCCCATCAATTGGCTGTTATATCCTCACCTTAATTTGTCGATAGTTGGTTTAAACATATTTCTATTTCAGCATTAAGTTCGTGAAATATATATATTATGATATTATGAGTGGCAATTGGGGAGGAGGGCTGAGCCTTATATTAACCCCTCTTGTGGAGAATAAGACAACGAGTAAACAGGACTTTACAGAAGACACACTGTGGCTGCATGTGCGGGCAGGTCAGAAGGGGGTATGCCGGGGCATGCAACGATAACAAACAGGAGAGAACACCCAAAAGAAACATGGATAGATAGACGGGGCTGCTCCTATTAAACATACTATATATGCATATGTTATGTCATAATAAATTGTTCATTTTCGAAGACTACTTGCCTTTACTACCTTTAAGAGAAAATCCCTTCTCCTCCGTGGGGCCTGAATGCAGGGCACATGGACGCAAACGCCCAGTTGATATTTGGCATAGCACACTTACAACCATCATTTGACTATCATTGCGTTTTTGTCCACATGGGATGGTAGGTATTCCGTTCCGATGTTGTATGCTATATCATGCAATTTATCCGTGTCCACTCTTACAGTAAAGTACATATGTATGTTCACAATATCACTTTGGGGAGTGAAACAATCCTCCTGGTGTACAGACCAGTGCTTCTGAAAGTCCAATTACAGTTCTTTTCCATCATCATCACCACACAGTAATGAGAACTTGTAAAGCATGTGTAATTAGTAATTAAAAATGAAAAACTTGAGACGCCAAAAAAATTAACACAAAACAACTAAACTTCTGCCTACCAACAGTTTCCATCTAAGAATTGTAGAACAAAGGTCCATAATTACATTCTGAACATTAGTAGCTATGTCAGTGCCATAAATGATTCCAGTGTGTATGTTTGAGACCAGTATTAGTCCTACATACTGACACACAAGGGGTTAGAAGGAATGCCTCTGTTTAAGCATCCTTTGGACGCTGAGTGAGGATCCATGTTGGCAGGACTTTGGTTTCCAAGCAACCGACATCTGGTTGTTGTTTTCACAGGGGCAGTATACGGGAAGCACTGGTATAGCTAAATGGCTCCAGTGACAAGTTTATGAACTGCCCTGATACAGCTCATATTATACCACCTTTTCAAAGACATTTGAAAGAGTTGCAAGGAGAGAAATAGGCCTGTAATTGTCAAATGAGGTGTTAATATCTTATTGCAAACAGGTATAACCTTTGCCTTTAAAATGTTTTTTGGGAAAAACACTAGTAACAAGGGGCTGGTTTTGCAAGGAATGTTAAAGGAAATTGAATCTTAGTGCTATTCATTTGATGAGTTTCATTGATAATGATCATATTCACTAATAGTCTTAGGTATCAGGCTTTTTAAAGTATTTATAACATCAATGTTCAAAATTTGAGAAAAAAAATATGATCTATACTTACAGTAAGATAGGTTTTCAAATCCTGTTTATTTGTGAAATTACGTTTATCTGTTGGGTGTGATCTTAGTTTTGTGTGAAAAGTTAGGAAATGTTTAGAGCATTCACTTGAACCATTTATGTTATTTATTATCGTAAAAATAAAAACTTGGGGAATTCGTTTTTACCTTTTTTTTAGGGCGAAGTACAGATTTGAATATTTCTCAAGAACTTGGGGCTATTATATACTTTACATTAAACATTGTCTGTGATATTCCTATGTTAGCTGCTTAATGTTTTCATCCAAAATTTTGCTGTATAATTTTAAAATAGCGTTTTCTTATAAACTATAATATTGTATACTTAGAATAAGTTTTTCGACCTTTATAAAATAGATATTTGTGTGTCAGTGATCGTAAAATGCAAATTGTAATCAAAGGTGAATGTTTATGTTTATATCTGTTGAATGGTACCACTTTTGTTTGTAATACGGTCTATGCATAAGTTCACCAAGCGGGGAAATCCCAGCGGAAATTCCAATGTCAGAGTCAGTCTCGCACAGGTTTCTGGGTAATTTGCGGGCCACTCAGTCTTACTGCACAGGCTACAGCGCTACTGAATATAGCAAGGGACGAGTAGTGAAACACAGACCATAACTTCTTCAAAAAAGAGAATCTAGGGTGGCTAAAAAAAAAGGTATTTGAAAGACAAAGGAATATCGGTTGACGGAAGGAATAAAGCGTCACTTCTATTTTTGATGTTTGACAGTTTGATGTTTCTTCCAGGTATCAACATTACAGCCCACCACACAATAGTCAGTGGTGGTTTACCATGATAATTCACCTTGTGACTCAACGTTCTAACTATCAATGCTTTCTGCACTCCCTCTGCCAATGATCTACAATGGTAAACTTCTATACACCTCCTGTATTTGGTCCATTTCCTACTTTTCTGTTCCTGTTGATACGAACAAGATTAGTGTCCACCATCATGCATTATCGTGACCACTTTTGAGAAGGTGCACAGCGCGCCATCTGGTAGCAAAAAATCAGCCCCCATGCTTCGCTTTCATAATGGGACCAGTGTCAGGGTTTTCCCGCTTGATGAACTTATGCATAGACCGTAATGGTTGTAATCAATACCGTTAGTGATGTTCACCTCTTTATAGAAGGTATGTATAGACTCACTATTATTTAAGTTATGTTGACAAATTTGGGGCCCTCACAAGTTCCAAAGTTTGAAACAGGCATATGAAATAAAGAAAGTGATCAGACAGTGTTGCACATATATTGTCTTATTTAAATATTTTTGTTTTTTTTTTTTTGTTTTTTTTTTTTTGTTTTTTTTTGTTTGTTTTTTTTTGGGGGGGGGGTTGTGGTTTGTTTTTTTTTGTTTTTTTTTTTTTTGTTTTTTTTTGTGTTTTTTTCTTTTTTGTTTTTTTTTTTTTGTTTTTTTTTTTTTTGTTTTTTTTGTTTAGTTTCTTTTTTGTTTTGTTTTCTTTTTGTTCTTTCGGTTTTACTGTTTTTGTTTTCTTTTTGGTTTTCGATCATTTTTGTATTGTTTTGTTTTTTATTTTTTTCATTTTGGTTTTAGTCTTGTTTTTGTTTTATTTAAACAATGAGTAGTGCTGCAATATATAGAATCAATTAAGGAAGTACGTCGTTCCGATATTATCATTTTAAGGGCTGAGCTATTTTTCAGTATGAAATCTAAATATCCTTATTACATCATCTGTTTTTATTTGGTGCTGCTACAGCTGGTCACATTGATGACATGCTTTATGTGTGTGATGAGGTCAGAATAACGGTTGAGTTTATTTCAGACCCATCAGCAATCTTGGGCTTTTGTAGTGGAATATTTGATGTTATTTTCACATAGTCTTGGATTGCAGTGTCAGGCACTGATACATAGCATGGGTCTTCAAAAATAATTATTCATCAGGGTGTACCAATTATGCTTCTGCTCATAAAGTGCACTCTTCTTTCAAGGCACCTCCTTGGGGAAGCTCCTTTACGAAAGCAAGGCTGAATGGTGACGTCAACAGGAAAGCTTTTTGAGCACTAATGCCAATCCCAGTAAGACTAAAGATTACATAGAGGCATATGCCCTTAATGAACCGCATTCATTTAATCCCCATGTCCTTAACTGATAATAGAAAAGTGGCACAGTGCTTGTCTTTGGCAATAGACAAGAGTATGGTACAGAAAAGTGTAATAGAGTAAAATATGCAGCAGCTTTTTAGTACTATGATTTTCTCATGCAGAAGCGGGAAAGAGCTGGCAACTAGCTGTTTACCTCCTTTTCATTGATTACTAATTTTTAGTAGAGGTCATCAAGATGGCACAAGCACATTTCATGTAGGTATCTCTTAGAGAGAGAGAGAGAGAGAGAGAGAGAGAGAGAGAGAGAGAGAGAGAGTGGCAAACCACCTACAATTGCAAAGATGCAGATCTCTATAGTGCCATAGAGAAGCCAAGAGTGGGGGATTGTTTCAGATGTGGTGAAAATGTAGGCCTATAAGGTTTTTTTTTCTTCTCTCTCTCTCTCTCTCTCTCTCTCTCTCTCTCTCTCTCTCTCTCATTTACTGATTATTGCAGGAAATTTTTGTTCTGAGTCAGTATGCACATAGGCCAGAGGTCTATCAGATTTCTACGTTGAGTCCAATTAATGTATCATAACAAGCGGTTTTAGGGCGCATAGCCAGTTTGGCCAATTAAGACATGGGGCTTGTTGTGAACTCTCCAAATCCACACTATTATCATCTCCATGTTTTTTTCTTCATGCTTACTGTCAACTTGTATGGTATTTTGTATGATACTCAGACCTTTTTCATTGCTGTGGGAACTTGATACTGTTTGCAAACAGTTGCACTCTGTCAACTCAGACTTTGATGTACATTGTCACCAGTATTAAAAATGTTCTTGTTCGTTGGGGCAGGTACTAAAAGTCGTCTTTAGCTACCATTTCACTAGCGATGGGTGGGGACAGCATTAGGGGACTACATGATTGGATGGAACATAGATAATGGCATTGCTGGACGCTTGGTGTTAGGTAGAATGTTCCATTCCATGGTCAAGCTGCTTCTTACAGTGACTTGAGAGGCCATTTGTAACTCTAATGGTGTTAGGCAGATGGCTGTGGTTCTGCAGCATGGGGCTTAGGCACCAACATGCTGGAGATGGTGCCACTTCAAATGACTGTCATAAAGTGAAGGCATGGTTTTGAAATGTGTAAGCTCTGTCATAAAAACAAACAACTGCAGCCTTCATCCCCTACCATGGCGACAAATGCTAAAATGAGTTATGTTTGCTTCCTAAAATGATCCTGATGTGGTTCCGCATCACTCTGAACAACCCATATGTGGTTTAACAAATGTCAACAAAGACACAATCAATAGCACATTGGAAAACATATGCCCTGAGTAGACTCTGTAACCCTAGTCCTAGAGCCAATTTCAATTTGTCATTTTTTCAAGACAAGTACATTCGTGGCAAGAGACAACAAGTAGCACCTAACATTCGCATGTCCAGTGGCAGACAGGGTAGTGTGGAAGTTGTTTAAAGTCCAATGTGACGTCAACTGAGGATGAAAATCGCAGGTTTTGTGACTAAGGTAGTCAAACTATCTATGGAATCAGGAGCAAACTAGGCGATAGAAAAGGAGTAAGGAAGGTAAATGAACTATACTCTTGTCTGTGGATGAGACTTCACCAGCATGCCTGCAATTCAGACCGACTTCTGTGCTATTACACTTGGTCTGCCCTTCTTCGACTGGAATTTACTTATAGTAACAGAAACAAAACCACACTGTCTCTCTCTCCTACACTGAGAGACCAATCAGGAAGGTCATCATTATTGCCTAGATCTGTAGCAGCCTCTGGTCCCCAGAGTTCTGAAGCCTGTTACAATAGTAATCATACCGAGCCAATTAGAAACTGATTTACATTTTGAACGCTAAATACTGACCTTGTTAAAGAAGGGTAGACTTCAGTAGAGTAGACAACATAAGCAGGTTGGGTCTGATTTGGAGGCGAGTCTCTTTCCTGAAAAGCTGACAAATGGGGGCAGTTCCAACTTTCATTCCAACTAAGCACTTTGCAGATATTTGCCTTTTATTAATTGTGTAATAGGATTCACAACCAGAGTGGATAACGAAAGATCCTGTCATATACACAAATTGGAACAAGCCATACCATGGTGAAAAACTTACATCTATACCTTGCAGTGCTTGGCTAAAACATGCAAGCAGAAAATACATGTTGCCTATTACAGAAGTATTAAAAGGAAATCAACCACAATGGTCTGAGGAAAAGCCCTGTGCTGCTATGGTGTTGATTTATCCATGGGAAAGTACCCATTGGGTCACAATACCTTGTCACTCCAATTACCAGTTCAGTTTAGCAATATGCGAGACATGGCATGACAAAAACACGCACCTAAATATGATGTATCTGTGGCGGTCCACCATATTCAACTCATCTGTGTGTCTTCCTGGATGGTTCAAAGTAAGAAGATCCTGCATCCTCCCTTACCTGCTACCGACAAATATACAAGTGTCATTTGCAGACAACATTTGCACATATTTTGAATCCATAATTGTCAGTTTTGCACCTGCTGAAATTCATTTACTAAGAAAATTTACAACAAATATGCGTAAACATAGCATACGCACGGCACGTAACAGCTTTTTTCATGGTTTGCTGCATAAATTTTGTGACAAATTCATAATGGCGTTCCTACAACAATTGTCTTCGTGGAAATTGTACGAGAGTAACACAAGCTTCTGGATTAAATCAAAATTATCAACAACCTTGTCGAAAAACTCTTCAATGTGCTACACATTCTACATCAGTAAATTGCATGAGACAGAGTACCACCAAACAAAATACAGCTGGGTTTTTTGGTATGCTCGATGTGAAGTCACTGGACCTTTTTTGGATATATCTAGTCATTTACATTGTGGTATTACAAATATGTCATCTCGTGGTGTGTTTTGTTCACGCCAGAGCTTTAAGCTACAAAGCACATGTGGGATAGGCCACTTTCAGTGTGCAAATGAGGAGTGTATTCTCAAACATCATGTATGTGATGGAACTGCCACATGTCAGGATGCTACAGATGAGGAAAATTGTAAATCAGCATGCATTAACAAAGATGGAAAAAGAGAGCATGTATATTTGTGTTGTCAACGATGTCATCTATATAATTGTTTGTGTACTGATCTATATTTCCAGTGCTCTATAGGAGGTTGTGTTTCATATTCAAAAGTTTGCAATACACAACTTGACTGCAGAGATGGATCTGATGAATCTGATTGTGTTCCTATACACAAACATTACATGGCACACCATTATCAAGCATTGGAAATGGTTTTAGATCATGGTTTCCAAATTCAATAAACAATAAATCTTCTGCCATCAGCCAGGTTTTTACTTTTAGCCAACCAGTTTTAGTTTGTCTTGAACCAAATTGGGCACTCTGTGATGAGTTTAGTGACCATACATGTTACCCAAGATCACGAACATGCATATATGAATTAGATCATACGGGACACATACTTTACTGTTCCCAAGGGGGGCATTTGTCAGCGTGTCGCACATTTGAATGCCCAGGGATGTATAAATGTCCCATATCATATTGTCTACCCATTAGGTTCTTATGCAACGGTAAATTTGATTGTATTTATGGAAAAGATGAAATATCATGTCAACATTTCGTTTGCCCGTTTCTTTTTCGATGCCCAAATGAGATGTGTCTGCAACGATCAGATGTTTGTGACGGCCATATTCATTGTATTTTATCAAGTGATGATGAAGAATTATGTACCACCATATTTTGTCCTAAATTTTGCGTCTGCGTTGGAAATGCTATTGTGTGCATAAATATCCAAGTCAAAATATGGAACCTTATCGTACCACATGTCCGATCATTAGTGTACAGAAAAAATAATTTGCATGTATGGGAACAAACAAAACATCCGAATACTCATATGTACAGGTTGGATATCTCCTGCAATAGAATTACTTATTTAATGGAACGATCGTTTCAATCTTTCAATGCATTAAGAATATTGAGTCTGTCCTATAATTTACTTACCAGTATCAGAAGCCTGACATTTGTAGGTCTCACGTTCTTGAAGTTAATAGGATTTACAGGGAACAGGATCAACACAATTTTTCCTCATTCATTTTTAGGTATGGTGTCACTTAAAGTGTTGCCATTGGGCAATCAGGCTATTTCATTTATTGCTTCAGGTGCATTTGATAGACTTACATCCCTCAGAAAAATTAATGTATCTTTTAACAGATTAAGAAAGCTAGATAAAAACCTGTTCAGGCACATGTCACTGATGGAAATATACATACGAGGTAATAAAATACCTACATATGTTTTTAAAAGAATAAGTCAACATTTTAGTTTATTTGTGAGTGATTTTTACCAAATTTGTTGCTTCATGGAATCTAATGCTGGCTGCAAACCATCCCCTCCAGATGCATGGTCTTGTTCTAAAATCCTGCTTCCCCGTCTTTGGGCTCCAATGTGGATTATTATGTTGTTATGTATCACATTAAATGGCTTGCTGCTTTTCTATTATAGTAATCGCTCAAGAATGACAATAGATCTTTTCTGTAAAACAATTATTGCGATCTGTAATATGATATTTGGACTTTATCTTGTAGCTTTACAAGTGTTTGATCTTTATTTTGGCACTGATTACATTGCATATGATATCAGTTGGCGTGGTTCAATCGCGTGCATTACCTTGTCATTTTTTGTGTTTCTGTCTCACATAATTAGCATAATCAACCAGGCACTCTTGGCAGTATTCCCTGCAGCGAACATTCTGTTTATTTTCTCAATGAAAAAACCTACCACTATGCATGCAGTGTTTGCTGAAGTCAGCTTAGTAATTTTCCTTTTATTCATATGTTGCATACTGATATTTTACGGAAAAGGTAACCACAAATTTGAAATTGTGAGCCCTACATCAAAACTGTGTCTGCCGTTTGTTTGGACTACAGCATGTAAATCTTTACAACTGTTTTCAAACCTATATTTGTTTATGTTGGGTTTGTTGACTGGTGTGATATTTCTTGGGAACGTCATTATACTTTATGTTGCCGAAGCGAGCAGGGTGAGAACAAAGCGACAAAGAAATGCTAAACTGCTGACGCGACCAATTTTTTTTTTTGTTGATTACTATTTGCACTTACGGACTGTTTGTGTTCTTGGTCTACAAGGGTAAAAAATTTAACTCTCCACAGAGTGTGTGGGACAGCATTGTAATGTTTGCCTTGACAGTACAGCCTTTGACCACCCCCTTATTTCACGGTGTTACAAGGTCAGCTTCACATGCATAATTTAGTGCTTTGTGTTAGTTTTATAGGAATATTATCATCAAATATTGATATACAGAGAAAACGAGAGTTGTTATTCGAGAGTTGTCATTTAGCTTTGAGCGGAGTCTGTTTGCACTGAAGATTTTTCATTTCATATCCTATTTTTGCCAAAAAACATAGCACTTCTGACAGGACTTTGTTAGCATACACTGTCAGAGTAGAACAGACCCTTTTAATCTGCTTACCCAGCTAAGAACCGATCCTTTAATGCAAAGGTGAAGGCCGAGCTAGTAACTGCCTGTGCACCGAATTTATCAATGAAAGTATATATATATATATATATATATATATATATATATATATATAGCCGATGTACCTTCCTTTGTCAATTGTGACAACAATAATAGGATAAAACAAGAGATACCTTGGAAAATCCAAAGTCATTACTATATCTTATCAGGGGTGCAACGCTATGATTTTTAAATTTAAAGCTGAATCAAGATATCAATATTTATGCATTTAGTTCATTTACTCGTGTCTTGTATGCACTTTGCAAATCACGGAATATATGAAATCTGGATTAATTTGTCTACTTAGAAAGAAATATAATCAGCACTATCTAGTGATCTAATCCAGGATTGTCATATGGTTCTTGCATTCAACTTTAGGGAAAGATGCTAATGTTTTGCTGCATAACACTGACACTTCGGAGGAATTTAGAAATTTTCAGCTTGAATATATTCTTGAATATGGTAATAAATGTTTTCATAATACAACATTAAAATCGGCTGTTTTACACATCATAATTCGTGTGTAAATTTTTGGCCGCCACTTAACACTTTTTGTACATACAGTGAATGTATGTACTCACTGTGAAATTGAAAGGATCGAAAGAGACAGAATTCACCTGTGCAATTAATGCTAAAATAATGAATAACTATTGACTTATAACAATTTTGCAAAAAGTTTCCATTATTATTATATACAAAGTCGTGTAAATGTTACACTAAAAGTTTCAAACATGTGTGTGTCTATATACGGTTGAAATGAGCCATTATTGAGATGAATAAACATCAATTATGAATCTCCATGTTTGCTGACATTGAGGTGTTGTAGGACACTTGACATTACAGAAATAATGCTATTCCTCTGATTAAAACAGTAGTGCAGAGTAGATATATTTGCATTCAACTGTTACTTAATCGCTTTAGTAGCGTGATTAGGTATGTTTTTGCTTTAGCAAGTCTGGAATTTCTTTGCTGTCATTGTTGGGTTTGGAATTAATGAATATGGATCATGTTTTTCTGTACTATTTGAAAATTACTTCATTGGCTATGTTGTGCAGTGGGCTTTGTTCACCAACTCATAGTGATAGTGGAGGTAGAGTGTGTTTATAATGTTCCAGATTCATAAATATCACAAAACCGATGTAGGACTACTTTACTCTTTTGCTGTAAACTTAGCTGACCGACAAGTCGGGAGTACTAAAAGGTGATAAGCCTAACAGGTCTCTTTTTATTTTTGACAGAAGTAATGAAATCTGCACATTTGAATGGTCCATTCCTGCTTAGTCATCTTTGTGTCAAAAAATTTGCAATCGTCATCATTCGTATATTTATTCTGTGATATGTTAATCTGTGCTCAAGTTTCCCCTAATATTTGCCTAAACTTAACATACTCCTCAAGGAAATTTTGTTTATAATGTGAAAAACTACATTCGCATCGGTCACGGCTGTTTTGATTGCATAAAACTGGTTTAACCCACTGCTAATATATTGGTAGCTTGTTCCAAGTCAGGTAGAAGGTACTCTCATTCATTTATTTTCTGGTGGATTTATGTTGGTGTTAGTGTCACTTTGTGGACTTATATGGATGATGATCATTGTTGAGATGGTGGTTGCAACTAGTACCTTTCTAAATGCTGAATTTTATTGACATTTTCAACAAATTAGGAACCTGTGCTTGCAAATTATCTGATGTGCTGCGACTTTCGGTCCCTTTTCGTGAATTGTACGGTCCTGTATGCACATAAATGATGCACCTGTTCAAGCCAATTTACTGAAATAGGCCTATAATTTTAAACAAAACTTTTTGAATTATGTCATCTTAAAACTATACACAAGGTTGGTTGCCTTCTTGGGACTGCACAGGCGTCACCTGATATATCGTCATAATAATGATTAACTAAGGTGCAGGTTTGGACATAAGCTGTCAATGGTTTCGTTATGGGGTGTTGAGGGTTGGGACTGTGCGTTTTAATCTCTTTTTGGTTCCAAACTGCATGGAAGACAACATTTCTTCAAAAAAGGTCAAGCATGGTGAACACAGTGGTGGACGTGTCATTTGTTACACAATACATTTTTCAAATGTGCCATTTTGTAATATTAACAATCACCATCAGAAGAAGAAAAAAAGAAGAAGAAGAAGAAGAAGAAGAAGAAGAAGAAAAAAAGGAGAAGAAGAAGAAGAAGAAGAAGAAGAAGAAGAAGAAGACGAAGAAGAAGAAGAAGAAGAAGAAGAAGAAGAAGAAGAAGAAGAAGAAGAAGAAAAACAACAACAACAACAACAACAACAACAACAACAAGAACCACTTCCAGGCTCACAGAACAGCCGGTGCTGCGCTTCTGCACTTATATACCACTAACGCTGAAGAAAATTGTAAATGCAAACTGAAAAATTCATTGAAAATAGGGATCTAGAGTATCCCCACCTAGTGAATAGCTCTATTTATCTTGTCACATGCTGCCTTGACCTACTAAAAGTCTGCAGGTACCTAGACATGTCCCCATCCAACTTCAAAGCAATGGGCTGGTTTGTGAGTAAGACATTTTTCACGATTGAAGATAACTCATAAATTTCCAAAAATCAACGGAGAGTGGCAATTTGATCCAACTTGGTAGAGATCTACCTAAGGGACATTACAACCAAGTGTACAGTGAATATGATATACAGCTTGGGAGAAGAAGGTAGAAAAGTGAATTTCTATTGTAATCGACATTGATTTACATGGTGGTCAATAGGAATGCATGTATTAAGTAACAAGTACCTGAATTGAAAAAAATATAAATAAATGAATAAAATCTTTTTAAAAAAGCGATCCACAATTTTACTACTCAGTGAAAAACTTTGTATACCCCTCCCACAGGCTACACCTACACTATATTTCGGAAGTCTCCCAGACCGTTCTGGCCGAAAAGTGGAAAAAGCCTTAACAGAGACAAATTTGTCAAAAAATCAGAGCGCCTTCTGTTGAAAAAAATAAGGTCTGGTGGCCCAGAAATGTCCCCGTATAGTTTCAAAGTAATTGGGGGAGCGGTTTCAATAAACAAAATATTTCCAAAAAAAAAAGTCTATGAAGCATTCCCATATGAACAAACTTGGTAGAAGTCCGCCTAAGTTACAATTCCACCAAGCTTGAAATGGGTCTGGTTGACGGTTTTGGAGAAAGAAATCGAAATTGTGAGTTGTACAGAGATGGAAAGAAGGTCGACGGACGATGGACCATACCATAACCTCAGCTGACTTTTCACCTGTGGTAAAAAATCACATGCCTTTCAAAAATCAATTAGTGATCATCTGAAGCACCCAGTGCAGATGTTGGTCAGGTTTAAAAGGAATCAAGTGAATAGTTTTCTGGAAAGTCGAAACCGCAGTTACAAATAGACGGATGGAGGAAAGGCTCAGCTAAGGGAAAAGTCAGCACAGCTAAAAACCAGTCGTTATAGGTCCCTTGTCATTTACATTTTTTTTTTTTTTTTCAAATTGGATTTTCGATCAAAAGATGGCCGGAATTTTCCTCTTTTGTTTCTTCAAACTGGAACCAAACAATAGTTGTTGTACCATGGTGTTACTCTAGGTTAGCCCCCCCCCCCCCCCAAAAAAAAACAAAAACAAAAAAAAAAAAAAACAAGACAGCTGTGTGAACAGCCCATGCTAAGCTGACCTAGACATTCAGCACACTTGCAGCTTTGTGAACTTGGGATAGGATCAAGGTCACCCAAGTAATGAGTAAACCTGACCTCTATAAAAGAACACTAAGTTGTGTTTTAAAATAAAATTCATGTAAGTGACCCTACAAACGGAGTCAGGGTCACTCATGTACTGTCTCATTTATAATTTCATTCTCTGTATTGCTTATGGTTAAAATGTCTGCACATAAGATAAAGATGTAGGGCAAAAGGGGGCAACCTTGGCGAGCCACTCTGGAAACCTTAATGGCTCCATTGGGCACCCCTTATTTCTAACATGAGGGGTAATATTTTTTTCTAGTAGGCTTTGATGTCTTGGCACAATGACTGTCCAAACCCAAAGACTATGATGATGAATTCACAATCTTCCATTCCAAAAATCAAACTTTTTTTTCAAAAATCTATAAAAACTGCCAATCGTGAGATAGTTTCCACGTTTGAATATTTTAATTAATCTCATGATATTTCCCCCTCTATATCTGTCTTTATGCAGCCTGTCTGGTCACGATCAATGATCGTTAGTAACACATTTAACCCTATATGCATTACATTTTTGAAAAGTGGTTTCTGATTAATGTTTAGTTATGAAATAGGTCGTCGTTTTTCTTTAATTTGAGGGTTTTTAAATGCAACAAATATTTATTTGACTTTTTACCCTCTTCATACCATGTACGCCTGCATCTTACACGTGCACCACCAGATGTATATTCAACATCCTTATCCAGATTAATTTTCATTCTCTGATTTTTTTACATCATTATCTACATGTATATTATGTCCTTCTATGGTAGGTAACATACTTCTCATTCTTTTTATTTTGTCTTGTCTCATTTGATGCTGTTAGATATTATTTTATGGTCACAATACCACGCATAAGGAAATCACAGACGGAATTATGCAAATATTTGACACAGTGATTACCAAGGAAGCGCTGGCTGTGATAAGCCTGTACCTGACTTTTATGCTGTCAGAAAGTATTTTCTGACTTCATGGTCACAGGCCCAGAGAGTAAAGCCAGACTACCACAGTTTTTCTTCTCTGCTATTTTCCTCTATCAAGGTCCCAAGCATGCACCTGTGGGCTGATTCTGTATGTGAAAGCTGAGCAAGATGTTTTGCTTTTTCACAGGTTTCGAGCTCTCTAATGACTGAGTTTAACTTATCTCTAAATTTGACAATCTCGTGCAATTTATAAACAAATCTGCCAAATGTGTTGTCACTGGGGACTCAAGGATCTTGCTATGCCCCTTGCTAAAGCGATATCAATTTTGTGACGAGTTTTTTTTTTTCAAGATAATCAGGATGTCACTTTACCACACCCAGCAACACGATTTTTTTTTAATTTGTAGGTCTTTGTGAATTTCACCTGAAGAAGTGAGACATCAAATATAACAATGAATGCAACAGGAACATGAGCTCCCACACATAAACACTCACACTTTTTTCCTTTCCATATCATTTTATTCAGCCTCACTATCTGCAATTTTAGTGGCCCTAGTGTTTTTTTTCGTCACAATGGAATGCTAAACTTTCCCTTTGAATCACACAGTTACATCGGTGTGTACCCTTGCATTTGGACCTTCAATGTTAAGTATTTGCATGGCAACTTCTTATAAGTCTCCACCAAAATTGCAACCAAACTTTACTCATATTACGTATGTTGGAATGTTGTTTGATGGCTATATAAGTTGGTTTGCTGCCTGATGCTTATCTAAACATGGTTCTAAAAATGAGGAAATGATATTCGCTAAAATGAGAGGGCTATCTCGTATTACAAAGCTTCCGATGCTACCTGGTGCCTTTTTAGATTTCACCTGAAGTAACACTAATTTCCCTTTTAAATTATGACGCAATATCTCGATTTCTTCTTTTTTCACTCTCAAACTGTACGCCCGCCTGGTTTCCACAAAAAACATTTTTGTTTTCATGACTGGCTTCAAGTGAGACAAAGATGAGATTTCATGGCAGGACTGACCTAAGAAATGATGCTGAACACCAACTTTGCCACAAACAGGGATGTTTGTGAGCTCTTTTTTTCAATGAGAAAGGAGCAGCTGTGGTGCGCTTCCTCGCTGTTTGCACTTTTTGCATCAAAAAGTAGATTTTGGTCTGAGTAATATCACATACACATAAATGTACAAACATAACATAATTGTATATTCAAAGATTTTTAAAATTCAAAATTAACGCAGCAGTTCCTAAATATTATGCTTATTACAATTATATTAAAAATTGTGTTTCACATATAAATAAGAGACCAGTTATAAAGGTATAAATATAAAAACGTAACATACTTACCTGGCATCCAGTTTCGCAGTATACTGTAGCAGTCCTGGTAAATACTTGAGCCAATATACCACGAGACCCTAAACAGATTCTAACAAAAGGTTTTTCAACAGTTTGTGGCTCTACTTAATGTAGTAAATTAAAAAAAAAAGTCTACCAAAATCTGACACCTGGGAGGGATAAAAATGGGTGACTAACACAGGTCCCCAAATTTGGGGAAGCTACATAAATTCCTTAAAAATTGGTATACGACGATGCTTTTTGTTCCATTCTAATGGTCTGAGTGGTCAAACAGTACACTGATACCATGAAAACGTGTGACACATGGGCTGGCACCCCCACCCCCCCCATAAAAAAAGAAAAAAGGTGGCGCCTAATACAGTGACCCACAATTAAGCTTAGAGCAACCGATAGTGATAATGCCTCTGACGTTTCAGACAAAATTGTTGTTCTTCCCCAGTTATTAAAGGACTTACAGAATTTTGTAAAAATATTTTAAGGTAAAGTAGCAGCCATCTTAGATAGTACACAATATTACCCCATTCCAGAGGTCAAACTTTGGAGGACTTTTTCCTGTCATTCACTAGACCCAATAGTTTCTAAAAATACCAAGAAACCTTTTGTGAGAATTTGGTTGGGGTACGGGGGTCATTTCAAAAATTGTCAGGAAACTGTTGCAGGACTGTCTGGCGTCCACAAGTCATGACCGCCGACAATGGAGAAGATTCCAGCCAAGCAGTTGGATAAGCTCATGGTGATGTATATTATGAGCATCAAGAGAGTAGCGAAAGGTTGAGTGTCCAAATTTGAGCCAAACACCCTCATCAGTAAATTTAACAGCTTTGCGCATTACTTGCGTCAGAAAAACTATGCAGAAGACATCAAGGCCCCACCAGCGTTAGCCTACTGCTGCGATGTTTTAGTGGCAAACAGAATGGAAGTAAAATCAAAAGGACTAAGATATAAATCGATAAAAGGCTAATCACATTACAGAAAAAGACATTGACAGACTGAAAAAAGCAGGCCAAGTTGGCACATATACGTCAACCCTGTTTACAATTTGCAAGGTCATTTCCGGTACCGTCATTCACTTTATTCCATGTCACTTACTTATTATTTGCTAGCACAATTCAAGACCATAATTTTGGGCTTCTTTTAGGCCACTAAAATTTGCTGCCCATTATTGAAATAAAATACATTGTTCATCTTTCAAAATAGCAAGAATCAACCAATGTTTTTTTCGTAAATGCAGCTCTTGAAGTTCTCACATAGTTTCACACTGTTGCATCAAGTTTTCCTGGTTGTGCATTTCAAAAGCACAGTGGAGCCAAATGGTAGCAGAATAAAATTTTACTATTGAGAGGTGGCGTCTTCACACAGTAGATTTGTAAATTAAAGAGAGGCCTTCTGGGCGCTAAAAGAACATTTGTTTTCTATTATAATGCCGTGAGCACAATCATACTTTTACCTCGAAATAAGGAAATAAATAGATGAAATAAAATACAAAACAAATTTTAAACACAGCCATATATATTTAGTTCCCACAGATAACCCTGTGACATTAACCAACTTTAACTTTTTTAATAACACTTTGCACTTTGGGCTGAGGGGAACAGTATAGCATACACAGATGCCGTGGGGAGAAGTACAAATCAATAGTACCTCAGATGTAATAAAATACCTGGAGTTTAATGGGAGAAGAACCAAAACAAGGCAGGGTGTAACAAAATTGGCACGACCCTGTGATGACCCAGGTCAGTATTCAATAAATAAACAAAACGAAACAAAATAAAATAAAATAAACGAGATAGAAACAAAAAGAATGTAATAAAAAGAAACAAAGAAAGAAAAAAGAAAGAAAGAAAGAAAGAAAGAAAGAAAAAAGAAAGAAAGAAAGTAAGAAAGAAAGAAGAGCGTATAATCATAAAAAATAAACTCTCCCACCCATTTAAAAAAAGGAAAAAAAATATATAATAGATATGCATGTTGTTTTTTTTTCACAGATGATCCTGCTTGTCCATAATGGTCCACAAGGTATTAAGAAATCATAGGCCTATATCTGAACTTGATCCAGAGTCAATATTCTGCCTTCAGCCAGTAAAAAGGATGAAAAGAACAGCAAGGTTTAGCTACACTCAAGCGGAGAAGGATGCAATTGGCAGTATGTGCACTAGTATGTTTGACAATGCAAGCATAGGAGGAAGGCATACAAATCAAAGTGCATGCAGAACTGCAATATCTACACTTCTTTAAAACAATATCCGTGAAACTAAAGTGCAACAGAACACAGGGCTCAAAACGTGCACAGCTCATGTGAATACCCAGGGTCATCTATTGACCAACAGAAGCAAATGAGTAATATTCTGTCAAAAAGTATAAATAGGCCCAAGCAGGAACCGGTATTACCAAATGATTTCCAATTAGATGGGGTCAATGATATATCTGATATGGAACTCTGTGATGATGTAGGCTACACGATGGAAGATAACTATTCACCTTCTACTTCATATACTAGCGATCTTATTTTATTGGTAAAACCAATATATCTGCCTTATGATTCTATCCCTTCCCAGGTAAATACAGGCCCAGTGTCTCCTGCGGTAAACACTGCCCCCTTTTCCCCAGAAATATATGTAGGTTCTATGCCTAATGTAACTAATGCATGCCCTCCTGGTAATGGCATTTCAAATCAACATCTGAGATTTCAAACTATCAATAGTCAACGATTTGCATAATTCCAATGGGAAGTTACTTTAGTAACTACACAGTAAATGGTGCAGTTCATTTTCATATTAACAAATTAAACTAGGCTCAGACCTAAAACCTGCAGCTGAAATAAAATCTTATGTAAGTTGAGCAAAGCAGTTTATGTTTTAGTAACCTGTTTCAATGTAGTTGGGAGAATATGTGTAAATTGATGTTTTTAATCTCACAATTACAATAAACATGCTTAAATTGTCACCAAGTTAGCAATGATTGCATTGAATATCACTTTAAAAGTCCATCAGCAACATTTACTGTGGCATTTAAGTGTTGTATGGGCAAATCTACCCAGCTTTCCCCCAATCAATTGGCTATTAAATCCTCATATTTATTTGTTGGTAGCTGGTTTAAACATATTTTTATTTCAGCATTAAGTTTATGAATTACATTTTATGCGTGGCGATTGGGGAGGAGGATTGAGCCCTATATTAACCCCTCTTGTGGATAATTAGACTACGAGTAAACAGGAATTTATGAAGACACACTGTGGCTGCATGTGCGGGCAGCTCGGGGGGGGGGGGGGTATGTCCGGTCATGCAACGATAACAAACAGGAGAAAACACCCACAAGAAACATGGACAGAAAGAGTGAGCTATTCCAATTAAATGCACCATATATTCATATGTTGTGTCACGATAAATTATTTATTTTCGAACACTTCTTGCATTAACTTACTTTAAGAAAAAATCCCATCTCCCCCGCAGGGCCCGCATGCAGGGCAAAAAGGGAGATGAACGCCCAGATGATAGTTGGCATAGCACACTTACAACCATCATTTGACTATCCTTGGGTATTTGTCCACATCGGGTAGTTAGATTCCCATTCTGATGTTGCATTTATCCGTATCCACTCTCACAGTGAAGTACATATGTATGTTCACAATGTCATTTTGAGGAGTGAAACAATTCTTCTGGTATACAGACCAGAGCTTCTGGAAGTCCAATTGTAGTTATTTTCCATCACCATCACCACACAACAATGAGAACTTGTAGAGCATGTGTAATTAGTAATTACAAATGAAAAACTTGAGACACACACACACATACACACACACACAAAAAAAAACAACAACTAAACTTCTGCCTAGCAAGTACTTCCATCTAAGAATTGTAGAACAAAGGTCTATAATTACCTTCTGAACAGTAGTAGCGCCGTCAGTGCCATAAATGAATCTGGTGTACATTTGATACCAGTATTAGTCCTACATACTGAAGAAAATAGGTGTTAAAAGGAATGCATGTGTCTACGCATGCGTTGGACGCTGACTGGGTATCCATGTTGGCGGGATTTTGTTACCAAGCAACCGACATCTGGCTGTTGTTTCCATAGGATCAGTATACGGAAAGCACAGGTATAACTAAATGGCTCCAGTGACAAGCATATGAACTGCTGTGATATAGCTCATTTAAACCACCTTTTCAAAGACATTTGAAAGAGTTGGAAGGAGAGAAATAGGCCTGTAATTGTCGAAGAAGGTGTTTATATCTTTTTGCAAACAGGTATAACCTTTGCCTTTTAAATGCTTTTTTTGGAAAAACACTAGTAACGAGGGGCTGGTTTTGCAAGGAATGTTAAAGGAAATTGAATTTAAGTGCATGCTCCTTTGATGAGGTCCATTGATAATAAATCACATTCACTAATAGTCTTAGGTTTCAGGGTTTTCAAAGCATTTATAACACCAGTGAGTAAAATTTGAGAAAAAATACAAAATCTATACTTGCAGTGAGATACGTTTTCAAATCCGGTTTATTTGTGAAATTATGTTTATCTGCTGGTTGTGATTTTACGTCTGTGTGGAAAGTTATAAACTGTTCAGAGCGTTCATTTTGAACTTTTATATTATTTATTATCTTTAAAAAATAAACTTGGGGAATTTTTTTTCCCTCTTTATAAGGTGAAATACAGATTTGAATATTTTTCACGTCTTTGGGGTATTCTATACTTTACATGAGACATTGACGCTGATATTCTTATTGAAGCTGTTTAATGTTTTCAGCCAAGATTTTGATGTATGGTTTTAAAACAGCGTTTTCCTTTTATCTATAATATTGTATCCTAAGAAAAATATTTTCGAGCTTTATACAATAAATATTTGTATGTCAGTGGTCGTAAAATGTCAATTATAATCCAAGATGAATGTTTATGTTTACATCCTTTGAACGTTAACGTTTTTGTTCGTAAGTGGTTGTGTTTGCCTGTATAAAGGTAATCAATACCGTTAGTGATGTTCATCTCTTTATAGAAGGTATGTTTAGATTCACTGTTATTGTGTAGACAAAATTGGGGCCCCCATAAGTTCTAGAGTTTGAAAGAGGCATATGAAATAAAGAAAGTGATCAGATCAGTATTGTGCATATGTGGTCTCATTTAATTTTTTTTTCTTTTTTTTTTTTTTTTTTTTTGGTGTTTTTTTGTTTTTTGTTTTTGACTTGTTTTTCGTTTGTTTTAACATGAGTAGTGCTACAATGCATATTATCAATGAAGGAACCACATCGCTCCAATATTATCCTTTTAGGGGTGATTTTTTTTCTTAAGTATCAATTCTCAATATCGTTATTACATCTTCTGTTTTCATTTGGTGCTGCTACAGCTGGTCACATTGATGACATACGATATGAGTGTGGTGAGGTCAGAATAACGGCTGAGTATGTTTCAGACCCTTCAGCAATCTTGGTCTTCTGTAGCGGAACATTTGATTTTTTCCATAGTCTTGGATTGCATTGTCAGGCACTGTTACTGAGCATGGGTCTTTAAAATAATTAATCATCATGGTGTACCAATTATGCTTCTGCTCATAAAGTGCACTCTTCTTTCAAGACAGATCCCTGTGGAAGCTCCTTCAGCAAGGCAAGTCTGAATGGTGACATCGACAGGAAAGCTTTTTGAGCAGTATTGCTTATTCCAGTTAAAACTCAAGATTACATAGAGTCATATGCCCTTAGTGAACCACATTCATTTAATCCACATGTCCTTAACTGACAATAGAGAAGTGACAATGTGCTTGTCTTTGGAAATAGACAAGAGTTTGATACCGAAAAAATGGAACAGAGTAAAAGATGCAGCAGCTCTTTAGAACAATGATTTTCTCATGCCGAAGAGGGAAAGAGCTGGCAACTAGTTGGTAACCTCCTTTTGATTGATTCATAATTTTGAGGGGAAGTCATCAAGATGGAAAAAGCACATTTCATGCAGGCAAAGCTTTGAGAGAGAGAGAGAGAGAGAGAGAGAGAGAGAGAGAGAGGGAGAGAGAGAGAAAGAGAGAGGGAGAGAGAGAGAGAGAGAGAGAGAGAACAGAACAGAGTGGGTACCCCCCTATAATTGCAAAGATTCAGATCTCCATAGTGCCATAGAAAAGCCAAGAGGGGGAGGATTTTTTCAGATGTGGTGAAAATGTAGGCCTATGAGGTTTATCTTTTTTTCCTCTCTCTCTCTCTTTCAATTACTGATTATTGCAGGGAATTTGTTTTATGAGTCATTATGCACACATGCTAGAGGTCTATCAGATTTCTACGTTGAACCCAAGCAATGCATCATAACAAGCCGTTTTAGGGCGCATAGCCGGTTCAGTCAATGACGACAAGGGGCTTGTTGTGAACTCTCCAAATTCATAGTATTATCATCTCCAGGTTTTTTTTTCTTGATGCTTGCTGTCAACTGGTGTGGTATTTTGTAGGATACTGAAAAGACCTTTTTCTTTGTTGTGGGAACTTGATACTGTTTGTAAGCAGTTCAACGCTGTCAAGTCAGACTTTGATGTACATTGTCAGAAGTTTCAAAAATGGTCTTGTTCATTGGGACATGTACTTAAGTTCTTCTTTAGCTACCATTTCACTAGGGATGGGTAGGGATAGCATAAGGGGACTGCATGATCGGATGGAACATAGATAATGGCACTTCTGGTCCCTTGATGTTAGGTATAATGTTCCATTCCATGGTCAAGCTGCTTCATACAGTGACTTGTGAGGCCATCTGTAACTCCAATGGTCTTAGGCAGATTGCTGTGGTTCTGTGGCACGGGGCTTAGGCATCAACATGCTGGAGATGATACCAATTCAAATGACTGTCATAAAGTGTAGGTATTCTTTTGAAATGTGTAAGCTCTGTTATAAAAACAAACAGCTGCAGCCTTTATCACCCACCATGGCGACAATTGCTAAAATCAGTTATGTTGGCTCACTAAAATGATCGTGATGTAGTTCCACATCACTCTGTGATGTAGTCCCACATCACCCCATTTCTGGTTTGACAAGTGCCAATGCAGACACAATCAATAGCACATTGGAAAGCATATGCACAGAGTAGACTCTGTAACCCTAGTTCTAGAGCCAATTTAAATTTGTCATTTTTCAAGACAAGCACATTCATGGCAAGAGACAACATGCAGCTCCTATCATGTGCAAGTCCAGTTCCAGACAGGATAGTGTGGAAGCTGTTTAAAGTTTAACGTGACGTCAAATTAGCATGGAAATCGCAGGTTTTGTGACTAAAGTAGTCAAGCTATGCATGGAATGAGGATCAAACTAGGTGATAGACGAGAGTAGTTATTGGTGCAATCAGCTTTAGTAAAAAATGGATACATAGTATATAAAAGGAATAAGAAATGTAAATGAAGTATACTCTTATCTGTGGATGAGACTTCACGAGCATGCCTGCAAAGCAGACCGACTTCCGTGCTACTACACTTGGTCTGCCCTTCTTCGACTGGATTTTACTCATAGTCACAGAAAAAAACCGTACTGTCTCTCTCTCTCCTACACTGAGACACCAATCAGGAAGGTCATCATTATTGCCTAGATATGTAGCAGCATCTGGTCCCAAACGTCCTGAAGCCTGTTAAAATAGTAACCATACTCAGGCAATTAGTAACTGATTTACATTTCGAACGCTAAAGCACTGACCTTGTTAGAGAAGGGTAGACCTCAGTGGAGCAGACAAAATAAGCAGCTTGAGTTTGATTTGGAGGCAAGCTTCTTTCCTGAAAGGCTGACAAATGGGGACGGTTCCGTCTTTTATTCCAACTGCGCACTTTGTAGAGATTTGCCTTTTATGAATTGTTTAATAGGATTCACAACCAGAGTGGATAACAAAAGATCCTGTAATATACACAAATTGGAACAAGCCATACCATGGTGAAAAACTTACATCTATACCTTGCAGTGCTCGGCTAAAACATGCAAGTAGAAAATACATGTTGCCTATTACAGAAGCCTTAAAAGGAAATCAACCACAATGGTCTGAGGAAAAGCCCTGTGCTGCTATGGTGTTGATTTATCCATGGGAAAGCACTCATTGGGTCACAATACCTTGTCGCTCCAATTACCCGTTCAGTTTAGTAATATGCGAGACATGGCATGACAAAAACACACACCTAAATATGATGAATCTGTGGCTGTCCACCATATTCAACTCATCTGTCTGTCTTCCTGGATGGTTCAAAGTAAGAAGATCCTGCATCCTCCCTTACCTGCTACCGAAAAATATACAAGTGTCATTTGCAGACAACATTTGCACATATTTTGAATCCATAATTGTCAGTTTTTCACCTACTGAAATTCATTTGTTAAGAAAATTTACAACAAATATGCGTAAACATACCATAATAATGCATATGACGGCTTTTTTCGTTGTTTGCAGAAGAAATTATGTGACAAATTCATAATGGCATTCCTACAACAATTGTCTTCGTGGAAATTGTACGAGAGTAACACAAGCTTCTGGATTAAATCAAAATTATCAACAACCTTGTCCAAAAACTCCTCAAAGTGCTACACATTCTACATCAGTAAATTGCAGGAGACAGAGTACCACCAAACAGAGTACAGCTGGTTTTTTTGGTATGCTCGATGTGAAGTCACTGGACCTTTTTGGATATATCCAGTCATTTACATTGTGGTATTACAATTATATCATCTCGTGGTGTGTTTTGTTCACGCCAGAGCTTTAAGCTACAAACCATATGTGGGATAGGCCACTTTCAGTGTGCAAATGAGGAGTGTATTCTCGAACATCATGTATATGATGGAACTGCCACATGTCAGGATGCTACAGATGAGGAAAATTGTAAATCAGCATGCATTAACAAAGATGGAAAAAAAGAGCATGAATATTTGTCTTATCAACGCTGTTATGTATATAATTGTTCCTGTACTTATCTATATTTCCAGTGCTCTTTAGGAGGTTGTGTTTCATATTCAAAAGTTTGCAATATACAACTTGTTTCACACCTATATTTGTTTATGTTTGGTTTGCTGACTGCTGTGATATTTCTTGGGAACGTCATTATACTTCATGTTGCCGAAGCGAGCAGGGTGAGAACACAGTGACAAAGAAATCAAAACTGCTGACTCGAACAATTTTTTCTTTGTTCATTACTATTTGCACTTATGGATTGTTTGTGATCTTGGTCTATAAGGGTAAAAAATTTAACTCTCCACAGAGTGTATGGGACAGCATTGTAATGTTTGCCTTGACAGTACAACCTTTGACCACCCCCTTATTTCACGGCGTTACAAGGTCAGCTTTCCATGCACAATTAGTTGCTTTGTGTTAGTTTTATAGGTATATTATCATCAAATATTGATATACAGGAAAAACGGGAGTTGTTATTCGAGAGTTGTCATTTAGCTTCTAGCGGATCTAATTGCCGGTTTGTTTGCACTGAAGATTTACCATTTAATATCCTATTTTGCCAAAAACAGCACTTCTGACAGGACTATGCTAGTATGCACTGTCAGAGTAAAACCGACCCTTTTTATTTGCTTACCAAGGTTAAAACCGAACCTGTAATGCAAAGGTAAAGGCCGAGCTAGAACCGCCTGTGCACCAAATTTCTCAACGAAGGTAAACATGAAATCATATATATATACATATATATGTATATATATATATATATATATATATATATATATATATATATATATATATATATATATATATGTGTGTGTGTGTGTGTGTGTGTGTGTGTATGTGTGTGTGTGTGTGTGTGTGAGTGTGTGTGTGTGTGTGTGTGTGTGTGTGTGTGTGTGTGTGTGTGTGTGTGTGTGTGTGTGAACCCCAAAAAGGCCTAGAACTTTAAAAGGCCTGCATTTTAATACAAAATTTCAAATTCTTTTTATGATGCTTTCCAAGGGACACATCAACAAGATAATTGCTATGGGTTTGTATATGGCTTTCAATGGGGCTGGAAGAATCTGGAAGACCAGACACTTCCCACTCTCCATCGGCAATACAAGAAACGTGTCCGACTTTTGTATAACAACATGGTAAATGGCCTGTAATTGTTCCTTTGTTAGCGTCACTTTCAAATTTGCCTCTGGTAAATCAGTCTGCACTAACTTGAATAAAGCTTCCATTCAGATTTAAACCCCTAGCAATCTAGGCAGTTTTGGGATCTGCCACAGACAGCCACTATACATTTTTTGTTTTGGTGTGCAACACGCAACATGCTGGCGTAAAAGTGCCGTAAATTTTTTTACTGTTGCGACTCATGCAAAAGGATCAACATGACTCTTGTTGAGTAAGACCTTTTCTACATTTCTGTGGTTTCTTTGTCAATTTTATCTTAAACAAAAACTCTTGCCCTACACCCTCACAAAGTGAATATATCGATTTCAATCACGAATTGATTAACACGGTCAAGCGTGTGTGAATTCAGTTGCATGGGTACCAGTCTGCGCATTTATAAGTGGCTAGTGTCACGAACGATGGTTCCTCGCTATCTTTTTATCTAAATATCGGTTGTGCGTCTTAAAATGATAAAAAAAAATATGGTGGTAGACTTTGTTTGCAACTTTGTTAAACACACTTTATCGCCATCACTGATAAACTGTGAACATGATCAACACATGCTGCATCGGTATCATGTCATCATTTTGACCAATTTGCAGCGTTAAATTTGGTTTCCTGCTTCAATAAATTGTCCAGAATCGTCACTTGTGTTCATACAAATGTTGCCAATCTTTCAAGCCAGACTTCATAACGCGAGGAAGCAAGTACTCCCGAACGAATCATCGGAAGAAAAAACCACGCATTCGATTGGATGGCGAAAACCATGTGATTGATAGTGCCCCGCCCACCCATTCACCCCCTTACGACCTAAATATTCTGGAAAGTCGTCTCCGGTAATTTTCAGTTAAAATAACAACGTACCTGTTTGAAATAGAAGCAGTTTTGGCGGGGTCTCCCCTGAAATACTTTTGTTTCAGCCAATGCGAGAGATTGTTCTTAAAATGGACAAGGTTCTCAGCATTTTGATGATGTGAAGAACATGGCGGGTAGGCGAAAAAAAAGATTAAGACCGAGATGACGAAACCACCCTCTTTTTGCGCAGTTTTGCAAAGTTACACCATTCAGTTGTCACAAACAATGGCCCGATCGTTGATTTAAATCATCGTTGAAGAAAACATTAATTTACGACGTAAAATTGGCAAGAGCTGACGTTTTTTCTACAATAAAATGTGTGTACCTACATGTAACATGTAAATAACAACAAGCGCTGTTCGAGTAGGCCTATACTCGAAACTGGCGTGCTAAGAGTTAAATCAGGTCCACGACATACCTTGGATTGAATATACTAACATTGGTCCATTCTATGTATTACACTAAGACAAGTCGGTGTTATCACTGTCTGCTGATTACCGATAATTATGTGTACACAAACACAGGTGTTTAAACCCTACCGTATGTCTACTTGAATACACACTTTGCCAATCCCAAACCATGCCTCACTTTCTCTTGAAAAGTTTTATTGCCCAGAGACAAAATTGGCCCTTTTAGCGTCCTTTCCCAATGTGCCTTTGTGATTCCTCTTGGTTCGACCAATTCTCACAATGGGCAGCATCACACGCGATGTGAGCCCACCAAACGACGGCATATGCTGGGCCAACAGAACATCAATGCCCAGTCGTGGCTGCTATGGAGGCAATCTAAGCATCACTTTCTTAGAGAAACATAACTGTGCAACATCAAGGCCCTAACTCAAAACAGATCTCAAGTTATCAAGTGAACAGTATATTTTGTGCCAGTTGCTCTGTGACCTTGCGAATGAGGTCGAATCCATATATCACTGGAACATGACCATTTGCACCAAATAGGTAGAAAGTAATAAAAGGTACATTACTACTATGTTTGGCAGAAATCTGACCAACATTATTTCAGTTATAAACATTACAAGAAATTCCAAAATTAAAGTTTCCTATTCAAACTTTTTTAAAGATTTTTAAAAAAAATCATCAAAAATCCAAAAGAACGCTGGATCGTGACCACTTGAACAAACTTGGTTGAGACCCACCCAAGGCACAATGCCACCAAGTTTGAAGTAGATCTGAGAGACAGTTTCTTCAGAGAAATCCAAAATGTGAATTACCATAAGAATGCAATAGAATGCCTATTCAAGAATCCACAGCAGTGCTACCCAGTGGACATCTTTACTTGACCCTTTCATGAGGAACATATTCACACAGTTTCAACTTAATCTGAGAGATTATTCTGGAGAAAAAGTCACAAGTTACAAAAACACACAAAAACACACACACACAAAAACACACACAAAAATAACAAAAACAAAAAACAAAAAAACAAAAAAAAAAAATAACAAAAAAAAAATAAAAAATTAAAAAAAAAAAAAAAAAAAAAAAAAAAAAAAAAAAAAAACCCTTTTTTTTGAAAATGCAGCACCATCTGATGAACAAATTATGTACTATCAGTCTTTTAGGAGAGTTCTTATGTAACATCAAATCGATGTTGTGGAGAAAAAGATTTTGTTAAGATTTGTCGAAAAACAAGAACAAAAAAAAAAATCTTTAAAAATCCAAAAATCACCGGAGCGTGACCATTTGTGCACATCCGGGAGAAACGCACCCATGCAACATTGCCACCAGGTTTGAAGTCAATCAGGTTGATGCCTTTGTAGAAGAAGCTGAAAATGTAAATTTAGCATTAGAATGTGCTTTGACTTGCTCATCAATTAATAGGAAACCTGCGCTGACCAATAGGT
Source organism: Hermodice carunculata (assembly GCA_964020975.1). Classification (NCBI taxonomy): domain Eukaryota; kingdom Metazoa; phylum Annelida; class Polychaeta; order Eunicida; family Amphinomidae; genus Hermodice; species Hermodice carunculata. Next base: position 24,380,262 of record OZ026628.1, on the reverse strand, counting down.
ACCTGAATTGGAAAAAAAATCATAAAATAAGGCATCTGCAGCAGTGCTACTTTGTGAACAATTTTGTTTGACCCTTCCACCAGAAACATATCCACCAATTTTCAGCTTATTCTGAGTGACGGGTCTGGATAAGAAATAAAAAATAGTAAAATCACAAAAGATCATAAAAAATAGAAAATAATTGCAGGGACGCTTGGTGAACAAATTCAGAATAAGGAGTCCCCCCTGGACTGTCTCTGTGTGGTATCAGAGCCATTGGGTTAGTGGTTTGGGAAGAGAGGATTTCTTAAGATTTGCTCCAAAAATTTAAAAAAAAAAAAAATAGAGAAACTCCGAAAATCAATGGAGCGTAGCCATTTGGATAAACTTGCTAGAGACCCACCTAAGGCACATTCCCACTAAGTTTGAAGTGAATGTCGCTTACGGTTTTGGAGAAAAGAAAGAAAATGTGAATTGTGCACGGACAACAGACTGACGACCGATGGACAATGGACAGATGGACAACGAACTCCTTTGAAACTAAAAGCTTCATACACTGTTCCACCATACCGACACTAGTATATACAGGTAAATCGCAATACAATTTTTAGCACCATAAAGTTGAACAGAGGATTTATGAGGTAAAGTGTACTAAGGTATTAGCTGGAAGCCACCTCTTCCACTATACTGGATGGAGGTTGAGAAGAAAGATATCCTACAAAAAGTGAGTATAATCATGATTTTCCAAATTAGGACGGACGAGAGAAAATTCTCTAAATGGGTTAAGTATACTCTACCCCCGGTACTTTCCCTTTTACCACTCTAAACACTTTTGGGGCTACACTTTGTCATTTCAAGCTCCATCTTGACATAGTTTGACTCATGTTCTTGAGTCAGCGTTGTATCTTTTAGGTATTTGGTCATATCTCTGTAAACATTTTAACGAAGTTTTGTGTAGTTGTTGTATGTTATAACCTTTGCTCACTAGTTTTTGCAAATAATTCTGACCCTATTGACAAAATCGCTAAAAAGTGTGGTGTTTATAGCAATAGGTATTGCTTGTCTGATACAAACTCCATATGCTTGTTTCTTTAGAATACTTCCTGTCAGATCAGGGTGGGAGATTATATCAAATTTGAACTGGTCTCTCTTGTCAAATATTTTTGTTACATACTGGTTGCATTTTTAGTTCTATATCCAGATCAAGGGAAGTAGCTTTTATATCACTTTCATTTTCTAGATTTAATATTGGTTCTTTAGTTTATACGGTTTTTTTCCCAATTTTCCTTTATTTCATCTCCATACTTTAGAACACACTGGTCCTGTATAAATCTTCTTGTGTGAGAATATGATATTCTTGCGGCTGTGAAGTTTGTTTTTGCCAATTCCTCAATCCATTTTGATTCATAATAATGTAAATAAAAGTTGGCAATATATGGGGATGAATCTCTTCCCATTGGTATGCCTACTTTTTGTTGATAGACTCTGGTTCAAAGGCAAAAGTATGCATTGTTGAAAATGTATTCTCTCATTTGAGTAGACCCCTGCTTCATGTAAGACATTCCTTTCCTCTTTTCTTTATCAAATTTAGCCTCAGCAGCAAATATTTTAATATACTGACATGTGCCAGCTTTATCCAACATTAAAAGTAACACATTGTTGAGGTCTGCAAGTTGATATGTGTATACAAAGTTGAGAAATCAAAGGTATGAATTGACTTGACACTATTTGTAGCGTTGATTTTGTTAATGTCTAGTAGGATATCACTTGTGCTATCTGTAATCCTCATACTATTCATTCCTGTGTACTTTTCATTTGTTTTTTTTTTTTTTTTGTTTTTTTTTTTTGCAGTAGTTAGTACGTGAATTTTTGACAAGTTTAAGAACTTAAGTGAGTCGTTTGGCAATTTAATTCGAAACACATGTCTTTGCTGCAATGATGGACATGAATTTAAAAGGGTTTTTATGTATTTGGACAATTGCATATATAATTGGTAATTTCTTGTCCTCTTCTGAGACAATGCATGTCAACTCCTTGTTTTGACCCAGTTGGTCCTCGATAACAGTATGAGAGGTTCCTGCCTTGTATTAATGTAGTATGGTTTACAAGTTAGTGAAATGTTTTTGCTAGGTTTGTCAAAAGACAAACTTGTCATGTAAGTCGTGCTATTTCTGACTACCAAAAGAATCCTGCAGCATTTGTTTAATCTGTGTCCACTTTTGAAGAGGTCCTTTTCTCAGGAATTGTATTTTTCCATCAACTTCTCCATTATTTTAACTTTTCATTCATTAAATGCCTTGTTACAGATTCATTAATGACTTTCTTAATGAAACTGTTGATTCCTCTTTTAATCTCCTTTCGTACCTTTATGAAGTAAATGTTATGTCTTTCTCTATAGTTTGGACCTCTTTCAAACAAATGTGTAGATTTGTATTGGTTTTTGTTTTGAATGTTACTTATATCACCCGTGATTACATGTAGGTGGTCTTTATCCATATACTTATTGAAAGTAAGGTCACATTCACAAGTTTAACCATTGATATTCGAGCTGTCTAAGTCCACTTCACGCATTATTCAATTGTAGTTGAAGACCTTATTGTGAATACTAGAAGTGTATTTATAAGCAACTGTGACATCCTCCTCAATATAGTAGCTGGTTGAATTTTCAACTTTCTGAAAGCTAAGACTACTCCATAGATTTTGTACTCGATAGCTGTCTATTCATTGTGCATTATGACAGGATTCATGTGTTTCTTTTTCTGCTTCCTATTCCACTTTTGTTTTTTCTTCAGCATCTATTTATGTTGTATCATGTCTTGTACTAAACTAAACAACCATATCTGTTAACTTGCTGTCATTTGTTACTTCTTGATCCAGAAGTAACTGTCCCAATTGCTACAAATCTTTTTTCTTCATGTGTGGCCAAGTTTAATTGATTTAGTATGTAATTTCTTTTATTGCAGTTTCATGGAGTATGTTGAATACATAATGAGGTGTGTTATGGAAAGGTGTGTAGCTGTTTGCTTTCAATTGGATAGGTGACGGTATTCACTCAGTGTGTACCGGGTCATTGAGTTCCATTAATAATGTGCAGGGTAACTGCAGAGCAGTTGACCTGTTTGTGGTTGACTCACATGTAATTGGTAAACATGTGGAATCAGCTAGAATGCTGACCTACATTCATGTTAGGTGAACCAGGCAGATCTTAAATTGCACTGTGTGGTGTGACTAATTCGAAAACTCTGGAACAAAGTAGATTTTTTTCTTTGGGTTTACATAAAGCAGATAATTTCCTGACCCAGACTGGGGAACAGCAGAGGAAAAAAGGAGAAAAAGGAGAATTCTGAAGGATTTGACAGAAGCTGTGTGTTGTCATTAAGTCACTGGCACTGTGAGCCATTGTTTACATTGTACCTGTGAAGTGTGGGCAGTGTCTTTAGTGGACCTGTATATTCGGTGCTACCCATTTACACTTTGTACCTGTGCAGTGGGGACATTGTCTATGAGTGGACTAGTGTATTGTACCACATTGGAACCAAACCATGCCTCTGTGGGATTGGATCAGTACCACATCTTTCAGTACCATATTGGACCCCAACTGTACTTCTGTGGGATTTGTACCACATCATTTGGCACCTGTCATAGGACTTCAGACTTTGGGACAGTACCAGTGGATCACCTCACCATGGATTAGGATTTATCTAACACTGTTTAACTGTTGAAACACCAGTGGAGATAAGTTAACCTACTTTGTACAGATATTGGTTGTTAATATATTGTCATTGTCAAAGTTATATCATTGTTGTCATTCTTTGTTCAGTTCTGATAATATTCAAAATGTGGGCATCGTACCAAGCTGTAAGAGATTCTTTATGTGTTCTGTGTTTACTCTTATTTTTATTCTTCTTTTTCTTTCTTTTGTTGAGCATGTCATACACAATTTCAGACTATTCTTTAATCTATGCTTCTATCACATCGATTATTTAGCCCACACAGACATACTGTTCAGTGTTCTTTAATCGAAAATGTTTCTCTGTTCCTTCCCAATCCTGCTATTTCCTTATTCATCTTTCCATTTGAGTATTTTCTTGGTTGTTTTAAAGTTTCAATGATTTGAACGTTAAATGCTTTGTTCTTGCAAAGGCCACTAGTGAAGTGATCCAACACAATCGTAAAATTGGATCCTTTTTCAGGGTTTCTTATTCTATTACTATGATCATTCAACCTTTAGTTCAATTTTTGGTTGGTTTCACTGACATACTGACTAGAACAATTATGACAGGTGATAAGATGAACAAAGTTATCTGTATTGCACGTGAGTTATTTTGTTCTTGTTGTAAGTTTTAGTTTTGAAACTTCTATCTCAGACAGTACTTAACTTTTTCATTTCCATGAATTCTTGGCAAAGATTACAGTTAGGTTTCCGGCAAACTTTAACCACTTCAACCCCAGGGAAGGGTGATGGACGACAACCCCTCACAGGAGCTCAGTTGACTGACAAGTCGGCTAAGCTAAAATCACAGGACCCAAACCATTTGAACAAAATTGGTAGAGACCTACCCAAGGCACATTCCCATGAAGTTTGAAGTGGATCTGGCCAGCGGTTGTGGAGAAAAAGTCGTAAATGTGAATTGTGGACGAACGATGGACAACGGACGGACGGACAAAGGATGCCTAACCCTTCTAAAAGCTCAGCTGAATTATCAGCTGAGCTAAAAATCAGAAAGTGTCGCAGTACCACCTGGTGAAAAAATCAGAACAAGAAGTCCCTGGGAGTGCCCCTGTGCAATATCAAAGCAATCGGGTAAACGGTTTGGCAGAAGATCTTTAAGATTTGCCCCCAAAAAGAACAAAAAAAAAAAAAAAAAAATCCAAAATCACTGAAACGTGCATATTTGAACAAACTGAGTAGAAACTTATCTAAGGCACCCGTACATCAAGTTTGAAGTGAATCTGACGGTTTTGGAAAATGTGAATTGTGGATGGATGACAGACTGATTGACAACGAACGATGGCCCTCACAAAAGCGTAGTTGACTGACAAGTCAGCTGAGCTAAAAACATATCATGCTGAAAACACTAGTTACTATGTAGTACATATTTCTTTTACTCGCTTCCCGATCTGTAAGGTGTGGAGTAAAAAATAAAGGGCTGGTATCCACAAGCCAAAAGATGCGACCGTATACGCCATGGTATCTATCTGCATTCTTTCGCCCTTTACACACTGGGGAAGCAATTGTGGAAGTATGTCATTTTGCATTCACATTACAGTTTACAAAATATTCCTCACTCCGTTCTTAAGCTCGATGCAGGTTTCCAATATATGATTAATCATACAAACATATCTTCACCATTATTTATTTTAGCAGTGTACTGTCATTTTTTCTGGCATTGGGTTAAATACTGTTCATTTTTATGAAATTTCGAAAAAGTCTACAGGGGGGACGTTTGTGTTGGACTGTCTTTATAACTATCGCTAAATTCTTGTTTATTATTACTTCAATGAAATCTTGATTTTGATTACTTTCGTTTGAAATATAACCGAGTTGTTCACCAGCCATACATTTATTCTTTTGTTGAAATTCTCTCAGGTCTTCCCTTGTGCGTAATTTTACATAAAGAAGTAGGACTCGAAATCGTTTGACGAATTGCGTCTCATTTGCATATAAAAATGCTTAAAAGAACCCACCCAACTGTACTTAAATGCGAGCATTCGGCAATTTTAAAACTTTCAAACTTACCAATTTGCGTCAATTTTAACTCAACGGAACCCATACTGGGAACACTCATGGATATAGTCCTTGCTTTCTATCGACTTGCTGAATGTATCCCCCTAAATGCAGAAATCTCGAGGTATGGTGCCCTTTACTGAATACTTAGAGCATTCAATGACTGAAGCAAAAGGATACATTCATATCAGATGAATTCTCGCCTACCTCAACCCTTCAAACAGAGCCCTTTCACTAAGAGTGCGTATCCCTGACCACATTTCCGCTGCTGCTTCACAACCAATGGAGAAGAGTAGCTTCTCAAGAGAAAAACACAGCTTCTCGAGCCCTATAAAACTAAAATTACTCTAACTTGGCCAATTTCCGGACGATTAGATGTATAGAACATGTTTTTGCTTCCGGCGAGAAGACTAAAATACATTTCAGCAGAAACCCGTCATGCCAGGAATTCTGGCCGACACTCAAGTCAGATCGGGTATTTCTGTGCCAGCCAAAAGTCAGCTTTTTTTACTCTTAGACGTGGATTTGTGTGAGGTAACCATAAGGGACTTTCTGAGTTCAGCTATAATATCTTACGATATTTTGAATTCATTAATTTTAAGTATGCAGTTACATAAACTTTGAAATATTCTTGACTTTTTGAAGATACTTCAGTCTGACCAACAATGTCAACTAGCGGTCTTTTCCCTAATTTAGTTGGAAGCGCGTAATTTGCTCTATGTATGTAATTTTTTTCAAGCATTGAAACAAAGCAATCTAATATTTTGGAAATCATTCAGTTCTTTAATCAAATCCTCCCAAAATGTAATATTTGCTATAGATGAAGTTATGGTGCTGTATTTAGCGCTAGGTATTATTTTGTGCAGCCCTCTAGTAGGTTGTTTTAATCTTATATATAAATATTGTGTATTGGTGACAGTAACAGTAATAGAAACTTTAACCAGGTCATTACTAAACTGACACAACTCAAACTCCTTAAACATGTGTAAAACTGTTCGACACACTTGTTTTAATGCCTCACAACCTCGCTTGATGCCAGCAACGCTATGTTATTTATTCCATGCACCACTTTCCAAACATTTTCTTTCATGGACAATTTAACAACGACTAGTCTTTGCAAAAAAATTGTGAATATCAAGCAAAGTTTTTTTTGTTTTTTTTTTTAAATTTCTTTAGTCAAATAAAAAACGAAATTACCATGTTTAGTGAGGTTAAACTTATTGCCAAAATTGTAACAAATCTATCCGACCTTTTCGCGAAGTGATGTATTTATTCGCTGACGAATTTTGACCAGGTCTTGTGAACCTTGCTATGTTCATGTTGAAATGTTTTCCTTGGCCTTCGAGCGATCTCCCTTTGATTCTTACTAAGTTGGTACTTAACACGGAACTTGCATTTAAACGGGTTTAATCTCAGAAAGCATCCAAAAGGTCATACATATTACATTTGCTTATTGTGCGAGATTCAACGGAAGCCCAGCCTGAAAGAAAGACAAAAACGTAAAAGTTACTGCCACAACACTGATAAATCACAACACAATTATAATTTTACAAAATGCAACCCCACAAAGTCACAGCAATGAGCAATCCAAGTCGACCCTGGATATTTCGGAGAGTTCGTTCTTGTGTTGTCGACTGTTCAACAAAGTGAGGGCGCTTCGAAATGCGCCGTCCTTTATAATGTATCTGGAACATTCCTAAATGAAAATAAAGGGAAGAAAGTGGTTGTTGGGCTCCACAATAAGTACATGATCCAATGAAATCACTCATACCTCACACCCCTCTAACAAAGTGGCTCCAAATAGATGACGTATCCGCGTGTGCCGGGTAAGGAATGCAGGTGAAATACGAAAAAAAAACCGAAAATCTGGCAGCTTCTCAAACCTTCGTTTTTGATCCCCGCCCACATATATCTGAGCTAACTATTTCCAAGTAAACGATTATGAATAAACCCTAGGTAATGCAAGTTGTGCATTTGAACGTCCAATTTTCCTGAGACTAGCCTTTTCTTACATACACATGAGAAAATTGTCGCAAAAGTTGGGAATTGTACGTGGTGATAACTGGTAAGGAACTTAGGGCGGAGTCAGCGTTGTTAATCGAGGGGACGACATAACTGACTCGTCCCCGCTATAGTTCCCCAAGACCCCTCGACATATCCACCACGACGTTCGTGTGCCCTTCTTCAACAATAGTTCCTGATATGACGCGACAGCAAAGCATTTTTATTTATTTGTTTTATTTTATTTTTTTTTTTTGGTAAAACAGATTTTTGAAAAATATGCATACCGTGTGAGCCGTAAAAACAATAAATGTTAAACAGAATAAGTGAAAAATAAAAAAAGCTTGAAATGCGTGATAATTATCGTGGAAATCACCTGCAAAAATCATTAACCTGACAATTTCGGTACAGACACCGATGGGGAAAGTGATATAGAACAAAAAAAAAGGGAGGCTCGATGCATTGGCAACTTAGTGTTGCCCTGGAACGGGACAACGAACAAACCTCCAAAAATGCGTCACAAAACCTATGTGGAAGTGAACCCTCGTGTCATACGTGAAGAGTGCCACTACACTGCATTTAAAATTGTAACCGCAGTTATATTTCATGTATTGTGTTGTCAATACTGTATCTATCCCTGCATGTTATGTATGTCCAAAAGGCAAAAAAATGAAGAAATTGTGTTAAACCAAGGTGACAGTATACTAGAAACCAAATTTTGTGGTGGTCCAGAAATAGTCTTGAAGTCGCCAAATGCAGGTAAGAAATATGATTAAGGTGGAGAAAAATTCGACCTTATTTTTATTGCGACTTACAAGACCAGGAACTTGTCAATTTACGAAGCAACCATGAGCATGCCCTACAGAAAGCACTAAGGTGACTCGTGAAGGCGCTAAATGTCCTGCGTATGCCGGTGGAGGTAAGAAATGTGATCAAGGTGAAGATAAGTTCAACCTCATTTTTATTGCGACTGACAAGACCGGGTACTTGTACCCTACGAAGCACCAAAGAGATGCATTTTTGGCAAGGTAATATAAGGACAGGCTGTGTTAAATATAGCAACATCAGTTTTGCCTGGAAAGCTAAAGCAGACTGTCCAAAGATCATTAGTAATTTGAGCATATAAAGTAGGAGTTGAACATTAAATCCATTTCTCTTTTGGTCATGGCTGAGGCAGGACCGAGACTATTGATGTACGTGAAAAAAAAACACATGTTGGATGAAAGTTATAAAAATTTACGAGAAGGGTTAATTTTCAAAAGCGCTGGTGAAAACGCGATAGTTATTGTTATACCACAACAGAAATATAGTAGTGACTCATTTTTCAAAGTGGGTACAACCACTAAAAAGAATATAGAAAGACAGCAGTGGGGTGACAACAAGCAGAGGCATACAAGGAGAGATCCAAGTAGGGTAGGTTTGTTTAAGTACAAAACTTTCTGTTTAACTTGACGACAGCTGCTAGCTTTAACGCCGCAAAACGGGACGGGAGAGAATGTATAAATATATATCTGTCAATCCGCAAGACATGCTTTATGTCTCAATCGGATTGTGCATTTTACATCATTTTTGTATCTTTTATTTTAACGTTATCGTCGTGAAACAACGCGTATGAACTTTGCATGATACCGGAGAGAATGTATATATATATATATATATATATATATATGACATGCTTTATGTCTCAATAGGATCAGTGCATGGAACATAGAATTTGAACAATTAAATGCACATTGTTTATTGCCGATCATCATTTTTTTATCGCTTCGCGATCAACTCTGCTTGACACAATGCAGTGTAAATTTTAGTCTACCAGTTGTTACCTAAATGGATTTTTTCGTTTAAGTAAAGCTACTTCTGGACTGATGATTTTACTGACAATGTACATGGCGAAGATACGCTCCAAGAAGCCAATCTAGCGGGAGGCTGCCAAACTGTTTTTCGCCGACTCATACATGCCCCCCCCCCCACCCAGTAAGACTTGTTTTGACGCTTTTTGGAATGTTATGTATCCGGCATAACAATATGGCCCGTGGACTTGCGAATCTGATTTCAGATTTGGCATACCTCCAGCACAGTTTACTCACCCTGGCTCCGATAATATGGTTATTTATGTACCTGCGCATATTCAACACGCACTCAAGAAGGTTGAAAACAATTCCGATATCACCGAAATGTTATTAGATTATATTTGATTGAAATAAACATATGCAGTAAGAACTCGTTTTAATGACACCATCTGTTCCCTATGAAATGCGTCAGATAACCGTACATAACAGATAAATGAATCAAGCAACAACAAAGATGAACTTTTACTAGTCAAAACTTGTGTCATTATTATGGACTTGTCAGATATCTAAGTGTCGTTATAACGTGTTTTCACAGTATGATTGAAATCTTGTACATCTGACTTTTTGTTTTTTATTGCCAACACGGTTTTCCTGTTAGAATGTGAAACTTTCCTTCAAGGAAATCAACGAAAACCGGACGACAATGAGGTGGTTGGTAGCCACTGATACCCAACGTGTAAGATCTGTTCCTCGCTTTGTATCGAGCAAATCTTACATAAATGCGGTAGTTTGTAATGGAAACGTTTAACTTTACCATCTTCTACCTTATCAGGTTGATAGATGGGGAGGGGAAAACCCAAGTCGTTTGCATGATACAAAATACCGGGGGATCCGAACTAGAGTGTATATTTATACATAAATTCACACACACACACACACACACACACACACACACACACACACACACACACACACTTTCTGTTATTTATATGTCTTGTTTCCATGATATGAAATACCGGTCGCCACACGCACAAATGCGGGCGGACTGCGGTACTTCAAGACACGCTCGAGGAAGGCCATACATCATTACCTGATAACTGGTGGTGACACTTTCATAGATCCATCAGTTAAGGCGACTTATTTCGGGCTCCACGAGATTAACCACTCGATTACATAAAACCCTAAGCAGGAACTGGGATGACAACCTGCGGCAACTGATGGGAGGACGTCCCGTGGTTTTAAAGGCATTTGGCGGTCTCAATCCCCCGTGTTTCAGTACCCCCTGATATTCAGGTTTCATTTGTTACATGTATAAAAGCATGAGGAAAATCTTTTTGTAATTTTACATAATTAACTTGTATTATCTTTTCTGGAAACTCATACATTAGTTTAATTCAATGACTTAGTTCTTGTAGTTTAATTTCCGTTAAGCGTTTATACACGTACTCTGGTGCATGCTCTGTTATACATTATCCACTTGTGTCGGCACAGAGCCACAGACTGCTCAAACTGTCTGTTTTATGTAAACTGGCGATAAAAAAGCTTATCTATCTATCTATCTATCTATCTATCTATCTATCTATCTATCTATCTATCTATCTATCTATCTATCTATCTATCTATCTATCTATCTATCTATCTATCTATCTATCTATCTGTCTGTCTATCTGTCTGTCTGCCTGTCTGTCTGTCTGTCTATCTATCTATGTATCCAACCTGATACAGCTTTATAGTATTTATCTCAACACATTGTAAGAACGTACTTTCATGAAGTCTGCTTAGTCCCTTTGGAGGATGTGTTGTAGCTTAATACACCAACAAGATGGAAACTTGAGAATGGAAATGTCCGTAAATGGATCTTGTACCCGTTTTGAGTGGTACGCACTCAATGGATCATTTTATATATATATATATATATATATATATATATATATATATATATATATATATATATATATATATATATATATATATAAGTGTGTGTGTGTGTGTGTGTGTGCCTGTGTATAACAGCATTGCTCCCAGACCACATCCGGTGTTATGTGTTCAATTATCCACATCAAAAGTGGCATCAAAAAGGAAATAAAATATAGTAGACAGTGTGAAAACGAGGCTGCCATGACATAACATCTGATATATCACAGTGAATCTTCATTTCCTTGTACTTCCCCTACTGAGTTGCCACCCCGTATGAGCCCTAGATTTTTATTCTACCATTATTTATAAAGTTCAAGTGTCTGATTGTTTACATCAGTTTATTATGTATTCACAGAGAATGTTCACAGAATATCTTCACGACAATGCAATGTAAATTTTTGGTTCCGTGTTCCTAGGTTAGTTACCATGGTTGATGATAGATGGTGCAGTAATTGAAATACATCTGGACACCCTATCTGCACTTGCCCTCAATGCTGCAGCAACCACATATAGCAAAGTTACAAACCTTATCACGTCATTACTCCACAATTATCCCAATGACCCTCACACAAATCAATGCAAGTGCATCCATAGACAACCTTGGTAAACAATCTTCCAGATTACTGCAACCACTGAACCAGTGTCAAGAGACTGTGTCAGTAACTAGTTGTAAGCCTACGCATGCCATGGCATTTAATTCTTCTGGCTCCTCTTCCAAAAATAACTTTCGCTAAGTACTGTCATAATTGTTGCATGGGTCTTGCACTTGATAAACCTTTGCCCGGAAAAATAATCCAAGTAGAACATAAACTATTTCAAAAATTGACCAACACAGGGTGACTTTTCCTGCTTTGCCACCATCATTCACTTTCAACCGTGATACATTGATTTGTTACATGACCTCGTTCGGCCAATCACATTTGTCATACATCGTTCACCTGGCGGGATCTATCAAGGTTTCCACGTTTCAGAAAGGTATGTAGGCCTACAGCTGCAGGACTGCTACATGTAGGCCTAGGATATAATTATGATAAACTTTGGTGTCTTATTTTTATGATCCACATTGTAAGCCTATGCGTATTTGGAAGGTTGTTACTTTAAGCAGTACAATCTTCCCACATAGGGCCCTGCTCATCGCCAAAACGGTAATTCTGCAGAGGGGGAAGTGAGCAAGCCAACGGGAATGGCATATATAAAAGCGATGATAACGTGTGAAAATAGGCCAGTTAAATCCTTTTTGCGTCAAATTTGGGGTATTTTCAAATTGAAACCATATTTCAATAGGAATGGAGTACAGCGTGGTATTCATCATTGCCAATATATTACTCAGGAGGTGATGGGACTCCGTCAGATGGCTCGCCGATGCACCAGATCTGACTTCGATTAAACCGCTTCCTTCATGATATATTGGCAAAAATCAACGTCACGTCATACTTAATTCCTGAAGTGCAGACATGTATCTGGTCAGATAAGAACCGTTCGTAATGCATGTTTGCCAACTTAATTTGGACATTAGAACTGCACTTTTAAACGTAGAAAATAATCCATGGTGAAACAAGGTTTCCCCGTTCAGATGGCAAACTCCATAATATGATTCTTCCCTAACTCCAAAACAGAAGGAAAACGCTAAATGATTCCAAACTACCGAGATATTGCCCAAAAGAATTGTCTTAACCATGCTACTAGACTGGGTTATATTCATTTTTCAATTGATACATATTTTGCACATCAAATTTGCAATTTTGTTTCAAACCTGATTCTGCTACCAGACACAGCTCTTTTGCTGTATCAGAATGCATAAACTATTAGTAAGAAAGAGGTGCTGATGTCCATTAGGTGTTTGAGATGTGACTCAACCGTTTGACAGAGTCGAGTTTTCGATGCTGCTGAAGTGAGTCTTGTGTCCACTAACATTTCGATTACTGTAATATATGCATATATATATATATATATATATATATATATATATATATATATATATATATATATATATATATATATATATATATATATATATATATATATATATATATATATATTTATATATATATATTCAGATAGTGTGGGTTAATACTAAGTTTTGGCTATTTACCTGTTCTGATAGTGAAAACCAAGGTGGTTTCTTTCACCATTCCTTTTAAGCGTGTATCTTGTCAACATATTTTAAATTTAAGGGGATCTGGATTTGGCCTTTACTTCTGCAAACAGATTTGTCAGAGCAGTTGCATATTCGGATGTTATAAGTAGGTACCACAGAGAGATTTTTTTCTGATGTTGCAACCCACTTTAAACCTATTTCAAATGAAAGATCTCTCAAAAAGAGAGAAAACAGTGTTTATTTCATTGAAATCAGACCAACTGGTTATTTTTCAAATTAATTTTTAACGATTTTTTTCTGATGGCTGGACTTAGACATTTTTCAGGATTTTCAATAATGAGACAAAAACCAAACTTCATGGTACCATATACAGAGAAAGACCCCCCACCCCCTACCCCCAAGAAACAAAAAAGCATAATCTGTCTCAATTATACAACCACGTTTTATTATACATGATAAAAGATGCTGAAATGCATTTCACTTCACTGTTATAGGCTTCCAAAAATCACTTTTATTTCAATTTCGCGACTGTTTTATGCACACTTTAACCATTTTTGCCTATTTTCAGGGCACTGCAGAAGAAGAAATGCACAAGCCCACAAATGCTGTTATAATTGTAAAATGATCCATATAACATGTCTATTTTTTTTAAAGTATGTGGCTGTAATAGATTTACAGATATTTATCGCAAAATGCAGAAAATGACAGAAAATCCTACATATTCAAACAGCCACCAAATTTAGAGAAACACTGACAACTTCTCCAAGTTTCTTACACTGTTTTATAATAATGACTTCTCTGTCTGATATAATGATAAAGCAGCTAATGTCCTGACAAAAATATCCAAATTAGCCTTCAAAATCTGCATCATTAGCCGACACAAGAAATTTGTAGAAAATGTAAAATACTGAAAAATTCACCAAAACTGAAGTAACAAAGATAATTTCAAAAAATTTTCTACACTGCTTCATACTGTTGAATACTATGATTTTATTTAATCATCCAGTTGATCCACAAGTGTTACCAATATGCAAATTAAAATCTAAAATTTGCATATACAGATGATATAGAAAATTGGCCGAACAACATAATGACACCAAATTGAAACTAATCAAGTTTTTTTTCTGAAAATTTCATTCACCATTCCATGTTCCGTAAGACTACTTTTGAGTATAATCATATAGTGATTCACAAATGACAGCAATAAGCAAATTCAGCACCACAAGATAAATAATCGATAAATAGAAAAAAAAGGCAAAATTCGCCTACACAATGAAATATTCAACCAAACTGACTTTTCCAGATAATCTCTTAATTTGTTACACAGTTTCATTATTTTGACTGCTATGTTTTACAATATTCATACATCATACATGACATATTGAAAAATATGCAAATTTAGTTGAAAAATACATAACTGGAATATACATGTAAATTTCCAGAAAAGAAACATAATCAAAAATTATCTAAAATTCGACCTTATGATAATTTCTCTAACATTTTTACTCTATTTCATACTCTAAAATGTCTTAATTTGGTCTTGGCCATGTAACAGATTAATTAGTGTAACAATATGCAAATCAATTTTACTTAATTGAATGGCCTCCCAACTCCCCTTTGCCAGGGATAGTGGTCTATTGTGGTAGGCTATTAGTCACACCATAAAGTTTTCCAAAATTTATGCGCAGTAATATATTCAGAGACCGAGAGGTAACATTAACTGCAAAACTTTTATCCCTGTAAAAATGAACCCAGTCTTTAGACATGTGAGGGTCAGGATTCCTTTTTCATTTAATTTGCCTTCAGATTTTCACATAAACACAGAAATTTGAAATAATCACCTCAAATTAAATGAAGAGACACTAGTAAAACTCTTCAATTGATGTGTTTAAGTACATTTACTTTCATTCACATTGTTTCCTTTTCTTCAAAATGTCTTTAAACATCCTTTCTCGATTTTCTGCATCATCCTCTGCAGAAAAATTGGGCACCATTATGACTGTTTTATCCAACAGAGTAACACTATCCTTTACTGCAACAGGAAAAAAACCTACAGGGAGAGTTTCACCTGATTTCAAAGATACTTAATGACCAACCATTTCATTTCAATTGTATGTAGTCCCATCCCCGTGCAAATCAAAATGTTCTGACTCAACAAGTGTCTCAGATACCTGATTTTTAGCAAGAAAAGGGGCCCTAGATCTGCCATTGAAGTTACTTTTGCTGCAGGTGGTAATGACTCTAGAGTTTAATGGAACAACCAAATGGACAGACTTTGCATGACAGCACCAACTTTTGCCCCGGTATATCCAACTCACCGAATAGTTCCATAACACACATTTCAACACTCTCTGTAAATGGCTACCCATGTTCATACCTTTTTTTTCCATGCAGCTCCCTGTCTATTTTTTGTACATACCTCAGACAAAACATGGCCAACAGTCTCTTTTTCGACATGACTATTTACCTCTTCTTGATTTTGGCAAAATGTTTCTCGTACATACAGTTCTGCTTTATTATTTCTGTGAGAGTCCTTCAGAAATATCTTTCTGGTTTTGTCTTTATCTTTGAAATCTCTGTTTTTAGTTGGCTCGCACTTAACATTCGTGGCCATACTAAATCAACTATTTAAAGGAGGTCTAATGTATACTATGTTGATAGCTCTCGAAGAAGTCACCTTGTCACATCACCCCTGGCACACTGCACCAGTTGGAAATCGACATCCCGGAAAACACTGTGGGTCAAGCCGGCTGGTTTGCTATGTGGTCATAAAAAGAAAGAAGACACAGAAAATTAATTTCACATGTTTATCAAATGATATAACTTTCATGGTTTAATAATAAGAACGTAACACACATACACCTAAGTCTTCTACACTTTTTATAATTTGTTTGAGATAAATTTATTCACCTCCAACCAAATACTTTTTTTCAAATTAAAATAATTTTGGCCTGAACCTATCCATGTTCTTTTCTTTTCCTATTTTGGACCTGTGAGGTCTGGTTTCTTTCTTTCTTTCTTTCTTTCTTTCTTTCTTTCTTTCTTTCTTTCTTTCTTTCTTTCTTTCTTTCTTTCTTTCTTTCTTTCTTTCTTTGTTGGTTTGTTTCTTTCTTTCTTTCTTTCTTTCTTTCTTCTTTTCTTTTCTTTTCTTTTCTTTTTTCTTTTTTTTTTCCGTTTTAATAAATCAACATACATTGATTTGTTATATCACTGCCCATGTTGACGCTCTGTGCAGTATTGCCGGCGACACGAAAAAATGGCGGAACTCCTTCTTCGCTTTAGGCAAGCTGAGCTAGTTACAAAAATTAACAGCATATTTTTGCGGTGCATATTACAAACTCATTTTTTTTTTCAAATTCTTCTGCTTCAAATAAGCTTTTTAGCTATATACAAATTTATCATGTATAATTTTCTAACATTTTGAAATTTCATTTCAAATTTTCAACCTTGTACTAGGGTTTTTTTGTACGAAAATAAAGCTTAGAATCTGTTCTTTTTATCTATGGCAATTTTGAATTTTATCACTCATTCGGAAAATGACGCTGACCGAAACGAAGGAAAGGGTCAACTTTGGCCATTACCCACACACGCGAGAAAGGTGTGAAAGCACTGAAAATATAACTTTTATACATCCCGCTCAATAAAAAACATGCATATCAATGAAAATAACAACACCACAGTAATAAAGAAATGATTTAGGCCTTCATTGTGATGTAAAGTTTATTGTAAAGTGACAAGGATAAGTTTGTGAAAATGAGGCATAAAAATGGGCTATTCATGTCGTTCACTCGGGCATTTCAGATCCCGCAGGCAAGCTCTGTGTTGTACCTATTATAAGTGTCATAAGTTCCACTCTCACATCGATGACTAAGTTTCTTACTAAGTATTTTCTGAAGAATAAAAGGTACTGTTTAATCCGAGTGAGCCTGAAGTCATGTCCTTCAACCGATTGACTGCTTCGTGTTTTTCCAAATTATATATAAATGGGTATAGATACAAGAATGTATCTTTCACAAATATTAATGAGCAAATATCGAAATACATGCAAAGACTGAAAATAAACAGGGGCATATTTGAATGTTTAGCGCTGATTGCTAGTTTAGGCATGTGTGTTTGAGGACAAAATATAAATTGTTCAAGACACCAAGTATACCTTTTTATGGTAGGCTGTTGTAGGATTTCGCCAGACAAAGTTCTGAAATGTTCCTCATTGCCTGTCGCAAGACAATTAGACTAGTTTTGGAAACATCCCTTTACAAGCCACAGTGCCTTGCTGCATGCAATTTGCTATGACTTAAATAATGATCACCAAAATTGCAAATGGTTTCACGCCTTCTTCAAAGTCTGCTGTACTAATAACGAGATTTTGAATACTGTAGCAAATACACTTTTCATGTAAGCATGCTCACTCTATTTCACTGTTAAAACTATGTATTGCGCTTATATGTGTGATTTTCTATAGCTTAGCTTTTTAGATCCGCTCAGCAGTATATGTATAACACAAAAACATGGTCAGCTCTGCACCAGTCCATTGAACACAACACTGTGGGCTTAGAGAAGGGTAATTGAATGCAAAAGTACAAATAAAGACAAGATAACAAAATATCCAAATGAGACATTAAGTTGTCAATCAGTATTCACATATTTTCAAGGGACAAACCAACTAAAACGGCATTAAAAAGTATAGACCCATATCTTCTGCATGGATTGCGAAACAGGCAAAGCCTAAATTAATCACTCCCCATGTCACAGATGGTGGCATGTACTTTCTTATCTACTTGTTTGGCTGAGGAAACCGAAGGATTGGGATAAAACCACAATGCACAGTCAGAATGGTAGGAACTCTTTTCATCTGCTTCCCCAGCCGTGAATCAAAGCCGGGCCGCAGAGGTGAAAGGCAAGTGTGTTGCAGCTCAGCCAACCGTGCACCCACAAAAGGGCATTGCACAACAGATATGTCATATTTCACAAACACTGCAGTGCAGATTATAAACCCACTCTCAGCAAGCAGGATGCTGGGCAGTAATTACCCACTGAGTAAGCATAGATGTTGCCAAAACAATAATACTTTTGGTATTTACCGTTGCGCAATTAAGTGGCTTGAAGAGACAGCGTAGAGGCTGTCAGTCATATAGAGTTGATCCCAAACACCTGCTTTGATTGTGACACAATGACAATTTACGTTCCTTATTCATTCAGAAATATTGCTCAGAAATTTGTGCAAGGTTTCCTTTTTACATTTTTGTTTCTTTATTGTAGATATCCTAAATGTAGTTAGCATATTGAAAGCGATATTAGTGTTACGTCTTAAGATATTGTGAATATTATAATTTAATGGACAACGTATTCTTTTGTCGAGAAAAGACACTGGTGGATTCTTGATTTTGAAACACTTGTGGCCTAGTTGATTCGAATACCAAGGAGGTACTTACACAAGTCCTGCTTTTTCAAATCAACAAAAGTATAAAATTTGTATCTTTACATTTGTGTCTTTGTACTCTCACCGCTTTCATAGTTTGACTTGTTGGGAGGGAAAGGGTTTGGTAATATATTCATAAGAAATAACCTACAACGAAAACAAATGATTATGTAACTATTCATGTTAATCGTATACTTATGATAATGTACATCGATAATGAAGCTCGTTGATTAAAATTTCGCAAATCACACAGCCGTTTTTATTAGGATCAGTATTAACGTAAACCAAGAAATAATTGGTATGTGACACTCGTCTTGGTTATTCTCTCTTGCCTCGCTAACAAGAGTACCAAATGGTACAATTGCTTTTAGTAATAGGTCATCAGATCTTAAAGAAAACCTGATGTAAGAAATTTTTGAACAGGCCTTCTGACGTGTAATGTACATGTGGAATAAACTTTATTGACTGCACCATAAAACAAAGTGCATAGTATTTTCTCAAATACACGTATAATGAAAATAGAAAGACAGCAAAGTACACACAAATACAAAATGATACATAGCACAACAATTTCAAAATCATAAGGAAAAAAAGCAACAACAGGATAATACAACATCACATGTACATGTGAATTTTTGACAAAGAGATACGGGATCTATTTCTTTTGAGTGAGGTTAAAACATTTCGGGTGAGGGGTCAATAATGCCAGGTGAGAGGAGAAATATTACAATGTGTTTCCTCTAATTTTTTTAAATTGTATAAAGGATTTTCATTTGGAGATTAATTTTGTGTCTTATGTCAATATAAGGAGTGCACTAAACATCGCATTTTAGTAACTGGGTGCCTGCCATATACTGGTGTTGCGATGATATGCTGTGTGATACATAATATTATTGACCTAAATGTAAGCTGTAACAAACCCTCCATGATTATTTGAATGAACCTAGAATGCTGGCTGCAATAAAGGTTTTTACACTGACGTAGATGGTTTCCCTATGCAAATCTTTGACAGTGTACTATTCTCTTACAATAATGTTTATTCCCTAATAAAGCTGACGTGGGTTCATCATATTACAGCAAGGCAACACAATAATGATACATTGAAAACATTAAGATTTCTAAATTTCAAGTGAGTGATCTGTGGGTCACACAATATGAAGCCAACATATGGCAAGAAAAAGGTTCATTTAATAGATCACAACTGCATAGACCTTATCCTATATACATTCCTGCCTGTTTTGCAAGTAGCAGAGACAACAATAGGTGCATATGCTCGAAACACAGAGGCTGCCTATGGAACCCACCAGTACACACTACACCCGCGATACATTTGATTTCAACACCCAGACACAAATATTATGTATGTGGGCATAGGAAAGCAACCTTGTTCCACCCGGGGCCAGAAACACGAAAATTTTGCAATATATCTTTCTTCTGTGTCAAGTGAAACTTTGAACACATATGTATTTCGATTACGCAAATGAATAATCAATCAAATCAGTTTTATTAAAAGGGCAGTAAAACACCTAGTTATCATTATTTAGCTTATATATATATATATATAATATATATATATATATATATATATATATATATATATATATATATATATATATATATAATGTGTGTGTGTGTGTGTGTGCGTGTGTGTGTGTGTGTGGTGTGTGTGTTTGTGTGTGTGTGTGTGTGTGTGTGCGTGTAGATCACAGAGATATTTGTCTCTTTTCATGCAAAGCCACTTCCTGATAGTCATTACCCTATTTCATAGTCCGAACTCTCTACACTCCAAAAGCTAACCTGTCACTGTCTAAAGTATATACACATGGAAGTACGATTGTCACGTTCTTCTGTAGACTTATAACATAGGCTGGATTAGCCCAAATAACTTAAAGGGTCTTTAGTGGGTAACTATATAGAACATGTTTTCTAGCACCATGATGACACTTTCACCTCATTATGAAAGTCTCCAAAAAATCAAGTTCTCTTTAGTTGTCAACTCTCAATTCTGAAAGAAAACTCCTGACTTCATTTATGGGTATATTTGTGTACAGCATCGAAAGTAAACAATGTGCTACATTTTGCTTTTAAATCTTTAATTTCAGATTCAAACTCAGAGGAAGTGCCAATGCTCCAAAAACAATTTATTTCACAGTTCCTAGAAAGCGCACTGCAGTATTTAATAAAATGATTCCGAATTGCAGTCAAACACGGTGTTAATTCCTTTGATAGTTGTTTTCTCGTAAATTCTGGAGGACCAGCTTTCAATTTCCATTTAAAAGGGGTGTTATGTAACTACGGTATCCAAAACAAACATGGAATACTATAGTCCTCTAAAGAAATTTTGATACTAATATTTCTTTTCATCCCGTCCTTATGTATATCTGTCAAATTATCAATGGGTTGTTTGTGTACTTTATATATGTTATTTACTCTTATGTCTGAAATATTGCTTATGCCATTTTTTTCAAAACATTCAGGTACTGTTTTTAAGGATGATCCCAAAATTGCTCCTGCCTTATCAATGTTAGGGATAACATATCTTTTTTGTACTTTTTTTACTTTTTCGAAACCATAGGCTGCTTTAAATTTACAATACTAAATTCTTCATGTGTTGTTTGTAATGATAAATTCAATTTCCAAAGGCTCTTTTCAAGTCGTATAACTATCGTTCAAATTTCCGAAATTTTATTCTTTTTTTCAAGCCCACTTCATGCAGTAGTAATGAAAAGCATTACATGTATCCTGAAAAATACTGTCAACATTCAGCTTCGGACATATCCGAATTTTGTACCCTTTTGGGTCAACTTACCTGTAAGTACATGTTAGTTGTATGTATAAACAAAATTGAAATATTGATTGCTAGACGTGTAGTAACAATTTTGACTTGCTGCAATATCCTCGAGAGTGACTAAAGCCAGTTGTTTATCATGTAGACGCCCTTGTGAACAGTTCTAATCAACACAAAGGCCTTTACTGACGACTTCTTACTTTTGACGAATGTAAAGGTGCTTTTTATTATTGACGTTGGTCCTTCAGGCCAGATGTGTGTCCATCCGTGTGTCTATAAACTTTCCCTTGTGGATGCATAACAGTTCACAGTTTTCAGATTATCCTCAAGCAACTTTCAGAATGTACTGGTCTTTGGAATTGTAGATTGAGTTCGATATTGGTGGCGCCACCTACAGTAATATGCAATTAATGGGTCAAAATGGAAAACCCTGTGACCACTCCAGCATCTTTATTTCTTTTGTACATGAAGTTCAGTGCAATTGTAAAGGACGCCATATATCGGTTGCATATGACACTAGTAGGACTTCCTATAATTTGACAGGAATTAAAACCTAAAATGTGTTTAAAGATGTATAATCTTATATCTAAAAAATGATTGAGTTGAACCTGCCACAGTTATGGGATATCTAGATTTCGTCCAGTGCAAATCGATTAGGTCATATTGATGACTTTAACTTAATTTTGCGACGAGAATGGATTATTTAAAATAATTATGAAATATATTGTACTAGGTTGATACGGAAAAGAGGCTAAAAATATTACAGGGGCTTGGTTATATGCTAGAAACTTTACACAAGGAATGCTATTGAAATAGACATTTAAAACAAAACAAGATGACGCATATTGGACTGCTCTGAAATGCATTTATTCTGCTGATTGGTGGGACTTATGTGTATTGGACTAGGTGAACAGTTTTCTTTGGTACACCCTGGGTGAACCACAATAAGTACTGAAAAATCACCTGCATTTATTTATATGAGCACAAAATAAATACAAATGCTGGCAGCATCCCGAGCATGAACATATCAGCGTCAGGTTTCTGAGTGTAAAGCTTGCTTGTTGGTCCTGTAACACCGTCCTACCTTTCACTCGTTCACCATTTTGTTAGTCATATCCACGAGAAAAGGTTGGTATGAGTAATCCTTAGAGTGCATAGCCATCTGAAACTGAGATTTGTTCTATGCTACTTAGGGAATAGAATAACCATGGAAGACAAGAGGAAATCATGAAAGCGTGAGACACATTATGTTGTACATCAACAAAAGTCATTGCCTTTCTTCTGAGTTTCATTGAGGATTTCCAAAGGAAATTCAACAGCGTTTTAAGAGCCACAAATCCCTTGAAAAATAACAATAACCTCAGTATTACTGTTGATAAATGTGAACAGGTAATTACTGTCTCCCGCATTTGGGAGTTTGAAAATACAACCGTGCATTGAATTGAAAAGGCACTGCACTAGTCAGGCAAAAAAGAGAACTTGCAAGACTTCTCGTGTTTTGAGTAAACTGTGACGAATAGGTATTATAAAATATGTTTAAATTATCTGTTTTATGACGTCATGAAGTGGCACACTATCGGGAGAATCTTATAGGTACAACTGGGCCTCACAGTTTACCAAAATTCTGAGGAGCAGTAAACACCATTTATTTAATATGTAAAACATCATTATTGGTTTATTGCGACCAAATACAAAAATGCTCAAGATTTTGCCATATGTGTATGGTTTATATCTCCTACAATAAATATGTTGGCATGCACTTATTTGGCGACGTTTTGCTACCGATGTGGGAGGGTAAATTCCCTCTTAGGAACCTGTAATTTTTATTGTGAGTGATTAGGCTTTGCTTTCATAACATTTTATTTTTACGTATTTACTTATTTCCTTCCCTTTGCCTTCCCTTCCCGTTATTTCCTCTCCTCCCCTCTCCTCATTTTGCTTTTTTCCCTAGTAATTGAACATGAATAAATTTTAAAACTTGTGACTGTGTTGTTTTTATATGTCACATTTTAAAAATTGATTATTGAATTACTGACATATTTCTCTTCCTCCCTCACAAAAGAGTGAATCATAAGTTGATATTTGTCATCATTTAACTTGTCTACCATACACATCATTTGTTTTGTCTTCTTTGGTTTGTGCATATAAAATGTGTGCTCTCCATGTCAAAACAATGTGTAGCTTAATATGATATTTGCTGTAAGACAGAGAAACCAAAAGGAACAACTTAAACACACATCAATGACATTCACTTCACGTTGCACATTAAAAGAGACAATTCTGTTTTACTTTTTTCCACCATGCCAGACCAATTTCATGCATATAGATCATACATGAAGGGATAACAAAGCCCAGAACTTTAGGTATTGCAAACTGTCCAAGAGCAAGGTAATTTGCCTGGTTCACAACAAAGTAACGAGATATGTATACAATTGATCAATAGCATTTAATATGCGTGAAATAACATAAAGGTTGTCTAAACATCGCCCATCAAAAATTCATTACAGACTATGTATGTTTACTGCACAGCTTGATAACTGTACGTTTCCAGTTTTTGTGTATTTGTGTGAATGATTAAGAGAGTGAGTGTCTAGGACAGCGCTCAGGGCGTGTCTGCTCCGTGCTTTTACTGTACTGTTACCTGATATATTTGTGCTACTGTATTTCCTTAGCTGCCTGGATTTGGCCTGCAAACAGATCCCATGTCTGATCATGTGTTTTCTACATCGTTTTTGTTTCTATTTTAGGAATCACTCTCTTATAGCGTCCAATTTGAGATAAATATGTTTATGATAAATCTTTACAGCAAAGGACTATCCATATCAAGGCGGGATATATTTTTTTTTTTCATATTTGTAATAAATGTGAAAGAAATAAGGCAAAACAAAAAAAAACAAAAAAAAAACGAACCCCCCTCCCCCCAAGCAATAGCACGCAAGTTTCATTGGCAGTTTTCTATGAGAAGCCAGCAGAAACTTTACCAACAATATGAAGGGTGAATGCCGAAAAGTTAAAACTAAAAACATTGGCTTGCTTTTGATGGCTTTGCCCGACATCAAAAGTAAGAATTAATGTCTTTTCTGAGTGTTCCTTGCCGCACTACCAAAGACATTTTTGTAGGCCTTAAGGCCCCATATGTAATCACTAAGACACAATTATTCCCAATGAAGCCAGCCCAAACAGACCTGGTCCACCTTATGATTCGACTTGTAGAAGTGAACTGGTGTATGAATATTTTTTTAAGAACTGGTATAAGTTGTTAAATAACACATGAGATCAGTCTAATTGTAAGTGATGAATGGAAAAGCAAGGCTCAACAAGGCAGGTTGCACTCATGTAGATTTTCTGCATACATGGAACTGGTTCGCTGGTTATCAATAATGGATTTTTTGGAAAGAAAGAAGGCTGCATGACAACCCCCTCCCTCTCACCTCAATTATGAGACAAAGACAGGTCTTTTGTTTTAAGGTCCACAGCTTGGCGGAAACTACGTCTATGTCAGTCGTAATCAAGGGATGAGAGTATGCAGTGCAAAAGTAGTAATCTTAGTAGTAATGTTTCCAGCTTCCTTATCCCTAATCATTCTTCATGATCACTTGCACACCAAACACATCTAGCGATCATGTATTATGACAAGCGGGTATGCATACGACCTTGGTTTTTACCTAAATATCATACCATTTTGTTGACAGAATTGTCATGGAAAATTACCAAGAAAAATTACTGTGATCAGACTAAAGAGAACTTTGATTTACCAGAAGGACCTGTGTGGTCCCTATGGATGAAATGAGTTTGAAAAACAATCTGTTCACCCCTGGTTATAATATCGGTGTGCTTAAGTTCATTATCTTTTCAGCCTAACATAAAGTCTTGGGATGGTAAACATTTGGTTTGTCAAAAATCATTTCATCACACAAAATGTCGCCACCCAACTTTAACCACTGGGGATAGTCATCGTGTCCCTGTGAGTAAAAAGCTTCTGCCCTCCCCCCCCCCCCCCCTTCACTTTTTTTGTGTGTACAATTTCATCCACTAGTGATAATTATCAAAAAAGTGCTCTTTTCTAAACATAGGCCTAACAGCCCCGTCAAGGGAAGTACCCGTGTGCCAGGTATATCTTTCTCTTTGTAACACAGGAGAAGCTTTGCTTGCAGTTGTTCATTCAGTACAAATTACGGGGAAAACCACAATATTTTGTCGGCATTGTGCCGAAAAGTTTTCAAACCTGGGTTTTGTGTTCAATTTTATGCTTGAAAGGGCCTATGCCTGCAAGCCCACCAGTTGCAGGCATACATGTGTATATGTATTGCGTGGAGTAGAGAAAGAAAGAAGGACGGGGAAGAAACAGCCCGGTTTTGTTGGGTTTGATATTTTAATAATGATGCGTCACTGACAAGTTGGCATTTAGTAGAAGCATGAGTGTATTAGTTGATAAGCGACTGGAAAGAACACACTTGGATGTGTGAAAACATCAGTGGTTGTAACATAGAGATCTTAAAAGCTACTTGAAACATACTTTCAAGCGAAACCTCAGTGGGTGGCAAGCAGGCTGAACAAGTAATAAGGATAAACATCCTTTCCCAACAAGAGGATCGATGGGCTGAGAGGTAATATGCTGCTGAGCGTGTAAGGAAACGATAAAAGCCGGGTGCTAGGACCAAGGCCTATGTCGATTTCAAGTCTGCAAAGGAATGAACAAGCATGTGAAAGACAGAATTGATTAATACAGATTAAATTCCATATATTCGGCTTATAAAAAGGCAATCAATTAGTCTGTCATTGTTTATAACAATAACTATACTTTCTGCATTTAATTAAAAGAAAATATTCGCTTGTTGTTGAAAACAAATACAATGTGAATAATAGGTTATAAACCCTTGTATTTTGCAATATAACTGTTTTTTCTTTATTTATGTATTTATTTGTTTGGTTATTTATTTATTTATGTATTTATTTATTTATTTATTTATTTATTTATTTATTTATTTATTTATTTATTTATTTATTTATGTATCTATTTATTTATTTATGTATGTATGTATTTATTTATTTATTTATTTATTTATTTATTTATTTATTTATTTATTTATTTATTTATTTATTTATTTATTTATTTGTTTGTTTATTTGTTTTATTTATCTATTTATTTATTAAAGTGAATTTTTCAAAGTTCCACATGATTGTGTTTTTTTGAAGCCAGGAAAATATATCGCTACCGTGTCTTGTTGAACTGACTGCTTCCAGCCATCCTGAAAATTTGAAAAGTTTATCAGGAATTAAGGGTATGGTATGTAAATGTCTTGAAATTGATAATAACATTATACATGAAAAGTAATAATCATTTTTCGGTATGAAGGGGCCTGAGGTGTCGTCATTTGATAGGTAGCACTTCTTGCCATTGTCGAGCGTTAATGATAATACCCAGGTGCAACATTGACCATCTGGAAATCCACCCAGGAAGAGCAGTGCCGTAAAATTCCTGTGTTGGTATCCATGTAATTTCCGGCAGTACAACAATCAGGAGAAGTTGGTGTCGTTGGGCTCTACAGAAGGTCAATACCTGAAAGTATGGTTTGTAATGCCTACATGCATACACAGGGATCAAATAGCATGTGTTTTTTTAGGTCACCTTGGTTTTTGCTGCATGTTACCCTTGTCAACTTAAAGAGTCTTTGGTAAGCACGTGGTCTTTTGGCATGATCTGTCAGTAGAAGTGGCTCACATTATGAGGTATATCATTTTGTGCGTTTGGTATCATATTTTCTTGTCTTTTTATTTTCTTTACAAAACTTTGATAAGAGCAATGGTCAAAAGTTGTTTAAGTTACAAAGATGCATCAATATACATGTTGAGACAAACGCACAACACCCTCAAGATGAAAATTAACTATGTAATTTATTGCCTTCACTGAATTTGACAGGTGCCTGCACCGCAGGTTCCCTCTGTCTTGCCCTGCATTCCTATTTCTTCTTTTCCCTACGCTCTACCCTCCTTCATGCTGTATAAACTATGGTAAATCTAGGTACACATGTACATGTCAGGTTGTACATTTTACTACCTAATAATAAAACATATTAATGGATTATTTGTAAAACAAGGTTAACTCTTTGCACTGCAGATGTTGAAAGGGATAGAAACGTTTTTGCAAGTATTTCAAGGTGTCTTATATAGCTTAAAGGTACTAAAGACATTTAGAAGCATTCCCAAGAGGGTTTTGGGTCTGAACACATGGGACAAGTTTAAGAATGTTTCCATCTGTTGAAGAGTACATGTTGGGAAAGGCGTTAAAAGAAGTTCAAAAAGTTTGGAAGTGTTCAGAGTGGTTTGGGCTTTCCCCCCAGTAGCAAAATATTTAAAAGAGTTTTAACACACTCAGAGGAAATGGTTGGGCGAGGGTTGGGGAGCATTGCTAAAGCATTGAGAACGCTTTTTAAAAGGTACCCTCCTTACTGAAAAGGATGAAGAAATGTTGGAAAACGCAGGTGGATTCGTTGTACACTTTCTTCATAGACGTATGACAAGGCATTAATTTCTGAATGTTAGTTTGCCATGTTGAAGGTCACAGAAGGTAATGCTGCTGACTTAGATATTAATTTTTTAAAAATGTGTGCAGCTTTGTCAGAAAAGTCATGTAGTGGTTATTCATCATGCTTCCATCCATTCATATATCCTCCATAACATTTTGTCGTTTTCTTAGAGTTCTGTCAGGTTCTGATTGTCTCATTATCATGGTAACAATGAGCATTAACTGTTACGGTGGTAGCATAAAGATACGTTCTTTAAAGGGTATAAAACAGTGTAGTAAGTCTGCGATAGTAAGGTTCATAGGGATAAACCTTGCTTGATTATTGTAAGTTGTTTAATCATACAAGTCCCAGGATTATGTGGCACATCTTCTTCTATTTGATTGGTCTTATGAGAGTATTTCATCCTGTGCTTGTTCTTGGACTAATCTTTATCCATTTGCCAGCACAAACGGCACTTAACAAGCAAATGGAGGAACAGACATTGATTGTACTTTATATGAAATAAACACCTTAAGCAGTATATATTTTTTACAAACATGGTCAAAGATAGGTTCGACTAAACTATATATTCTTGGCTCAGGGACACAACAGAGGAATTAGCACTGAAGAGATTTAGGCTGCAATCTGCCCTTGACCTAGATCACTCCTCTAATCCCTGGCCAACCTACCAAAAGATGAGATATGATATAAAGGAGGTTCAGATTTGCTGCTTCTCACACACCCCCACCCCCACCCCCGCCGGGTTTTTACTGTTTAACACATGATGGAGGCTATCTACCCTTGGTCTACTAACCATGAGGCAGAATAGCTCCTAATGCATTCACATAAAGAGCTGCTCTACACAAATTCGGGACACCAATTCCAGCCGAATTTCCTTAAGCATAACTTTTTAGAGTGGTATATGACATGAATCTTTTATTTGTATTTGTATTTGTATACCTTCTTCAGGGGCAATGACGCACGCCGTGAAGGCAAATGTATCTAATTTGATGCCAAAGAATGGCAGGCATTTCGTAATTACATTTCATGAGGTAACCATGACAAGATGGTGAGCTTTTTGCACCATACAAAGGTCCAGCAGTCTATCTGTTTGCATACAGGCAATGATAGCACCTCTTCATATCAGTACCCAAATTGAAACTATTACATTCTTTATAATCCTTATCAGAGTTAAAATAGATCAATGGATTTGTTTACAATAATAGTGACTTTCCATTTGGGAGTTGTTCCCTCGTCAACCGGATCTGCATTAGCCCATCATGGCATAAAATTTCTGATATTACACACAATTGAACCCCCAAACTGGCTTTGTCATTCCCATTGGCCTGATCTTTATAATTCCCAGGGAGTTGTGTGGACAAGTCTCACCTACTAGAGGATAAGGTTGCTTGGATCAGCTTCACGGTGCATGTTTTGTCATTTTGGTCTTCCTGTATATTTTTTTTCCATTTTGCCCTGTTTGGTTGTCTTTTCGCCACATGGTTCTCACATTTGCTTCCTGTAAGCCATTATCTGTGAGGAAACAGTAGCAGCACAAAAACCTGTACATAATGTTTTTAAAGTTTAAAGTATATATATATATATATATATATATATATATATGTATGTATATTTATATATGTATATATATTAGCATACTGATCAATTTTCATTGCAATGTCGAGAAAGATGTATAAGAGCTAGTTCAAGTCATCATATATACCCTCGTAACCCGGTAGAAAAAAATAGCAAATTCTTACACCATATTTAAAAATCTCCCCAAAATATGAAGCTAGCCCCCTGAAACTTGGACCCATATTCTGGCCCCAAACAATCTTTGCTATCTATATATGACCAAGTCCATAATGCTGTATCCGGAATATAACTGACTATGCGTGTTTTTCGTATTTTCAGGTTTCAAATCTACCCAAAATTGGTCATTTTTTTACATGCACACGTCATGTCTGACAACACCCCCACATTCTTCACATACCGAAGTGATTTGACGTTGAGGGGAGTAAACGAAAATTTCCAACAACCAAGTGACCACTCTACTAAATAGTGAAATGGCTAATCTATCAGACTATATTCGTGAAACTGGATTTACAGATTTACGATTAGCAGGATAGCTTTGTAAACAGTGTGACGGCCGCACACACGCTGCGTGCCCAGAGACGAGATTTGGCAAGGGAAGGTTTGGTTTTCTGAGCTGGTTTAAATCTACTGGAATTTTGACATTTTTAGACAGAATTTGATCAAATTAGAAAGGGATCTGTCTTATGAATATATAGTGATAATGCAGGGAAAGTGTTAGTAGCAAAGTCGGGCCATTTTCGGGAGGTTTTAGTCAGGAAGTTTGAACCACCCAAAATAGGTCAGTGAGCGTGGGGCCGCCATTTTGAATTATATTATCATCGACGAAAATAAACAAACACAAGTCTAGGTCTTGGACCAGTCAATCAAACCTAATAGAGTTACATGTTAAATTGGCTATATTCGTCAGCTTGTCTCGGACATTTTAAAGGTTTGTTGACGCTATACCTGTTATTTTTCTGAAAGTTTACTTCAATGACACTTAAATACCGACAGAAAATGGGGGTCAAAACCGATTACCGTTTTGGCTACTTGCGCATTTGTTTATGCTTATCTCCATAGCTACGGTTCCAAAGCAAACCTTAGTGCAATGATAACACAACAAGATTTTAAGTTCAAGGATTAAATGTTGAAGTGACACCCTTCCCAAACCCACCAATAATCAGGTATATTTATTACCTTCATATGACAAGTAATGGATCAGAGTTTCTCTGCTGTCTAATTTTTAATAGCCTATTACCTGAGGTCCTGTGTTTATTGCATGGCTGAAAGTTCTGACACAGCTGAACCTGCAGCGTATTTACTGGTCCCAGACCTCTATAGTATGTCAGGACGTAAATTGCCAAAGAGTAGCAGGGATGCAGGATGACAGAAGGCAGCAGGAGGGAGGTCTTCTAGAGGAGGGGGGCAGGTAGTAGGGAGAAAGGTTGAGTTGGGGCGGTAGCAGACAGGAGGGGAGGATGAGCGCAGGGTAGAGCTGGGGGGCGAAGTGGGACGTTACAAAAGGACAGCAAGAGAGTGTCACATCTCTCCAAGTTTACAAGAAATTTTGCAACCTTAGAGTTGTTGCCAACCACAAACCTATTTGTATTTATTTTCGGAAGGTGCGATAGCAGGTTGGCCAACATAATATAAAGCGCAGAAATGAAAGTCTATAACAATATCCATTCTTGACTATGGGGCTATGCTGTTTCCCTAAACAACTATGGCTATGCAGCTATGCCATACTCAGCCTATGCTCTTTCCCCAGACCAAGTAAGCCCTCCGTTCCAGACAAGTTAAAATAAAATACTGTGTTTGATTTGACTTGACTGCAAAATAAAGGCACCCGATGGCTACTTTCCGCCAGGGTCGAACATTTTTTTTTAATCAGGAAAGGGTGGCTTAAAACTTTTTTTTTCTTTTTTTTTTTAAATTATTTAATGTCTCATAATTAGGGTACGGACTTCGGCTGGTAACTTGGACATTTGTTGAAACCTGTTTAAAATGGATGTTCTTTCCTCTTTTACTTCCTTTGACGTTAGTTTAATTTGTTACCTGGACATAGCCAGAGGCAATTGTCTACAATTGGCAATCTACATCCATAAACATAGTACTCACAATGGGAGAATAATTATTTATATAGGCATATGCAGAAAGCCAATGATTGTTTTTGAGAGTTTTTCTGTAAGAGAGTAACTAAGCTTATTCCTATTTACTGGTCTACAAACCATGGATTGTGAGTAATGTGGCATTGTGTTGCCTAGCAAGGAGATTGCATATATTTCTATATGTACTGCATGACAAAGAGTAATTTGCCTCATACCAAAGGGGCACATTGCACATAGCATAGACTCAAGCTAAATGCTTGGGAATGAATGGCGCTTTACAAATGCAATTCTCAAATGCAGTGTGTAATACGTTGCAACTGTATTGTAAGGCCGATTAACACACCTAAACACAGGAGTGACAAGGGTAGGGGTATTTCCCCACACAGAGGGGACCACCTTAGTGATGAATGAGCAACACTGAACACCACTTTCTGGATCAGAAAATAAATAGAGACTCACACATGGATGAGAGAGAGTAAATAGTTTTCACTCATGAGCCATCGTTGTTGTTGGGGAAAACCATTAGTCACCATAGGTCACGAGTGATTTTCCACACCCACAGTGATCCCAAGTGAGAAAAAAAATTTAACTCATTCTCCAGCCTTTAAGATTTTGTTTATTCTATGTCTAATCGGGTATTCATTGTGAACAAATGCCCTTGGCCTACTTCCATTGTTGACCTGGTGTGCCCTGTTTGTTTAGGTTGTCATGTGTGACATATAATCCAACTTCTTAAGCACACTATAAATTTTGTCTCAATGTCAATCCTTCATGTTACTTATCCAGGCGCATCACAATTTACTTGTAAAAATGTTTAGGTCATGTGATTTACATTCTCTTAATACTTTTGAATTTCCTTCTAGAAAACAATAATTCACCCTCAAACATAGAATGAAGTACCATGGTAAGCAGGACACTGAGTGGAGTTAAATTGTAGCCAAGCTGAGCAGAAAGGATCTACATCAACACAAAGCCACTGAGTCTTGGTGGAAGAATAACACCAACCACCACTATATACGTGTGCTAGCAGGCTGCTGATCAGTACAATGTCTTAAGAGTGTGGCTGGTCTGCCCTATGGGTCCGCAGATCGAGTAAATGGGGCAAAGATTAGCTCCTTCTGTCTGCATGAGGGTTTTCCACTGCATAGGCCTAGTACAACATGAAAGAAATGAATTATATTTCCATATGTTTTTTTTTTCTGGCTAAATTAATGTCTGTAATGCTAGTTCATTAAGTTGGACTATTGTTAAAAAATGTTTGGTGGTAAGTAAGGGTTTACTCATGCATCTAATTGGTGTTGTATTGAGCCTGTTTAAAATCAAGGCAACCACAACATTGGTAAGATCACTGGAAATAAGAATCACAGCTCTGTTTGTCATAGCTTTCAAAAAAAATAATATATTTTCATATTTGATTGTGACCAATAAACAAAGATTAGAATTTGGACCTACCAGCCGTGGTCAGATATCTCTCGCATGCGCACAGTACAAAGTGGAATAGTATATTTGTCTATGGTAGTTTTGAGGATGATCAATTATTGTGTTTCCAATTATCCCTACTTCACCTTATTTTCGCCACTGCCACTTCTGATTTATATTCATTTTATGCACCTGTGTCAGAAGCATACGTAACACGTTGGAATGCCATTTTTATCCACAATGACTTTAAACATATATAACAGTCAAAGCCTGTAAAGTACACTATTGGTTCAATTTTGTAATGACTGAGATGTAGATCATAATTTCGTCAGAGGCGCAGGTTTGTTAAACATGCATATGGAACAATGAATGGTGGGTCCATCTCTGGTAGCCTTGAAAATATCTTAATCACACCTCATTTACATATATCTGAAAAGCATGAATATTCCACATTAAATTATTTGCACATGGTATCAATGCGTCAAATTGGAGATTTTGTGCATCATGGTGTTTGAGAACATGTGTCAAACAAAATTTGGTTCCAAAAAAGGAGAGAGACACAAAGAACGACTCGAAGTATGTTGAAAGGACTGTGTTAAGTGCTTTCTTATATTTTGAAAAAAAAGGATCTCTGGTAGTATAGCCCCCTGTTGGGACAATTTTATGTTGACCAATCATGGTTTGGGGTTGTGATGTAAGAAAAAGGGGTGTTCTCTTTCACCTTGTTTTTATTAGAATAAGGCAAGGAAAGCAGCAGATTTAACATGCACACACAATGGGCACAAATACTGAACTCTATCAAAATACAATTACTATTTGATCAAGAATAATGAAATCTGTAAATGAGAAATATTTTGACCAAATAATCTTTGAAGCATCCATGGTTCAGTCGTCAAGCATAATTATTATTGAAATAATTTCACTTTCATGTATCTGCCTATAATGCTGTGCAACTGCTTTACTCTTTTCTAGTGAACGTAATGCATGGAGAAATAAACTGGGAACATGACAGCCATGCCAGTGCATGACTACACATACAAAATAGCTGACTGTAAGAAGTTTACAAACACTATTCTCCATACATATATATATATATATACATACGTGTGTGTATATATATATGTATATATAAATATATATATATATATATATATATATATATATATATATATATATATATATATATATATATATACATATATACATACATATACGTGTGTGTGTGTGTGAGGGAGAGAGAGAGAATATTTTAGTTCTACACATTTTTGCACTTGCAAATTTTGTCTCTGATTTCTGTCATTTTATAAATTGACAATATATGACATTAACTAGTTTGGAGAGCATGATCCAGTTGCAAATATTTGGTACCTTGAGTTGGATGTCATATTTATGCAGATGCTAACCTAAGAACACATAGCTACATGCATGATGTTTTCTTAAACAGCCAGTTACAAGTGCAAATTGGACAAATTTCTTCGTGCGCAAGCAAAAAAAAACTTTTGTAAAACTGCGTTTTTCAGCTAGCAATATTGACATTTGTTGGGTTTTTTCCTATCCAGCATAGACCAGCTGAAAAAGGCTTGTAATTTGACATTTTGGGGGACTGACTTTCATTATTTCAATTGACTGGCAGCAACAAAGCGAAGTGTTGCAATGTTTATAGTTCAGAGTTCTCGGTGCAGGTTGTTGACCTCTCTTAACACCTATGTGTTTCTTTCCCATGTTGTGTTTCACTAAACATGGATTTATATTTTGAACCAGATTTATTTCTCATTTGTTTATTTATCTTTGTTTCTGTTCTCATCTTTTCTTGTAAAGACCGTAGTTTGGCTGTTTTGTCTGTTTAATATATGGCCCTGTGATTCAATTAATTTTGGGTTATAGGATCACACAAATATTTCTAACAGATAAACAGGAAATTTTTATTCTTTTTTAGTTTGTTTCAATTTTCTTGGTTATGTACTACTGAAAAAAAGTAG
Organism: Hermodice carunculata; assembly: GCA_964020975.1. Taxonomy (NCBI): domain Eukaryota; kingdom Metazoa; phylum Annelida; class Polychaeta; order Eunicida; family Amphinomidae; genus Hermodice; species Hermodice carunculata. The sequence continues at coordinate 24,344,955 of OZ026628.1, read as the reverse complement.
TGAGAGGTTAAGTATAATGGGAAAACCTGAGCAACGATAACTCAAATATTAATAGTCAAGAACTAAATAAATATCCCCACACTGTCGTCAACGCTGTGCATTAAAGTCAGGTTATCACATCTTAGAAGTCAAATCAGTGCCACAACTATTTTATTTTTGCATTAATGCAAAATGATCCACGTCATGATTTAAGTTTTGTTGAGTAAGACCTCTACATTTCTATGTGGCTCTTTTGTCAATTTAAACAAAAACTCTTGCCCTACACCTTACAATGGAAATATATCGATCTCAATCACGATTTGATCAAAGCAGTCAAACCTGTGTGAATACAATTGCATCCTTGCATGGGTACCGGTCCGTGCATTTTTCTTGGTTAGCGTCATGAATGATGGTTCCTCTTTTATTTTTTTCTAAAGATCGGTTGTGTGTTATAATTGCCATTCAACAGTGGTAGAGCTTGTTGCTGCAGTAAATAGTCCATAAACATACTTTATCGCAGTTACTGACAAACTGTCAGCAAGATAAACACGCGGCAGCGGTATTTTCACCCGAGCCATGTTTACCTCCGGCTGGCGTATTTTACTCTCTTTCCGTGAAAAAATTTGACCTCTACTCTATTGTACGCAAAGATTGGTACAGTGGTAGTATGTGTTATCATTCTCACCAATTTACAGCGTTAAATTTTGTTCCTTGCTTTAATAAATTGTCCGTAATCGTCACTTGTCACTCTGCCCTCCTTCCCAATTGTATTCTACGAATAAAATATGTTTAAACCACTTGTGTTCACACAAATGTCACCCATCTTTCAAGCCAGACTTCACAACATGAGGCAGCGAGTTCTACCGAACGAAACAGCGATAGAAAAAGTTTTTGATTAGACAGCAAACACTATGTGATTGATTTTGGGCCCTTGTAGTTTCCGACTAAAATAACGACGCATCTGTTTTGAAATAGAAGCAGTTTTGAAGGGGTTCCCGCTAAAATACTCTTGTTTCAGCCATTGGGAGAGCTTGTTGTTAAAATAGACAAGGTTCTGAGCATTCTAACGATATAAACAACATGGCACGGAGACAAAAAAGTCGAGATTGAGACGATGAAATCACCCCATTTTTGCGCAGTTTTGCAAAGTTACATCATTCAAATTGTCACAAGCAACGACCCGGTCATTGATTTAAATCATTGTAGAAGGAAAATATTCATTTTAACGCCGCTCGAAATAGCCATCGGCAAGAACTGACGTTTCTCTACAATAAAATGTGCATGCTTGCATGTAAATAAACAACAGTCAACACAAGGAATTTGAGACGGCCTTGAATCTGTCACGTGCTTGACTGCTCATGAATAATTCATAGCAGCGACAAGCCGGCAAGTTTGACAAGTCTCACTGGAAGCCCTCTGCCTGAAGCGGTGCACTACAATTAAACCTTCATAACACAGTAGCTCAATTAACAGCTTCTGAAGAGGAGTGCGTTATGACCGCACGCTTGTCTGTGTGATAAGAAGCACAGTGAAGACCGCCCGGCGCTAATCATCTGGAGTCAATGTTATCTGGTTATATACACGTTCCACGCCAATCAGCTAGGTAAAGCTACGACGTGTGTTTACTTAAAATTTAATTTGGCAATGAATTTGATTTTAAATAAAATATAGAAGACAGTCCAGTGAGACTTGAGCAAGTCTACTCGGAATATATCCCTGTATGTTATGGTTGCTCGTTTTGATATTAAAAGGTCACTGCATTCTTTGTGTGTGTGCCAGGTAACTGGGTTTGCCTGCTTCGTCATTAAGCTTTGGTCAATGAACCATGGAGTGGCCTGAAGCGGTGACCTGCATACATGCACACTAGTAAGCAAAGGGAACGTTCTGATGTGGTCTAGAAAGCTCACAGTGAAGTATGATGTGTTCTTAATTAAAAAACTGTAGAATACGCGTTCTCGGCCTGGGTACATAAAGCAGCTCCCTCAATGACAGGGGAAGGAGAATTCTAATATCTGACAGAAGCTGTGCGATTTCAAGCCAGTGGGACTGTGAGTCATTCCTGTTGTCTAGGAGATATTCATTTATACAATGTACCTTGCACATTGCCTTTGAGTGGACTGGTATATTAGTGTTTACTTGTACCACATTGGAACCAAACTGTAACTCTGTGGGATTTGGACCAGCAATGTGTTCTGTGGACCACAATTGGGAGAAAGATATGCCTCTATGGGATTTGGACCAGACTATTTGGCACTTGCCATAGGAATTGGAACTATGGGAACGTACCTGTAGAGAATAGCTCACCAGGGATTAGGATTTACATGCAGTCTCATACCTAATATAATATCAGCATAGCTAAGTGAATAACTCCCCTATGATTACTCATAACCACAAAAGAAGTATCATGTGGGTGATATAGCAGATGCATTTAATTTTCTGCTATCTCACCCAAACTTGTAACAAATATCAGAGTGTTGAACACCGTGTAACCATTATCTTGATCCAAGCTTTTTGATCTCTTTTAAGTTGTTCTACCGGTTATTCAATTTATAGCTGTTGGTCAGATAGCCCCACTGCAGGTTGAAATGTTGGGTTGGTTAGTTGCAGCTGTCAGGCTGAAATCCTCGCCTTGCTTGTATCCCTCTCCTTGTGTGCATCCCAGGTTTTACTCAAGGTGCAGCATGGCAGCCTGTCAGGCAATGTCAGCCTGTCCACTGCCTCGAGCCATAGTTTGTGAATGCATTGTAGTCTATATGTATCTCAATGTATCTTAGACATTTATATTTTCTGCTGCCTAGTACTACTGTTGCTCAGTGGTGGGGTCACTGCGTCACTGGGTCACTTAAACATTTACAAGTAACTGGACTTACCTGTCTATGGTGTGCAGTTAGCGTTTAAGATTTGCATGATATACAGAAAGAAAGTTTTTTCTTCTATTTTGTGTCAAATGTACTTCTTGCAATGCTTATCTTTTTTCATATCAATACATAAGCAAAGAAATGAGTATATGTTCATAACCATATCAAAGACAGCTGTTGGTCATGTTAATTTGACTATGTTCAAAGTGTATCCCATCTGATTCGATACAATGGATATTTCTTTGTGTAAACAAAAGAAATCATTTTTGGTAAATCAGTCTTCCATGATGCATTAGCCTTAGGTCACTCTAATCCTTATGAATAATTCCCCAGATGAAAGAACCTTATTTTCCTTAACGAAAATATACAACCATACCTGAGAATCCACGCGCATGAGATATGATAACCTGTAGCATCCCCATAAAACGAAATCCGTGTATATTGTATTTGTGTCTTTTTGCCCAGAACCACTTCCTAGTAGTCAATATCCTATTCCGCAGTTCGAACTCTTTACTCTCCATAAGCTAACCTGTCCCTGTCTAACCTGTATATATATGGAATAACTATTGTCTATATTGCACACGTTCCTCTGTAAAATTTTGACATAGGCTGTATCAGCCCAAATAAATTAAGGGTCTTCAGCGGGTAACTACTCAACATGTTTCGGAGCCTTTTACCTGTACACGTCTCTCAATATATTATTGCTGAATTCCATAAAGATAGTGGGGTATGAATAACATTGTGTATACATCTCTCTGGTTTGTATTGGCTTTTCTATCAACAAACGTATTCCCAGCACACATTTACAATACCATGTAATTGTCTTATGAAGTCCGAACAAATCGCTAAGTGTTTTTCACAAAATGTAATCTAATAATTTGAGCACAGTTCAGAAAACCAGTTTCGTTCGTAAAGTAACTTTGAAATTCTGTAAAATTTAGAGGCCCATTTTGAAAGTGAGACGTGATTTTGTCATCTGGCTTGCATCAAATACGGCCGTTGGTCGAATGCAAATTGGAGCTTCCATTGCATGTGTGTGGTGGGGAGGGCTATGGTCAGACTTATAAGGGTCGTTCATCTGCGAATTAAATCATAATGATGGAGTGTATTTATAAGACTCATATGCAACAACGGTGTCTTTTGTTTGTTGCAAAAAGGCATTTCTTTATCAGACATGCACGAACGGTGTGCTGAAAGCAATCAACACATCAGCATCGCTGTGGTGTGCTGATGAAGATACATTTCTTGTCATCGTGATGTTTTACCAATGGCGAAGTATATATTTAGTGGAGGTACAGTTGTGGTAGAAAAATCTCGAAATATGCTCACTTTTTACATCTGTGAAAGATACAAAAATACAGGCTAGTCTAATTATCGACAGAGCTAAATGTGTTCTAGGGGCAAAATAAGAGAGCAAAAAAGTGACAGTATCTTTCCTTTGTCAAGAGAAATTCAAGTCATATCTTGCATTTTACAAAATGTTAACAGGACTTATTGCTCCAGGTTAACCTGACCCTTCCCCCAAACATATTAACACTAGTTGAATGTCCTTTTTTTTCCATAATATATTCTATGATTATATCCATGCCGTACAGGCCAAATGACAGTAATGGTAACATTACTCACGATTTCCAGTTTTTCTCATTGCCACTTATATGGCCACTCACAATGATGAATGTGTGTGTGTGTGTGTGTGTGTGTGTGTGTGTGTGTGTGTGTGTATGTGTGTATGTGTGTGTGTGTGTGTGTGTGTTCATGTGTGTGCTGAAAGCAATCAACACATCAGCATTGCTGTGGTGTGCTGATGAAGATACATTTCTTGTCATCGTGATGTTTTACCAATGGCGAAGTATATATTTAGTGGAGGTACAGTTGTGGTAGAAAAATCTCGAAATATGCTCACTTTTTACATCTGTGAAAGATACAAAAATACAGGCTAGTCTAATTATCGACAGAGCTAAATGTGTTCTAGGGGCAAAATAAGAGAGCAAAAAAGTGACAGTATCTTTCCTTTGTCAAGAGACATTCAAGTCATATCTTGCATTTTACAAAATGTTAATAGGACTTATTGCTCCAGGTTAACCTGACCCTTCCCCCAAACATATTAACACTAGTTGAATGTCTTTTTTTTTCATAATATATTCTATGATTATATCCATGCCGTGCAGGCCAAATGACAGTAATTGTAACATTACTCACGATTTCCAGTTTTTCTCATTGCCACTTATATGGCCACTCACAATGATGAATGTGTGTGTATGTGTGTGTGTGTGTGTGTGTGTGTGTGTGTATGTGTGTGTGTGTGTGTGTGTGTGTTCATGTGTGTGTATGTGCGTCTGTCTGTCTGTGCGCGTGTGTGTGTGGATATGTTATGCACTGTTTGAAGTGAAAAACATGACAATTGAAAAAAATATATGCATGGAATACTTTTTGTCACGCTAATAGTGCTCAGTATGAGTATGGAGACAAAGATATCAAATGGAATTCAGAAATAGTACTGCAATTTATGGAGCACCCATGCAGTACACAAACGCATATGTTGAAATACTGAAATTGATGATGACAAATTGCCTACATAAATACTTCCGCACAAATTTTAAGCAGCATGTCATACAAAGGCCTAAAAGAGGAGTCAAGTCGTCCTGTGATAAAATCTGCATCTATGTGATTTCATTTGTATCACTTCTGTAAACAGACCATATTTCACATATGCACAAGAAGTTGTTGTCATTGTCAACACGACTACCATGTGTTTCATCCGGCACCACGTGCATATAAAAGATGTCAAAGAAAAGACCTACTGAAGAGTTTGACATCAACATGTCCATAGAGTTAGACTTTTGCAGAAGAGAGAGACTTGAGACTTCAGCAACAGAGGAGGAGGGAGGATAGAAAAAACCACACACATAATACAGACAGACTGATGCTGGTCCAATATGTGCCATCTAAATAGCTAAAGAAGGTCCTTTTCAAATACAGCAATGGACCAGGCATTGACACTGTGAGGGCATAATGTCATGGCGAATTAGAGATTATAACATCCACTGTGCTTTCCTACAATTTGCATATGAAACACTTGTGCAGGCTTACATTGTTACAAATATCACATACTGTAGACTCAAACAACAACCAATGACAGAAAGTGCGCTTTTGTGACGAGTAATGATTTTCTGTGCAATTTCTTCATGAACAAACAAGAGTGTGGAGGCTCAGCAGACAGGACGCAGCTCCAATCACTCTACTTAATTGACTGCTCCAATTGATCATCACATGTGAGACATCTAGCACATTTTACGTCCATAATTTGATAATGGCCATATTGTGCCAAACATTGATGAATAGGGGCCTACCGCCACTGTTGATCACTTCAGATTGCCACTGAAATGGTACCAATCATCAGGGAACTGCAGAGTCATGGCCAAATGGTATCAAAGGCATGAATATCTGTAATTGATGTGCCCACATATGGAGCAAAAAATTACACGAATTATCCATAAATGCCATACACATGAATTACTGTAAACTTCCTTTCTATCAAAGATGGGGAAAAACTTATTAATATTTTTGTATTCAACTTCCTACACTGTGGGACACGGCAGTGCCATATCGATGAGATTGGTTGTTTTACTAGTAAAACTTAGGCAAAACATCACGTTAAACAATACACACATATTGTGCATATTGGCTGGAACGTAAAGCACTACAATTCGGCTCATCACGATTATGCACTTCACGGTTGATGTTGTTGAAATCTATACATATATATATATATATATATATATATATATATATATATATATATATATATATATATATATATATATATATATATATATATATATATATATATATGTGTGTGTGTAGCACTACAATTCGCCTCATAACTAGTAAGCACTTCAGAATCAGAATCAGAATCAGAATATGTTTATTTGACATAAGGAATACACTGTGAAAGAGAACAACTATAAAGCATATAGTGCAAATAACTGTGGTTAACAAAATAAAACGTTAATACAACGAAATTGAGTCAGGATGACCCCAGCTAAGGATTAAGGAACCCGCTATTGCTGGGGCCACCTAGGGAGATAAAAAGAATTTAGATTACAGCATTTGTCACGAGGTTAACATAATTACTTACATTACTAGCCACAAAATTTACCAATTACATAAATAACAATTTGTTCTGGTACATTCATTATTGTAATTATTGATATAATAACACTTTGCGTAATGTGAGAAACCATGATACAAATGTGTGTAAAATTTTGTCCTTAACACATGGGGGGGGTGTTTTGCAATAAGAGAGGAATGTAATACCTGATAGAAGTTTTTACTGTTGTTTTTCTTGGTACTGGAATTCTGGGATTTTTACTAAGGCGGGTAAAATGTGAATGAGTAGCAGAGGGCAGTTCAAACATATCAAGAAAAAAGCTAGGTACTTCATTTTTTGAATATTTGTAGTAAAATTTAGGTGCTTTTAAACGTAGAAGGTCCTGAAGTTTCAAAAGTTTGTGTCGCTTAAAAAGGGGATCAGTATGTGCATTATATCCTGCATTAGATACGAACAGCCTTCTTCTGTAATTTAAAAATGCGATCTTGAGTGTGACCCCAAGAAAGAATGCCGAAATTTAAACGTGACAGGAACAGAGAATTGTACATAATTAATAAAGTTTTTGTTGGCACATTTTTGCGAATCCTTCTGAAAATTCCAATTACTTTCGAGAGTTTATTGCCAATTTTTTGCAAATGAGCATTCCAGTTCAAGTTTCCTTGTATGCATAAGCCCAGGAAATCAAACAGTTTAGGTTTTGAAATTTGAGTACCATCTATTTTCAAGTCAAGTGTAAAGTTTATCCTTTTTTGTGGGAAATGGAATAACATGTATTTTGTTTTGCTTATGTTTAATGAGAGTTTGTTCGCTGACAACCAGCCATAGACTTTATTTAGTTCATCATTTATAGATTCAGAAATGCCACCAAATACAGAGTCAAAAATACATATGGAATTTATCAGAGTCGTCTCATCGGCATATACAATGGAATCAAATTTAGATGTGGCTATCTGCATTTCTATAAATGATAAACAGCAGAGTTCCAGTATAGATCCTTGTGGGACCCCTTTTGTGATGAGTAAAACATCAGAGCGAGTTTCATCAAAGAGCACATATTGTTTTCTATTTTTAAGATAATCTTCGAACCAATTTAAAGCAGTACTTGTCATCCCATAATGTTTTAGTTTCCGCCAAAGAATCTGGTGATCTAAGGTATCGAATGCCTTTGACAGGTCTAGATATATGACTAAAGGTAATTTGCCATTATCCAGGAACTTCATGATGCGATCTATAAATTCTGTGGGTGCCGTTTCTGTAGAATGTAGTTTCTTGAATCCGTGTTGATTTTTGTAAAAAAGAGAATTTACGGTGAGATAGTCATTCAATTGATTGTACACCACTTTTCCCAAAATTTTAGACATGGCCGGTAATAAAGATATTGGGCGATAATTTTCAAAAAGAGTTTCATCATCTTTTTTGTATAGTGGTACAACTTTAGCAATTTCAAGGCTATCAGGAAAAATGCATGTAGATAAAGATTAATTTGTTATTAATGCAAGGGGTTCGGAAATAGAAGAGATTAGACCTTTCAACAATTTCATTGATAAGTTGTCATGTCCCGTACTGGACTTTGGTTTAAATTTATTGAGGATACTGGCAATGTTGGTAGAATCCACTAACGAAAAAGAAAAGGTGCTGTCCACCGATGTAATGAGGAATGAGCTGAAAGAGAGTCTATTTGTTGAGGTGATGTTAGCTGCCAGTTTGGGTCCCATATCTGTGAAGAATTTATTAAATCTGTTTCCTATTACTTCTTTATTTGTTATCTTATTGTTTTCAATGAGAAAAAATGAGGTTACGACTCTTTTATTTTTGTTTGTATGCAGAATGGACTTAATGGTTTCCCATGTCTTTTTTGTGTTGTGTTTAAACCTTTCAAATTCTGCATGGTAATGGTCCCGTTTTAATTCATTTATATTTTTGGTTAATATTTTATTAAATGTTTTAAGATTTTGCTTTAGTATATAGTACTGAGGATTATCCAAAGAAGTACATTTCAGTGTTCTGTAAAGAGTGTCACGAAATTTTAAAGATCTCAGGATACCATAAGTAATCCAAGAAGAATTTTTATGTTTATATTTTTGGAACTTGACAGTTTTCGCCGGAAGATCCTTATTTTTTGCAATTTCAAGAACTTGCTTCACTCTGTTGTAATTTACATTAGGGTTGCACTGTAGGTTGGGATTTAATTCACTCATAATATCAGTATTTCTTATTTCATTATAGAAATATTGTAAATAGTAGGGATCTTTATTTTCACTTTTTATGTAGGGGGGGGCTTTGATTTTAGGTTTCAAGTTAATACAAGTAAACACAGGAAAATGGTCTGACATATCAGACAATATTATTCCAGATGAGCACATCTTTTTGGAACTAGAACTTTTACAATATATTTGATCTATCAGAGTTGTTGTTCTCTCGGTTAGCCTGGTAGGCAAGGTGATTTTGGGATAGAAACCGTTGCATAACATGACATTGAGATATTCAGTGTATTTTTGTCTTGTGTTCATTTTCAACAGATCCAGATTGAAATCTCCCACAATCACTTTTTCAGAAGACTCCGTTGAGAGAGCTTCAATAATTGGGCTCAGATCATTTATAAACAAACCAATATCATTATTACAGTCTCTGGTAGGCCTGTAAATATTACATACAGTTAATATTTCATCATTTTCATGTAAAGATATATGAATAAACTGACCTTCCCAAAAATGGTTTGGTATGTAAAGGTTTCAAATAAAACCAACTTTAAATTCTTATGTAAATATATTAATAAACCACCATGGGTGCTACAGGTAGCTGCCAAAGGTAACATAACATAATTCTCTAGAGAATAGAGTGATATAGTAGACACATTATCTATCCAGGTTTCTTGAAGACAAATAGCATCAAATTTGAAAACATTTTTAGCCAATTCATTAATTAAAATATGTAATTTGTCAAATTTTGCGTTTAGGCTCTGAATGTTCAAATCTAGTACAGAAAAAGTTTGCTTCAGCGGTTTTAGATAGTTAGCCATGTGCTCCGTGTCCACATATGGGGAGTTTGAGGCGATAGAGATAGCATTATCCAAGGTATCTGCGTCATATAATACACATTTAAAATGTTCCTTGATGCCCCACTAAAATTTTTCAACACATCTTTGTCTATAATATTAGATGCCATACTCACAATAAAGAGTTTGTTGCATGCAAAGCATCCACACGTACATACAGATTGTAATAGTCTTATGCGTATAAATTACATACATATATGATAACAGACCAGACAAGTAACAATATGGTAAATTCTCAATGAATGCGATAATATGTATAATAAATGTGGATACAATATAAAAGCCAAAGCAGCACCAAGGTGCACGAGTTTTCTTGTTACATATATATTTATTATACTTCACGTACACAATACAGGTACACCATTTTGTAAGAAAGTCAGAAGAAAAAAGAAACAAAGATCTCAACGATGATACATATTACTTACAGATGGCATGTGAATATTAACAACTTATAAACGATATTATTCTACACATAAACTTGTAAGGATATCACCCATTTCCTCTCTTGCAAATCCAATTAAACTATTTTTGTCTTCATATATAACAGGTAGGGGCACAAATCACACAAAGATCAGCAAGATTTGGTTTGCCACCATCAAGTGTATGCAGCGTATACAATGTAGACCATGTTTGTAAATAATGTTACTCATATGGTAAGGAGTAAATGAATACAAATTGCACAAATTGTTCAGCAACTAAAAGTTGAATTGTAGCAACACATGTTACAGCAATAAACATTTCACCTCTATATACAATAAAGAACAATACAATAATGTCTGTCACAGGTGAGTAGTAGACTGAACATGAAACTGGAATAATTGAAATTATTTTGGTGTATGCAAGCGTGTGTCATAATATCATGAAAGTACCATAATATATATTTTTTTCTTGTCCGTATGTTAGTTTGTTTTACACGTCGGGTAGGTAGAAGCTGAGCAAAACTTCTGAGTTCTGAAATATTGGGAATTGGACATGAATAGAAAAAACAAAAAATAAACACACATGAAACTCATGTCCATAATGACAAAGGGAAAAATAAGGAAGTTCCCTGTGGAGAGTTAATGTTGTGTGGAGAAGGGCATTGATTGTGGTTAATACAGCATTCACATTGAAAATAAAAGTAAACGACAATCAGATTTATGCAAAAAATTGTGATTAGTAATTACAGTACACATTTTGATGTCAATGAACTCTCTCCATGCGAGTGCGGACGTATATATGTATCCGGTGAGTGTTATTGTACATGTTGGCTTATGCAAGTATATACACTGAAATTGACCAGTTCTTTATGGTCCGTCATTGAAGTGCAAGAGCAGTGTCAAGGTCAAGATCCAATAAATCCTTGGTTATTTCTCACTTTATTATGCGTGGATATACTGGGTTTTGACCTTGGATTTCCAATTGAACGAAAGGCTAGGTTTTGAGATCTTTCACCCTTGATTTCTTTTTCAGCTCTGCAGAGAGATCCCGTCTGTAACCCATTATTTCATTTTTCAGCTTTCTTGTAACTGGGGGTATATCGGGGGACAGCGAAATTTTGTCAGGGTGATTCCGAAGATGCTTGGCACCTGACAACCACTCATTTCTTTTGTGGAGATCAACAAAACTGATTATTATTCCCGCATCTTGTTGTCTGTTTAAGCGATGGCAGGCAGCCATTTGAGTTGATTCGGTGTTGCTGCCTTTAAATGATCTCTGGCCAGATCGATACAACATTTTCTGGTGTCATTTTGATTTTCATGAGCCGGGCCCTTCAAACCTTGTATAATGAGTGACCACTTTGTCTTGTGCACATCATTTTCAAGCATTTTCAATGTCAGGGCTGAGGTGAGATCCTGCATTTTATTCGACAGTTTGGGTAGGATGTCTTTAATGACTGACTCAACACGATCACTACAGTGTTGGAGACTCTTCTCAAATGTTTTAAACTCAGCATTAAGAGTGTCTAGCTGGGTCACGAAAGAGTCAACCTTTGTTGTAAGGTCAACGACCTCTTCCCTGACTACTGTGGGGATCTCATCCTTTACCACTGTGCGGATCTCATCCTTTACTACTGTGTGGATCTCTTCCCTAACTGCTGTGCGGATAGCTGCTATGATACTGGGATCAAGTGACTTTGGTTCTGGATCTACAGAACCTTTTCGTGAACTGTGCTCACGCGACATGCTCTATCATTCACATTCTATTGCCACAAGTAAACATTAGGTGACCTCTCCTGGGTACACATCACAGTTCGAACAGCTGACATGACCATTGTATTGCATACAAAAGTAATTGTTATCGGTTCCATGTCAGTGCACGAGTGTTGAAAGAATAGCTCTATAAATGTCCCGGTTTTGCCTGTAGTGGATTGCAATTCCAGAGGAAAAATCTCGAAAAAAACAAAAAGTCCACTTATTTTTTAAATCGGATTAAACCAACAGTACCTCTGTATATTCACAATTGTACTTGCCCAATTTTATCTTCTGGTCTTCTGGATAAAGCTGGTTTGCAAAGTATGATCAGGACCTCGCAAGCATGCTGTATGGCCTGTATGAACCACGTGAACTCTCACCACTTCACACTTGATGTTGTTGATATATATATATATATATATATATATATATATATTGGATTGAAAGGAGATCCTTCAAAATATCCTATTCATGAATAAGAGATATTTGCACAGTAGAAAAGCCACTCTGTTAACAAGTTCAAATAGAAAACTCGATGTGAAAGGAAGAATAATTTTGTTTCAACAGATCTCATGCAGTTTTGCTGATTTTATGTTGGTCCAAGTCACATTACTGTATATGTAAAGTTAGTTGCATTACATGCGTAATGCGGTGGTTTTCAAATAGCTAAGGGGGGAGCGATACGAATTATCTTTAAAAGAACATCATGTGATCTACATGGACAGCAATGTAATCATAAGATATTAAAAGAAATAGTTATTGAATAAATGTGAACATGTCAGGAAGAGGGATAAGGTACCTGAGTTAACAGATCCTAGAGGCTCTGGTATATCACAAATCACAACTGATTCCAGAATAAAGCAATTATCCCATATTTTGTTGGTCAATGATGGTGTCCGTGGGTCACTTTATCATGTACAGATGATTGGACTGACCTGTCTGTGGTGTGTATTCTACTTTCAGATGACTCACCCTATGCATACAATTGCATTTTTTTCTTAGTTCGCCACAGCTGTAGCTCTTACAAATCTAGATCAAAACATTAAACACAGTGTAAAGTGCCGTATGATAATGAAAAACTGGAAAGTATTCAACTAGAAGCTGCTCATATTGTTACTGTTGCAACGTATGGAACCAGCAATGCTAAGTTATTTGAAGAAACTGGATGGTTGACTCTGGCTAAACGTAGGGAAATATCCCAATTGACTTTGATGTATAAATTTGTAAACCATCACGCTCCCTATTCTGTATGTTCCATCATTTATGGTGTGCCTACACCAGATACACAAATCCATTATACCTGTCAGAAGTTTGCTCTTCCTCATTTTCCTGCTGGAACTGACCTTTTTGAAACATCTTTTTTTTTCATCCACAGGCAGGCTCTGGACCAAACTTCCACTCGAAGCTCGGGACTAATACAATCTAAAATAATCCCAAAAATCCCTGGGCCAATAAAATTTGAGGAACTTTCTGACATTTACTACAGATTTCTATCAGTTCAACATACACGTGTCCGTCTAGATCCAAGCCAATTACTTTTGCATTTATTTAAAACTGGTGTAAAGGATTCTGCCAAATATTCTTGTGGCCCCAATAGGGAAGATGCGTGGCAATAATTCTTTATCCGCCTCGCATATGCTGCCCCATGATCAGCTTTCTATGACCCGATTTCATGTCCTGCACCATTTACCTTACAAACAGTATTATGTGGCTCTCATGAAACTTGGGGATTTTTTTTTTTTTTTTTTTACTTTTTTGCAATGTAAGAATATGTTTCTAGGACGGATAATTTTAACACCATTAATGTTGGCTGATTCTGTAAATTGTACTAGCAGCTTGATTTGTATGTTCTCTTATTTAAAGTCTATGGTCGTTCTAATTCACCACATTGGTGGTAAAAATATTGCCCCACTGTCTCGTCTAGGTATTAGTCCTCTTTTGTGTGTATCTGTGTGTCTGGTATTGTGCTGTTTAGTTTTCCCTTCCAGCAAAAGGGATTTAAATAGGACTTTATCTGCTTTCCCAATTGTTATAAATTATTACTGTGAAAATGTTCTGTAATGTCCAATAAAATATGTTTAAACCAAAACATTAAATGGGGAAACGATATTCCTAGGCACAATACAATCCATTTGCCGATTGTGTTAATTTGACGTTGTTCAAACTGTATTCTATCTGAAAAAAGAAAAACCAGTCTTTGATTCCTCCATTTCCAATGAGCGAATAATGTAGATCTAACGGAAAAGTGTATTTGTGTCACAAAGGTCTATTTCAGTATGTACACAACAATATGTCATTTTCATGACTGACTTTCCCGCAGCTAATTCTGCTTACAGAAAAACCACACATTATTGTTATATTAATAATAATTATTATCATTATGATTATTATTATTTTTATTATTATTATTATTATTATTATTATTATTATGGATCATAATCTTCATTCTCATCACCATTTTCATTTTATTTATTATTATCATCATTGTGATTACTATTAAGGGGACAACTTGCCACAAAATAATGGGACAAAAATGTGTTTTCATTGGGGCACCACAGCTTCCTTTTGGAATAAGATGCCAAGCCTTCAAAGATCTTAAAGGTCATCCAGCAATGCCCAAAATACGGTTTTTCGTTTTGCAGTATGTCCAGAGAATAGCACCTTATTTTTTGGAGGCCAGTTTATATGGAGAGAGGTTTTGTGCTGGATAGAAGAAAATCAGAAACAGATAATTGCCCTACCAAGAGTCCTGCACAATGGTTTCATTGCCTAGCATATATATATATATATGTGTGTGTGTGTGTGTGTGTGTGTGTGTGTGTGTGTGTGTGTGTGTGTGTTTGTTTGTTAAGTAAGACATGATGTAGTTAAGACATAAAGAGTAAAACAAATAGTTCGGAAATTTCATCCCAGCAATGAGAGCAATGTTAAAGAGATTAAACGAGATTCCATAATTACCAAAACACCGACATTTTATCTTGTAATGCTAAAGTGTAAAAACAAATTTTACTCTTAATATGAAACAGACGGTCACCCAAAAGTCAATTGATGGTTTTAACCGATCTTCTTAGCCTTTGAAATATTATTCATTAGCTGGGGAATTTAGTTTTTCTTAAACTTATAGGCGTAACAACTTGACACAAAAACTTGTTAACATGCTCCCAAAGACACAAGGAGACATGGTAGGCCAGCCTCTTTTTTGTTCTCATAAGCTGTCCATCAGCTGAGTTAACAGCAAAAGAGGAAGGTAAGCATGTATACTTTTCCTGATATTTATGAATCTGGATCAATATAAAAACAATCTGTCTCCAACATAACGACAAGCCGGAGAAACTACAGCCAGTGACATATTTATCAAATAATTCAGAAAAGCATTAACCATATTCAAAAATTCTAACCCAATAATAAGATCAAAGCAAAATACAGATATTCGAGAGTTACCAAAACATGAACAATCATCTTGCTATACCAATCCAATTTGAAGAAATAGGTCTTACTCCTGAGTTGGAACAGTAAACAGATTATCAATTCTTTTCGGGTTTTGTTAAGATCTGTTGCCGTTTACAGAAGGGAACACATTAAAAGCGTGATTTGATTACTCAGTGAAAACAGACACACATGCACATAAACATATACATCCACACACATGCACACACATACGAAAATATATCTGACAAAGTTTCAAAATTGTGTGGTTACTTTAGTTATTCTGTATTTTGTTCCAATATTACAAATTAACACTAGTTGGAATCTAGCTCCAGATAAGGCATCGTTTTAATACTATAATATTAAACTTAATTTTGTAAACATCTTTTTTTTTCCGCGAGAATAAATGTATGGCAATCGCCTATGCCTTTCTAGTCTCAGGGGACTGGTAATGGATGTAGTTATCGTGTATGCTGTATTAACCCTTATAAATCTGATGAAGATGTATTGGATAAAACATTGTCCCATTAATATCACGTGAATGATTCAGTGTCGAAAATCTCATCTGCTTCTAGTCTTTATCACGACCGACAGACAAGAGTATTCAACAGCTATCCTCGGTACGGGAGAGTGGGTGAGGAAGATGTTGATCTAGACTCTCAATGGTTACACTTTGAAATACAGATTAATTACACCAAGGTGAAGCTAATATTTTGTGGTAATACGCTAGTACGTACAACTTACATATCTAGTCAACATTACACCACTGACTTTTTTTATTAATAATTAGATGCCGTGTGGTCATTTTAATAGTTAACGTATAAAAAATTGAGACAAAACATGTTCATTCTCCTCGTTTACTTCTTAATGTATTCGGGCTTAAAAAAGATTTCAAGAGCAGAAAGTACCCCAAAACGGGAGAAGGGCCAAAGCCAGTGGAGGGTATATAGTTAGCGGGGAAGAGCTTTCTTGCAGAACATGTAAAAAGTACACCCAAGCAAAGTCACAACTTTGAAAGAAACCACGTTCAATTTGTTATTACTCTCAAAAGCAATGGATCAAAATTAAAACCTAACATTGTTCACAACAAAATCACCTGCCTTGCTTTGGTGATCCATAAGAGAGCACAGGCCCATATAACACTATAATTATCATAACATTTATATTTACAGAAACATTCAAATCTTATCTTTATCATTCTTAGTGTAACATTATAGACTCTATCATTTTCAAAATGTAATACAAGAAAATAGATACATTGAGTGATTGATCTTGGTTCGTAAATATGACAAATACTGAAAAATTTTATTTGTCATCAGATATGTTTTGTGAAAAGATGCGTTATGTTCATTGCAGGCCCACAGAAAATTTGTTCATACCTTCATATCAGCTGCAACTGTTCATTCTTGTGTTTTGCTATTTATTTTGGTTCTTCATCGAGTATTTCCCACACTGTGAATGTCAGTTTTTTTCTTAACGATGTTTTCTACAAAATGGTTGCATTGAGTGGAGAGCAAGTCAGTTACAAACTTGAAGAGGTAGAGAGAGAATTTTATCAAGCTTGTTACTTATGCCCTACTTGCGCCTGCTACATGGCAGGTGTAAAAGTGGAGTGCACTGCGATCAACTTTATGACTTGTATGGCATCTTTGATCCATCGCAGCAACCAGCATAAATATTTATGCCCGGAGTCACTAAGGCATAGAACTTACGACTCGCCAGTGCACCTGGGCTCTGATGTCATAAATAAACCGCTCTTTGTTTTGTTACGTTTCCATTCCCATAGCTATGCCGTCAGGCCAGATATTATTGCAATGTATTCCCAGGTGCGTATTCCATCGTACAATCGAGATTGTGTCTGCTTTGTATGGATTAAAGGTGATAAAGTGATCTACTTACAAATGTCAACCATCTTTTTGACGGTGTGTGGAGTCCATGTTTGATTGCTTATGCTCTCTGCAGAAAGGATTTTGCCGACCCGAATGTAGATCCTTTTGTGAGAGATGACATTTTCATAAATATGTATGCCAATGACATCACTTGCTCTGTATCTTGCAAGAGTGACGCACACAGAGTTGTCATAAGAGTTCCTCCAGTTTCACATTCCACTTAACAAAGTTTGCCACACAAGACCAGCAATGGAAGAAATTCCTATTGCACAAAGTGCAAATAAAATGCACAATTATCCCCCGCCGACTGCTGGGAAAACACTTGTTATAACATGCAATACCCACAAAGACGCCTTTTCTTTTTTTTTAAGAATGCCAAACCAGGTGACATCACACCACGCACTATGCTGAGCCTCTTGTCATCTGTTTCTTGCCATATGCTGATGAGCAAAAGCCTCGTGGCTGGTAGATGCTGCCCAAGTTGCTGAAATCTATGCTATTATATGCAATAAATTGGGTCTGAAAGGTGTACCAGTGTACTTATGGACCATTTCCATGATATTTCTAGGCTGCATATCTAATGACTCACGTAAACTCCGCACATTTGTTGAAAACAAAGCTAGTGCCTGCATCACATTTCATCCCATAAAATCCTGCTGACAGTAAGACATAACCAGGTGTTTATTAATGGGCCATTGCGCTCGCGTGTTTGGTTGCTAAAACATGTTCAGATGGAAACGCATGCACAAGAGAAGAACGATCTTGTAAATAGTAGGATTTTGCGTAAATCGAGCTCCATCTTAGCATTAATTCATTCCTGGATAAAGACGGTTTGACGAGCTTGGGTGGGGGAAGGGCAGGATGGGACATCATCCAGTAATTTTTCCCCATGAACACCCTGTGACTCTGGCCATTGTCACAATTATCAAGCATGTGGACAGTTCGTGGTTGATAGGATTGGAGTTTGATCAGAGCTAGGTATTTAATAGTTAAGGCTTCCAGATTGATAAAGCCTATCTTGCACAGGTTCATCCCCTGTAAGAAAGGCTTATTGTGAGGCCTTTAGTTGTATTGGCTTGGACACTTTTGGGCCATATCTTATGGAACAATAAAGTTCTGAGAGAAAGTGATTTTCATATACATACATGCGAGTCAAGTCGCGCCATACGTATAGATATGTTTTACTCACTGGATGCTGAATCTTTTTATAAATGCTTTCCGCCGTTTTATAGCTCATAGAGGTTTCTACTAAGGTATTTAGTGATAACAGAACAAATTTCTCACAAGCTAAAAAGAGATACGAGATGCTTCCTTACATCTGTCGAAGGATACATTACAACCTCACACTGTTTGTCGAGGCATTGAGTGGTCTTTTAACCCACCATGGGCACCACATTTTGCACGGATCTTTGGGAGATTAGTATAACTGATAAAGCCAGTCTTTTGAACCATCTTACCTAATGATAGCCATTTTACTGACGAAATATTGGTGACCATAGTCTGTGAGGCGAAACCATAATAAACACCCTGCCATTTACCAAATTATGTGAAGACCCCTACCATCTCTTTTGATATTTCAACATGACGCTTATCAGCCTCCTGTAAAGGTTTAGCTGCAGATGCTTGCCATAGAGGGTGGCATTAGGTACAGTATTTAACACATGACTGGTGGTCTCATTTTGTTTGCAAGTACATTCCGCGACAGCATAGATGATCCAAATGGAGAGTAACTACTAAGGATATTAAGGCCAGAGAGCTAGTCATGATCATGGATACTGCTTAACCACCGGATCTTTGGCCTCTTGCTTTTATCAAGGAGGCTTTGTTGGTCGCAACGGTAGAGTACGTTGGGCTTAACTTAAACATGAGTCATTGAATTACACAGACTGATTACCCATCTTATGTGCCTGAAATTGGACTATGGTTTCCAAAATGACCATTAAATTATTTGTTCTGTTGAGTAGAT
The DNA here is from genome assembly GCA_964020975.1 of Hermodice carunculata. NCBI lineage: Eukaryota > Metazoa > Annelida > Polychaeta > Eunicida > Amphinomidae > Hermodice > Hermodice carunculata. The sequence continues at coordinate 24,325,497 of OZ026628.1, read as the reverse complement.
CCTGTCGTATTAAAACTGGTACAATCTTGTCCTAAGTCATGTGTTTTTGAGGATATTATTTATCCATTTTCACTTGCCGAGTCGATGCTAATACTGCACTTGGTGCAAGCAGGTTTTCTGTTCATGGTGAATATAGATATTTCACCTGCATCTAGGATGTAGGCATAACCTAAATCCATCCTTATATTGTGCATGCTTCACTGTATAATAATCTTTATTTGAAGTCGAGTGGCACAATTATATTAAACATTTGCTCTGAAGCACTATGATTTGACAGTAAAATAGGAAAATAAAAGATGGACAGGACCTGTACCATGAAACCACATATGAAAACATATTTACAGACAGTAAATCATAAAATGACAAAAAGATCAGGGGTTTTGCTGATCAGTAGACAGCTCAGTCCCTGGTTTTGTACAGAACACAGATAGAACAGGGGCACTTGTGGGCAAGCCATACTTGGGTTAGTTTCCTTAACTGACTTAAGTTTGTTGATTCCTTGTGACAGGCAAACTGTTCCATAGCTTGGCCCATTAATACTTTTGCCAACTGTTGCTATATGTCGTGGTATTGTAAGCAAGCTGCTGTACTTTTATGTTATCGCGTAAGCTGTCTCTATTTTCCTTTTTCACATACATATCATTCAAAAATGGTAAGCTGTCATGAGATAAAATTTTTTAGTGTTCTTTAAATAGTTTACTTACTTTGTTTAAATACAGGGAAAGGTTCTAAGCCAGTAGTACTAGGTTTCGGTACAATGACATAGAACCATTATAGACAAATCTTTTTCATCTTAATTTTATCTACATGACCACGTATGTGCAATGCTTGGGGGCAATAATTGAAGTTTGATAGGATAAAAGCATGAACAATTTTGAGCTTTCCCTTTTTATGCAGCACATGAGCAAACCTTCTTAGAACATTTATCTGTTTAGCAGCCCTCTTACATACATGGGACGTGTGATCATGAAACTTAAGTTTATTGTCGTAACAGACACCTAGAAAAATCACACATGTCTCAGAAATAATAGTGACACCATCAATTTCGAACGAAAAATCATTTACAATTTGATTTGACATTTGAGGAGAGAGAATCATGGCTTGAAATTTATCAGGATTCGCATTCATATCATTATCTTTGAACCACGAAATAGCAATATTTTCAGTGTTTTGCAAAGATAATTTGACATTATGTGGAAAGTTGCCATGATTAGATATAATATTTAATATATTTTATTACTGAATAGTAAAATGTACATCCAGACATGTACATGTGTACCTAGATTTACCATAGATTATACAGCATGAAGGAGTGTAGAGCGTAGGGAAAAGAAGAAATAGGAACGCAGGGCAAGACAGAGGGAACCTGTGGTGCATGCACCTGTCAAATTAAGTGAATGCAATAAATTACATAGTTAATTTTCAGCTTAAGGGAGTTGTGGGGTTGTCTTAACATGTATATTGATGCATCTTCATAACTGAAACAACGTTTGATCATTTTTCTCATTAAACTTTTGAAAAAAAAAAGAAAAAGGAAAGGAAACATGATACCAAAACTCAAAATGACACACTTCATAATATGGGCAACTTCTACCGACAGACCATGCCAAAAGACCACATGCTTACCAAAGACCCTTTAAGTTGACAAGGGAAACATGCAGCAAAAGCCAAGGTGACCCCAAAGAAACACATGTTATTTAATCCATGTATATACATATATGTATGTATGTATGTATATATATATATATATATATATATATATATATATATATATATATATATATATATATATATATATATATATATATATATATATATATATATATATATATATACATGTAGGCAGTACAGACCCTACTTTCAGGTATTGAACTTCTGTAGGGCCCAACAACACCAACTTCTCCTGATTGTTGTACTGCCGGAAATTACATGGGACTCAAATACTATCACAGGAATTTTACGGCACTGCTTCTCCTGGATGGATTTCCAGATGGTCAATGTTGCACCTGGGTATTATCAGTAATGCTCGACAATGGAAAGAAGTGCTACCTATCAAATGACGACACCTCAGGCCCCTTCATCCCCAAAAATGATTATTACTTTTCATGTATACTGTTATTATCAATTTCAAGACATTTATATACCATAACCTTCACTCCTGAAAATACTTTTCAAATTTTCAGGATGGCTGGAAGTAGTCACTTCTACAAGCCACGGTAGCGATATATTTCCTGGCTTCAAAAAAACACCATCATGGGGAACTTTGAAAACGTCACTTTAATAAATAAATAAATGAAATAAAATAAACAAATAAATAAATAAATAAATAAATAAATAAATAAATAAATTAATTAATTAATTAATTAATTAATTAATTAATTAATTAATAACCAAACAAGTAAATACATAAATAAAGAAAAAACAGATATATTACAAAATACAAGGGTTTGTATCCTTATTATACACATTGTATTTGTTGTTAACAACAAGCGAATATTTTCTTTTAATTAAATGCACAAAGTATAGGTATTGTTATAAACAATGACAGACCATTTGATTGCCTTTTTATAAGCCGAATATATAAAATTAATCTGTATTAATCAATCCTGTCGTTCATATGCTTGTTCATTCCTTAGCAGATCTGAAATCGGCATAGGCCTTGGTCCTAGCACCCGACTTTTTCATTTCCTTACACGCTCAGCAGCATATTACCTAGCAGCCCATCGATCCTCTTGTTGGGAAAGGATGTTTATCCTTATTACTTCTTCAGCCTGCTTGCCACTCACTGAGGTTTCGCTTGAAAGAATATTTCAAGTAGCTTTTAAGATCTCTAAGTTATAAGCACTGATATTTTCACACATCCAAGTATGTTCTTTCCAGTCGCTTGTCATCTAATACACTCATGCTTGTACTTAATACCAACTTGTCAGTGACGCATCATTATGAAAATATCAAACCCAACAAAACCGGGCTCTTTCTTCCCCGTCCTTCTTTCTTTCTCTACTCCACGCAATACATATACACATGTATGCCTGCAACTGGTGGGCTTGCAAGCATACAATTGAACACAAAACCCAGGTTTGAAAACTTTTAGGCACGATGCCGACAAAATATTGTGGTTTTCCCCGTATTTTGTACTGAATGAACAACTGCAAACATAGCTTCTCCTGTGTTACAAAGAGAAAAATATACCTGGGACACGGGTACTTCCCTTGATGGGGCTGATAGGCCTATGTTTAGAAAAGAGCACTTTGTTGATATTTAGCACTAGTGGACGAAATTTTAAACACGACAAAAGTGAAGGGGGGGGGGGGCAGGGCAAAAAATGTTTACTGACAGGGACACGATGACCAGTCCCCAGTGGTTAAAGTTGGGTGGCGACATTTTGTGTGATGAAATAATTCTTGACAAACCAAATGTTTACCATCCCAAGACTTTATGTTAGGCTGAAAAGATAATGAACTTAAGCACACCGATATTATAACCAGGGGTGAACAGATTGTTTTTCAAACTCATTCCATCCATAGGGACCACACAGGTCCTTCTGGTAAATCAAAGTTCTCTTTGGTCTGATCACAGTAATTTTTTTGTTGTTGTAATTTTCCATTACAATTCTGTCAACAAAATGGTATGATATTAAGGTAAAACCAAGGTCGTGTGCATACCCGCTGGTCATAGTACATGATCGCCAGATGTGTTTGGTGTGCAAGTGACCATGAAGAATGATCAGGGATAAGGAAGCTGGAAACTTTACTACTAAGATTACTACTTTTGCACTGCATACTCTCATCCCTTGATTCCGACTGACACAGACGTAGTTTCCGCCAAGCTGCGCAGCTTAAAACAAAAGACCTGTCCGACTGACACAGACGTAGTTTCCGCCAAGCTGCGCAGCTTAAAACAAAAGACCTGTCTGTGTCTCATTATTGAGGTGAGAGGGAGCGGGTTATCATGCAGCCTTCCTTCTTTAAAAAAGAATCCATTATTGAAAACTGGCGAACCAGTTCCATGTAAGCATAGAATCTACATGAGTGCAACCTTCCTTGTTGAGCCTTGCTTTTCCATTCTTCACTTACATGTAGACTGATCTCATGTGTTATTTAACAACTCATACCAGTTCCTAAGAAAATATTCATACACCAGTTTACTTCTACAAGTCGAATCATAAGGTGGACCAGGTCTGTTTGGGATGGCTTCATTGGGAATAATTCTGTCTTAGTGACTACACATGGGGCCTTAAGGCCTACAAAAATGTATTTGGTAGTGCGGCAAGGAACACTCAGAAAAGACATTTATTCTTACTTTTGATGTCGGGCACAGCCATCAAAAGCAATCCAATGTTTTTAGTTTTAACGTTTTTCAGCGTTCACCCTTCATATTGTTGGTAAAGTTTCTCTGGCTTCTCATAGAAAGCTGGCAATGAAATTTACGTGTTATAGTTTGGGGGGTTGTTTTTTTTGTTTTTTTTTTTTATTAATTTATTTCAAATTAATTACAAATATGAAAAAAATATCATGTTAAGCTACATGTTGTTTTGGCACGGAGAGCAAATATTTTATATGCAAAACCAAAGAAGACAAAACAAACGATGTCTATGATAGACAAGTTAAATGATGACAAATACCAACTTATGATTCACTCTCTTGTGAGGGAAGGACGACAAATCTGTCAGTAATTCAATAATTAATTTTTGAAATGTGACATATAAAAGACACAGTCACAACTTTCAAAAATTATTCATGTTCAATTAGTAGGGAAAAAAGCAAAAGGAGGAGAGGGGAGGAGAGGAAATCACGGGAAGGGAAGGCAAAGGGAAGGAAATAACTAAATACATAAAAATAAAAAGTTATGAAAGCAAAGCTTAATCACTCACAATGAAAATTACAGGTTCCTGAGATGGAATTTACCCTCCCTCATCGGTAGCAAAACGTCGCCAAATAAGTGCATGCCAACATATTTATTGTAGGAGATATAAACCATACACATATGGCAAAATCTTGAGCATTTTTGTATTTGGTCGCAATAAACCAATAATGTTGTTTTACAAATCAAATATATGGTGTTTACTGCTCCTCAGAATTTTGGTAAACTGTGAGGCCCAGTCGTACCTATAAGCTTCTCCAGATTCTGTGCTCCTTCATGACGTCATAAAACAGCTAAATTAAACATATTTTATGATATCTATTCGTCACAGTTTACTCAAAACACGAGAAGTCTTTTAAGCTTTTTTTTTTTACCTGACTAGTGCAGCATCTTTTCAATTCAATGCACGGTTGTATTTGCCAACTCCCAAATGCGGGTGAACAGCAATTACCTATTCACTTTTATCAACAGTAATACTGTGGTAATTGTTATTTTTCAAGGAATTTGTGGGTCTTAAAACGCTGTTGAATTTCCTTTGGAAATTCTGAATGAAATTCAGAAGAAAGGCAATGACTTTTGTTGATATACAACATAAAGCGTCACACGCTTTCATGATTTCCTCTTGTCTTCCATGGTTATTCTATTCCCTAAGTAGCGTAGAACAAATCTCAGTTTCAGATGGCTATGCACTTTGAGGATTACTCAGACCAACCTTTTCTCTTGGATATAACTACCCAAATGGTGAACAAGTGAAATGTAGGATGGTGTTACAGGACCAACAAGCAAGCTTTACACTCAGAAACTTGACGCTGATATGTCCATGCTCGGGATGCTGCCAGCATTTGTATTTATTTTGTGCTCATATAAATTAATGCAGGTGATTTTTCAGTAGTTATTGTGGTTCACCCAGGGTGTATCAAAGAAAACTGTTCACTTCGTCCAATACACATAAATCCCAGCAACCAGCAGAATAAATGCATTTCAGAGGAGTCCAATATGCGTCATCTTGTTTTGTTTTAAAAGTCTATTTCAATATCATTCCTTGTGTGAAGTTTCTAGTATATAACCAAGCTCCTGTAATGTTTTTAGCCTCTTTTTCAGTATCAACTTAGTACAATATATTTCACAATTATTCTAAAATAATCCACTCTCGTCGCAAAACTAAGTTAAAGTCATTAATAGTACCTAGTCGATTTGCACTGGACGAGATCTAAATATCCCACAACTGTGGCAGGTTCAACTCAATCCTTTTATAAATATAAAATTACATATTTTTAAACGCATTTTAGGTTTTAATTCCTGTCAAATTATAGGAAGTGCTACTAGTGTCATATGCAACTGATATATGGCCCCCTTTAGAATTGCACTGAATTTCATGTACAAAAGAAATAAAGATGCTAGAGCGGTCACAGGATTTTTCATTTTGACCCATTAATTGCATATAGCTGTAGGTGGCGCCACCAATATCGAACTCAATCTACAATTTCAAAGAGCAGTACATTCTGAAAGTTGCTTGAGGAAAATCTGAAAACTGTGGACTGTAATGCATCCGCAAGGAAAATTTTATAATCACACTGATGGACACACACCTGGCCAGACGGACCAACATCAGCAATAAAAAGCACCTTTACATTTGTCACAAATAAGAAGTCGCCAGTAAAGGCCTTTGTGTTGATTAGAACTGTTCACAAGGGCTTCTACATGATAAACAGAAAAGAAAGACAAAGTCAGCCACAAAACAGTTTTATTTTTGGTGCTCCTTTTATGCTGGGGACTTACATATGTATAGCCCCCCCCCCCCCCCCCACACACACACACACACACTTGGAACAACTCCGAATACAGTACCTGTACTGCATAAAATAAGCTGGGCCGTGTCAATCATGGCATTCATGCATACTGGCTTCCATTGAACCATTCGTTTCAGGAATGGGAATTTGGTGCAGTTGGTATGTGCGTTTCCCATTTTCTGCTTGATGATTGGTGCCTTAGGTGCTGGTTCGAGACCTCTCCATTTTGTGGTCACAAAGCACATACCTACATACTAAAGGGGGATGATTACAAAGGTAAGATACAACCAGGTGCGCATATCTATTTTAATAGAAACAAGAGATGATTTATCACAGCAGGTTTTGTTTCATATATGTATTTGTTTTCCAACATGCATATTACCAAGCACTATTCTTTGTTAAAGCTGTATATGTGCAGTATAACTGGCGTGATTAAAGGATACTTCAGTAATGCAATGTAGTGGCTATGCCCTTCCATATTTACCTTACAACTGCAGAAAACGTCTGTCATTGGGGCATGTTGTACACAATGCACACAACAGGATGCGTCAATGAAAGCAGTTTTTTTGGTGAATGGTACCTTCAGATATCTCATTAACAGTATGTATTAATATGAACTGCAGGGGGCTGCTAAGCCTGCCTCTTTGTGTCCGTCATGCCTTCATTCCCGATTCCCCGGAATACAGAGACAAAAATTACATACATGTGTTCATAGCACAGCATGAAACTAGACCTGCCGATGGGGCATGGAAAACCCAGCAAAGATTTTATACTTATCAAACTGGCTATGTGTAAATTATCCAGAATCTGATGGCATTAAATTGTCTGTATGAGGAGAAAAAACATCGATTGAATAGACAGAAGCAAATTGAAGGAAGATATGCCATCTGCCGACAACAAATAGTGTCTAAATGCTAGAAATGAAGCAGTAGTATTGGGCCAAAACAATTTGAAGGACTTCTACCTATTATGTTTAAGTCTTGTAACCTTTCTTTTGGGTGGTACAATTTACTACAGGTTTTCCCTAATGCCATTGATCAATTACATATAGTTCTTAAAGCACTATCATTTCGAGATATAACAATAATCAATGAATATCTTGGTCTAACTTATTCTGAACACAGATTTCCACTTTTTATTTTTGGTGAAATTGTGTTGGAGCAAATGCATCAATTCAGATTCTCAAAAGAAATAATTTGATCAAATGTATTGCATCATTCCATTCCAGTCCAAAATTATGATTCACTGAACATCCAGCTCCTTTCAAATAGAAATGTCTTCGTAACATGATTCCCATGGAATGTAAAATAGAAGAGCCCCCATTATTTTCTATAATTATGGCAATAATATTGACAAAGTACCATGACTTACAAGAAACTTCTGGCTTTTGTCACGCTCGAGGATATCGCAGCTAGCCCAAATTGTAACTGTATGTCTAGCAATCAATATTCCAATGTTGTTGATACATACCACTAACATGTACTTACAGGTAATTTGGATATAACACAAAAAATGAGTTTAAAAAAAATCACCCAAAAAGGTACAAAATTCGGATAGGTCCGAAGTTGAATGTTGACAGTATTTTTCAGGATACATGTAATGTTTTTCATTACTACTGCATGAAGTTGACAGTTGACAGTTGCTTTATTCGGTCTAAGTATATATTGTGTACATAGTATAGTCTTCAGATGTTTAAACCGGGAGACTCTGCACTAAGACTCCAGTGAGTCGCTGTCGTGCAGGCCACCCTCAAGATACATAAATTTATAACAGTACTTAACAATGATTCATACACTGCACGCAAAATAAATTTAAGTAGACCAAACGGCAGAAGAAATATATAGAGTTTAAATGATTATGGCTTATTACATATATGACAGTTAATGTTACAGTTGGTCTCATAATTGTTAACAATATAATTCTTAGCATACTGCGAGAAACCTTTAAAAGAGTGAGTGTCGATCTTTGTCATGACTATCTCCGGTAAGTAATTTTCATTAAGTCTGGTATTTTATGTCTAATACATGATCGATTAAATTTTTAAGTCTGGTATTTTATGTCTAATACATGATCGATTAAATTTAGCATGAAGTGGGTTTGAAATAAAGAATAAAATTTCGGAAATTTGAACGATAGTTATAAGACTTGAAAAGAGCCTTTGGCAATTAAATTTATCATTACAAACAACACATGAAGAATTTAGTATTGTACATTTAAAGCAGCTTATGGTTTCGAAAAAAGTAAAAAAAGTACAACAAAGATCTGTTATCCCTAACATTGATAAGGCAGGAGCAATTTTGGGATCATCCTTAAAAACAGTATCTGAATGTTTTGAAAAAAAAAATGGCATAAGCAATATTTCAGACATAAGAGTAAATAACATATATAAAGTACACAAACAACCCATTGATAATTTGACATATACATAAGGCTGGGATGAAAGGAAATATTAATACCAAAATTTTTTTTAGAGGACTATTGTATTCCATGTTTGTTTTGGATACCGAGGTTACATAGCAACAATTTTATATAGAAATTGATAGCTGGTGCTTCAGAATTTACAAGAAAACAACTATCAAAGGAATTAACACCGTGTTTGACTGCAATTCGGAATCATTTTCTTAAATACTGCAATGTGCTTCCTAGAAACTGTGAAATAAATTGACTTTGGAGTATTGGCACTTCTTCCGAGTTTGAATCTGAAATTAAAGATGTAAAAGCAAAATGTAGCACATTGTTTACTTTCGATGCTGTACACAAATCTACCCATAAATGAAGTCAGGAGTTTTCTTTCAGAATTAAGAGTTGACAACTAAATAAAACTTGATTTTTTGGAGACTTTCATCAGGAGGAGTAGGTGTCATCATGGTGCTAGAAAACATGTCCTCAATAGTTACCCACTAAAGACCCTTTAAGTTACTGGGGCTAATCCAGCCTATGTTATAAGTCTACAGAACGTGACAATCGTACTTCCATGTGTATATACTTTAGACAGTGGCTGGTTAGCTTTTGGAGTGCAGAGAGTTCGGACTATGAAATAGGGTAATGACTATCAGGAAGTGGCTTTGGATGAAAAGAGACAAATATCTGTGTGATCTACAAACACACACAAACAAACACACACACACACACACACAAATACACACACGCAAATACACACACACCACACACAAATATGTATATATATATATAAAAGCTAAATAATGATACCTTGGTGTTTTACTGCCCTTTTAATAATTCTAAATTGATTGATTATTCATTTTCATAATCGAAATACATATGTGTTCAAAGTTTCACTTGACACGGAAGAAAGATATATGGCAAAGTTTTCGTGTTTCTGGTCTTGGGTGGAACAAGGTTGCTTTCCTATGCCCACATACATAATATTTGTGCATCTGGGCATTGAAATCAAATGTATCACGGGTGTAGTGTGTACTGGTGGGTTCCATAGGCAGCCTCTGTGTTTCTAACACATGCACGTATTGTTGTCTCTGCTACTTGCCAAACAGGCAGGAATGTAAAGAGGATAACGTCTATGCAGTTGTGAGCTATTAAATGAACCTCACTCTTGCCATATGTTGGCTTCATGTTGTGTGACCCACAGATCACTCAGTTCTAATTCAGAAATCTTAATATTTTCAATGTATCATTATTGTGTTGCCTTGCTGTAATATGATGAACCCACGTCAGCTTTATTAGCAATAAACATTGTTGAAAGAGAATAGTACATTGTCAAAGATTTGCATACGGAAACCATCTACGTCAGTGTAAAAAACCTCTATTGCAACCAGCATTCTAGGTTCATTCAAATAATCATGGAGGGTTTGTTACAGCTTAAATTTAGGTCAATAATATTATATACCACACAGCATATCATCGCAATACCAGTATGTGGTTGGCACCCAGTTACTAAAATGCGATGTTTAGTGCACTCCGTATATTGACATAAGACACAAATTAATCTTCAAATGAAAATCCTCTATATAATTTAAAGAAATTAGAGGAAACACATTGTAATATTTGTCCTCTCACCCGGCATTATTGACCCCTCACCCGAACTTTTTTAACCTCCGTCAAAAGAAATAGATCCCGTATCTCTATGTCAAAAGTTCATATGTACATGTGATGTTGTATAATTCTGTTGTCCCTTTTTTTCCTTATGATTTTGAAACTGTTGTGCTATGTATCATTTTGTATTTGTGTGTACTCTGCTGTATTTCTATTTTCATTACACGTGTATTTGTCAAAATACCATGCACTTTGTTTTATGGTGCAGTCAATAAAGTTTATTCCACATGTACATCACACGTCAAAAGGCCTGTTCAAAAATTTCTTACATCAGGTTTTCTTTAAGATCTGATGACCTATTACTAAAAACAATTGTACCTTTTGGTACTCTTGTTAGCGAGGCAAGAGAGAATAACCGAGACGAGTGTCACATACACAATTATTTCCTGGTTGACGTTAATACTGATGCTAATAAAAACGGCTGTGTGAATTGCGAAATTTTAATCAACGAGCTTCATTATCGACGTACATTTTCATAAGTGTACGATTAACAAGAATAGTTACCTAATCATTTGTTTTCGTTGTAGGTTATTTCTTATGAATATATTACCAAACCCTTTCCTTCCCAACAAATCAAACTCTGAAAGCGGTGAGAGTACAAAAGACACAAATGTAAAGATACAAGTTTTATACTTATGTTGATTTATAAAACAGGACTGGTGTAAGTACCTTCTTGTTGCTCGAATCAACAAGGCCACAAGTGTTTCCAAATCAAGAATCCACCAGTATCCTTTCTCGACAAAAGAATACGTTGTCTATTAAATTATAATATTCACAATGTCTTAAGACGTGACACTAATAGCGCTTTCAATGTGCTAACTACATTTAGGAGATCTACAGTAAAGAAACAAAAATGTGAAAAGGAAACCTTGCACAAATTTCTGAGTAATATTTCTGAATGAATAAGGAACGTAAATTGTCATTGTGTCACAATCAAAGCAGGTGCTTGGGAGCAATTATATATGACTGACAGCCTGTATGCTGTCTCTTCAATTCACTTAATTGCTCAACGGTAAATACCACAAGTATTATTGTTTTGGCAACATCTATGCTTACTCAGTGGGTAATCACTGCTCAGCATCCTGCTTGCTGAGAGTGGTTTTATCATCAGCATTGCAGTGTTTGTGAAATATGACACATCTGTTGTGCAATGCCCTTTTATGGGTGCACGGTTGGCTGAGCTGCAACACACTTGCCTTTCACCTCTGTGACCCGGCTGGGGAAGCAGATGAAAAGAGTTCCTACCTTTCTGACTGTGCATTGTGGTTTTATCCCAATGCGTCGGTTTCCTCAACCAAACAAGTAGGTAAGAAAGTACATGCCACCATCTGTGACATGGGGAGTGATTAATTTAGGCTTGGCCTGTTTCGCAATCCATGCAGAAGATACGGGTCGATACTTTTTAATGCCGTTTTAGTTGGTTTGTCCCTTGAAAATATGTGAATACTGATTGACAACTTAATGTCTAATTTTGATATTTGGTATCTTATATTTCTTCGTACTTTTGCATTCAATTACCCTTCTCTAATCCCACAATGTTGTCTTCAATGGACTGGTGCACAACTGACCATGTTTTTGTGTTATACATATACTGCTGAGCAGATCTAAAAAGCTAAGCTACAGAAAATCACACATATAAGCACAATACATAGTTTTAACAGTGACACAGAGTGAACATGCTTACATGGAAAGTGGTATTTGCTACAGTATTCAAAATCTCGTTATTAGTACAGCAGACTTTGAAGAAGGCGTGCAACCGTTTGCAATTTTGGTGATCATCATTTAAGTCATCGCAAATTGCATGCAGGAAGCCACTGTGGCTTGTGTAGGGATGTTTCCAAAACTAGCCTAATTGTCTTGCGACAGCAATGAGGAACATTTCAAAACTTTGTCTGGCGAAATCCTACAAATGGCTACCATAATAAGGTATACTAGGTGTCTTGAACAATTTATATTTTGTCTTCAAACACACATGCCTAAACTAGCAATCAGCGCTAAACCTTCAAATATGATCCTGTTTATTTTCAGTCTTTGCATGTATTTCGATATTTGCTCATTAATATTTGTGAAAGATACATTCTTGTATCTATACCCATTTATATATAATTTGGAAAAACACGAGCCAGTCAATCAGTTGAAGGACATGACTTCAGGCTCACTCGGATTGAACAGTACCTTTTATTCTTCAGAAAATACTTAGTAAGAAACTTAGTCATCGATGTGAGAGTGGAACTTATGACATTTATAATAGGTACAACACAGAGCTTGCCTGTGGGATCTGAAATGCCCGAGTGAACGGCCTAAATAGCCCATTTTTATGCCTCATTTTCACAAACGCATCCTTGTCACTTTACAATAAAACTTACATCACAATAAGGCCTAAATCTTTTCTTTATTGCCGTGGTGTTGCTATTTTCATTGATATGCATGTTTTTTATTGAGCGGGATGTGAATAAGTGACATTTTCAGTGCTTACACACCTTTCTCGCGTGTGTGGGCAATGGCCAAATTTGCCCTTTCCTTTGTTTCGGTCAGCGTCATTTTCCGAATGAGTGATAAAATACAAAATTGCCATAGATAAAAAGAACAGATTCTAAGCTTTATTTTCGTATAAAAAACTTACGCGTTCCCCTAGTAAAGGTTACAAAAAATAAATTGAAAACTTTCAAAATATTAGAAAAATAGCACATGATAAATTTGTATATGGCTAAAAAGCTTATTTGAAGCAGAAGAATTTGAAAAAATGAGTTTGTAATATGCACCGAAAAATACGTTGTTAATTTTTGTAACTAGCTCAGCTTGCCTAAAGCGAGCAAGGAGTTCCGCCATTTTTTCGTGTCGCCAGCTTTACTGCACAGAACATCAACATGGATCACATCTCCGAAATCCCCTGGACAGTTTGGTATGAGATTGGTAAGTTTTATCGAGTATACATTATACAATGTTCTGGTGACTTTTCAGAGATATCTTTCCTTATTTTAGCGACAAAATTTAGTCTGAAGTGTAACGCGTGTAATTCCATTGACTCGATTAAACTGATTAATCGGTGCTGTGGAGAGCAGACTTCATCACCTTGTGCGTCGTTTTACACACGATCTAGATTGAATCATGCTTCTAAACAAATAACTTTGTTTTATAAGAGTGTTATAAATAATACAGGCATCAAATTGTATCAGAATTCGATAATTTTATAAACAAAGCAGGTCTTCACAAATATTTGGGTCAATGAAAAATGTAAAATCCAACAGGGCAGATGTGCGATGTCGTGATGTAAACAAACTGAGCCGTCACAAATCGCACTCCCCTTTTTGTTTGATTTTTGTGAATTCTTAGCAGTAAAGTTAGCTTTAAATACCAGCAGTCTGCTGTTGTACCATGTTCAAATAAAATTCAATGTTTTCATGTGACATTTCGAATAAGGATTAAGGTGTGACGAAGAAATTTCCAGAGTTGTGCTTTTATGGTTATCCCAAGTCAGGGTACAATTTGTGTTTTAGAATTGGTTAAGCATGTTTTACTACACAAATGCAAAATAAATAACTCTATATGTTACAAAACAAGACTTGCTTAGCATGAATTTAATTTCCATCATAAAATTGCTATGTGTTTTGCCGGGACCAGGTTGACCAGTGGCTAGGTAGGTTTATTTCCCGCCTATCCCAGGAAGAAAGCAAGGCATCTGGTGGAAGCAGCTGTCCAGGGCATGCTTAAGTGTCCTGTGAGTCAAAGAAAGACAGTCTTTCCGGCACACCTCATTGGACCTGGATATTATTGGTGTGCATTTTTTGTTTTGTTTTGTTTTGTTTAGTATATATATATATATATATATATATATATATATATATATATATATATATATATATATATATATATATATATATATATATATATATATATATATATATATATATATACAGTGACACAACAAATCAATGAATGTTGATTTATTAAACAGAAAAAAAGAAAAGAAAAGAAAGAAAGAAACCAGGCCTCACCTGTCCAAAATAGGAAAAGAAAAGAACATGGATAGGTTCAGGCCAAAATTATTTTAATTTTAAAAAGAGTATTTGGTTGGATGAGAATAAATTTATCTCAAACAAATTATAAAAAGTGTAGAAGACTGAGGTGTATGTGTGCTATGTTCTTATTATTAAAATATGAAGGTTATATCATTTGATAAATATGTGAAATTAATTTTCTGTGTCTTCTTTCTTTTCATGACCGCAGAGCAAACCAGCCGGCTTGACCCACAGTGTTTTCCGTGATGTGGATTTCCAGCTGGTGCAGTGTGCCAGGGGTGATGTGACAAGGGGACGTCTTCGAGAGCTATCAACATAGTATACATTAGACCTCCTAAAAATTGTTGATTTAGTATGGCCACGAATGTTAAGTGCGAGCCAACTAAAAACAGAGATTTCAAAGATAAAGACAAAACCAGAAAAAAATTTCTGAAGGACTCTCACAGAAATTATAATAAAGCAGAACTGTATGTACGAGAAACATTTTGCTAAAATCAAGAAGAGGTAAATAGTCATGTCGAAAAAGAGACTGTTGGCCATGTTTTGTCTGAGTTATGTACAAAAAATAGACAGGGAGCTGCATGGAAAAAAGGTATGAACATGGGTATCCATTTACTGAGAGTGTTGAAATGTGTGTTATGAAACTAATCGGTGAGTTGGATATACTGGGGCAAAAGTTGGTGCTGTCATCCAAAGTGTGTCCAATTGGTTGTTCCATTAAACTCTAGAGTCATTACCACCTGCAGCAAAAGTGACTTCAATGGCACATCTGGGGCTCCTGTTCTTGCTAAAAATCAGGTAGCTGAGACACTTGTTGAGTCAGAACATTTTGATTTGCATGGGGATGGGACTACATACAATTGAAATGAAATGGTTGGTCATTAAGTATCTTTGAACTCAGGTGGAACTCTCCCTGTAGGTTTTATTCCTGTTGCAGTAAAGGATAGTGTTACTCTGTTGGATAAAACAGTCATAATGATGCCCAATTTTTCTGCAGAGGATGATGCAGAAAATCAAGAAAGGTGTTTAAAGACATTTTGAAGAAAAGGAAGAAACAATGTTAATGAAAGTAAATGTACTTAAACACATCAATTGAAGAGCTTTACTAGTGTCTTTTCATTTAATTTGAGATGATTATTTCAAAATTCTATGTTTATGTGATAATCTAAAGGCAAATTAAATGAAAAAGGAATCCTGACCCCCACATGTCTAAAGACTGGGCTCATTTTTACAGGGATAAAAGTTTTGCCGTTAGTGTTACCTCTTGGTCTCTGAATACATTACTGCACATACATTTTGGAAAACTTTATGGTGTTACTAATAGCCTACCACAATAGACCGTTATCCGTGGTGAAGGGGAGTTGGGAGGCCATTCAATTAAATAAAATTATTTTGCACATTGTTACACTAATTAATCTGTTACATGGCCAAGGCCAAATTAAGACATTTTAGGGTATGAAATAGAGTGAAAATGTTAGAGAAATTATCATAAGATCGAATTTTAGATAATTTTTGATTATGCATCTTTTCTGTAATTTACATGTATATTCCAGTTATGTATTTTTCAACTAAATTTGCATATTTTTCAATGTGTCATGTATGATGTATGAACATTGCAAAACATAGCAGTCAAAATAATGAAACTGTGTAACAAATTAAGAGATTATCTGGGAAAGTCAGTTTTGTTGAATATTTAACAGTGTAGGCGAATTTTGCCTTTTTTTCTATTTATCGATTATTTATCTTGTGGTGCTTAATTTGCTTATTGCTGTCATTGTGAATCAACTATATGATTATACTAAAAAGTAGTCTTAAGGAACATGAAATGGTGAAAGACATTTTGAGGAAAAAAACTTGATTAGTTTTAATTTGGTGTCATTAAGTTGTTCGGCCAATTTTCTATATCATTTATTTATGCAAATTTTAAATTTTAATTTGCATATTGGTAACACCTGTGGATCAACCAGATGATAAAATAAAATCATAGTATTCAACAGTATGGAACAGTGTAGAAAATTTGTTGAAATTATCTTTGTTAGTTCAGTTTTGGTGAATTTTTCAGTATTTTACATTTTCTTCAAATTTCTTATGTCGGCTCATTATGCAGATTTTGAAGGCTTATTTGGATTTTTGTCAGGACATTAGCTGCTTTATCATTATATCAGTACAGAGTAGTCATTATGATAAAACAGTGTAAGAAACTTGTAGAAGTTGTCAGTGTTTCTCTAAATTTGGTGGCTGTTTGAACATGTAGGATTTGCTGTCATTTTCTGCATTTTGCAGATATTGTGAATTTTGAAAAATTTTTAGTTTTTGACGATAAATATCTGTGAATTTATTACAGCCACATACTTAAAAAAATAGACATGTTATATGGATCAGTTTACAATTATAACAACATTTGTGGGCTTCTTGCTTGTGCATTTGTTCTTCTGTGGTGCCCTGAAAATAGGAAAAATGCTAAAAATGTGCATAAAGCAGTCGCAAAATTGAAATAAAAGTGATTTTTGGAAGCCTATAACAGTGAAGTATAATGCATTTCAGTATCTTTTATCATATATAATAAAACGTGGTTGTATCATGAAGACAGATGATGCTTTTTTGTATGGGGGGGGGTCTTTCTCTGTATATGGTACCATGAAGTTGGGGTTTTGTCTCATTATTGAAAATCCTGAAAAATGTCTCTAAGTCCAGCCGTCAGAAAAAAAATCGTTAAAAAGTAATTTAAAAAATCACCCGTTGGTCCGATTTCAATGAAATAAACACTGTTTTCTCTCTTTTTGAGAGATCTTTCATTTGAAATAAGTTTAAAGTGGGTTGCAACATCAGAAAAAAATCTCTGTATGGTACCTACTTATAACATCTGCATGTGCAACGGCTCCGTCAAATCTTTTTGCAGAATTAAAGGCCAAATCCAGATCCCCTTAAATTTGAAATAAGTTGTCAAGATACACGCTTAAAAGGAATGGTGAAAGACACCATCTTGGTTTTCACTATCAGAACAGGTAAATAGCCAAAACTTAGTATTAACCCACACATATATATGTATATATATATATATATATATATATATATATATATATATATATATATATATATATATATATATATATATATATATACGTATATTACAGTAATGGAAATGTAAGAGGACACAAGACTCCCTTCAGCAGCATCGAAAGCTCGACTCTGTCAAACGGTTGAGTCACATCTCAAACACCTAATTGACATCAGCACCTCTTTCTTAGGTATAGTTTATGCATTCTGATACAACAAAAGAGCTGTGTCTGGTAGCAGAATCAGGTTTGAAACAGAATTGCAAATTTGATGTGCAAAATATGTATCAATTGTAAATGAACATAACCCAGTCTAGTAGCATGGTTAAGACAATCCTTTTGGGCAATATCTTGGTAGTTTGAAATCATTTAGCGTTTTTCTGCTGTTTTGGAGTAAGGGAACAATCATATTATGGAGTTCGCCATCTGAAGGGGGAAACCTTGCTTCACCATGTATTATTTTCTACGTTTAAAAGTATAGTTGGAATGTCCAAATTAAGTTAGCAAACATGCATTATGAACGGTTCTTCTCTGACCAGATACATGTCTGCACTTCAGGAACTAAGTACGACGTGACGTTGATTGCTGCCAATATATCATGAAGGAGGCGGTTTAATCGAAGTCAGATCTGATGCATCGGCGAGCCATCTGATGGAGTCCCATCAACTCCTGAGTAATATATTGGCAATGATGAATATCACGTTGTACTCTATTCCTATTGAAATATGGTTTCAATTTGAAAATCCCCCAAATTTGACACAAAAAAGGATTCAACTGGCCTATTTTCACACATTATCATCGCTTTTATATATGCTATTCCCGTTTGCTTGCACACTCCCCCCTCTGCAGAATCTACCGTTTTGGAGATGAGCAGGGCCCTATTTGCTGGGCCCTATGTGGGAAGATTATAGTGCTTAAAGTAACGACCTTCAAAATACGCATAGGCTTAAAATATGGATCATAAAAATAAGACACGAAAGTTTATCATAATTATATCCTAGGCCTACATGTAGCAGTCCTGCAGCTCTAGGCTTACATACCTTTCTGAAACGTGGAACCCTTATAGGATCCCACCAGGTGAACGATCTATGACAAATGTGCTTGGCTGAACGAGGTCATGTAACAAATCAATGTATCACGGTTGAAAGTGAATGACAGTGGCAAAGCAGGTAAAGTCACCCTGTGTTGGTCAATTTTTGAAATAGTTTATGTTGTACTTGGATTATTTTTTCGGGCGAAGGTTTATCAAGTGCAAGACCATGCAACAATTATGACAGTACTTAGCGAAAGGTATTTTTGGAAGAGGAGCCAGAAGAATTAAATGCCATGGCATGCATAGGCTTACAACTAGTTACTGACACAGTGTCTTGACACTGATTCAGTGGTTGCAGTAATCCGGAGGATTCTTTACCAAGGTTGTCTATGGATGCACTTGCATTGACTTGTGTGGGGGTCATTGGGATAATTGTGGAGTAATGACGTGATAAGGTTTGTAACTTTGCTATATGTGGTTGCTGCAGCATTGAGGGCAAGTGCAGATAGGGTGTACAGATGTATTTCAATTACTGCGCCATCTATTATCAACCATGGTAACTAACATAGGCGCACGGAACCAAAAAGTTATATTCCATTGTCGTGAAAGATATTTTGTGAACATTCCCTGTAAATACATTATAAACTGAAGTAAACAATCAGACACTTGAACTTTATTAATAACGGTAGAATAAAAATCATGGGCTCATACGGGGTGCAAATCAGTAGGGGAGTTACAACGAAATGAAGATTCCCTGTGGTATATCAGATGTTATGTCATGGCAGCCTGGTTTTCACACTGTCTACTATATTTCATTTCCTTTTTGATGCCACTTTTGATGTGGATAATGGAATGCATAGCACCAGATGTGGTCTGGGAGCAATGCTGTTACACACAGGCACACACACACACACTTATATATATATATATATATATATATATATATATATATATATATATATATATATATATATATATCACTGTGGTATACAAGATGTTATGTCAAGCTACAACACATCCTCCAAAGGGAATAAGCAGACTTCATGAAAGTACGTTCTTACAATGTGATGAGATAAATGCTATAAAGCTGTATCAGGTGGGATGCATACATAGATAGACAGACAGACACAGAGACAGACAGACAGATAGATAGATAGATAGATAGATAGATAGATAGATAGATAGATAGATAGATAGATAGATAGATAGATAGATAGATAGATAGATAGATAGATAGATAGATAGATAGATAGATAAGCTTTTTTTATCGCCAGTTTACATAAAATAGACAATTTGAGCAGTCTGTGGCTCTGTGCCAACACAAGTGGATAATGTATAAAAGAGCATGCACCAGAGTATGTTAATAAATGCTTAACGGAAATTAAACTACAATAAATAAGTCATTGAATAAAACTAAAGTGTAAGTTACAATAAAAGATAATACAAGTTAATTATGTTAAATTACAAAAGATTTTCCTCATGCTTTCATACATGTAACAAATGAAACCTGAATATCAGAACAATAATGGACTTGTGATGACGGTTAAAAACTAACAAGAGTATTATTATGTAAGTTTAATTACTGGTACATGTGCAAAGTAAGCCACCCTTAGAGACAACCAGGATGACCGTGGAGTACCCATGACCCTTCTCGACCACCTCCCCAGCATAAGGAAGTGCCCAAGATTGCCATGAGAGCCCCATTCTAGCCCCACGATCCCCCCGAGAGACAACACACTCCCCACATTAATATAAATGTATCAAAATAGATACTCGCTTATGAAGAGTAAAAAGGCACATTTACAGTCGGGACTATCCCATTTGCTTATGAGAGTGTTGAAGTCTTTAACATTGATATCATCTCTGAGCTAGTCTGGAAGATTATTCCATATTTTTGCTCCATACTATCTCAAAGGTTTAAGCCGTTAGGAGTAGTTTGTTTTTTTTTTGTTTTTTTTTGGTTTTTTTTTTTTTTTTGGTTTTTTTTTTTTTTTTTTTTTTTTTGTGGGGGGAAATCTTTTTTCTTATTGATTTGGTGGAAATGTTGGGTTGAAAAAGACCATAAAGATAATATGGGCCCATATTATTTATGGAAGCAAACAGGTATGTATATTGCATATGTAATACTTTTTCTGGTCAGGATTTTATTTCGTTAACATTCATTTTAACTTAAATTGATCTTTTGATCTTTAGAAACAAAGAACGTATACAGGGAATTGTCCTTCGAATTTCGTATGTTTCAGTTTTTGGAGGGATATAACTACCAAATACACGTATATGACTTTAAAAGAAAAATCCAGTTTGTAATTGGAATGCACGCAGGCTGTAATACAGCTACATACTTGCTACCCAATTATGAAGACTAGTTTTTGACTTAATGTTTTTTTTTCCCATACCAATATAATAAGATTTGTTTGACCGATGATTCAAATGCTGATAGCCGTCATTTTGGCATCGTACCAAATACGTTGACACACAAGAGTGCTTTTTCATGGTAATTGCATTAGCATGCCAATTCTAAGAGATTATATATGTTAGACATACACGCAAGACACAAAATAATCACGCATCTCAAAAGCATGCGGCTAGAGTGATACGGACAGTTAACTATATTTTTTTCTCATTATAAACCTAAATGTCCATCACGATGGATGTAGCATGACTTATAGTTCCCCATTCCCTTCAGTAATTAAAAAATCACATAATCGTGCCGTCATATTTCGCACAAAAGAAAGTGAATAAAAAAACACAATAAAACCAATCCACAAAAAAACAAATAAAAAAAAAAGAAAGAAAGAAAAGCCAGCATGTATGGCGATTGAAACGTCAAGCGCCAACACGATTTTTTTAAGAAAATGGAGAGAAAAGAAACTCCGAAATAAAAAAATTGAATTTGTATGGTTTGTGGTATGAACTCATAGACAGAATAAAGCTCTTTCATTAACCTACCAAGAGATATGTGAATATATATTTGTCTTCTTTATTAACTTTTTTGAGTCATAATTATTGATAGAAAGTATGTATTTAAGTAAAGCATTTTGGATATGCTTGTGAACAAAAGACACCCCTGTTCACACTCGTGCTATGTGCAGTGTTGAATAAAGACAAATCATCATCATTTCAATGTGACCCATATTTAAACCCATTTTGTGTAATATCCAATCTTTATAATGTAAAACAGGCTACCTTCTCACAGCAAAAATATACACGTTTTCCTTCTAGCTTCCATATCTACAGACACAATTTTTCATTATTATTATTAATAATAATAATAATAATAATAATAATAATAATAATAATAATAATAATAATAATAATAATAATAATAATAACAATAATTTAAATAACAATTATATATACATATATATATATATATATATATATATAGAGAGAGAGAGAGAGAGAGAGAGAGAGAGAGAGAGAGAGAGAGAGAGATTTATATGTGTTTATGTTCTCCACATTTCCTCCCTACTTCATGGTTGCAGGAAATATAATTTTGTACTGGGTCATATATATATATATATATATGATCCCGTACAAACTGATATTGCCTGCAACCATGAAGTAGGGAGGAAATGTGGAGAACATAAACACATATAAATGTGTGTCTGTGTGTGTGCTTGTGTCTAAGTACACAGCTATTCAGTATTTTACACTTTTGGAAATTATTGAAACTTAGATCAACGAATAGGAATGTATATATATATATATATATATATATATATATATATATATATATATATATATATATATATATATATATATATATATATATATATATATATACATATATATGTATAGTTATATATTATGTCTATATTCATTTAATTTTATTTCAGCCTCATTTACCACAAAAAGGGCTCGTAATGCCTCTGCATCAAATACAAACAGCAAGGTGTTGAAGTTTTCTCATAGAATAAGACTTGGGAGTGGCGTCAAAGTAAGGAAACATGAAACATGCACGTTTTATTGCCTTTACCAATTGAGTAATATAGTTACGTTTCATTTTTATTCTGGCAAAGATTCAAGCTGTAAGCTATAAAGAATGGAAATGAGAAGCAATTCCATATAATATGTGACATGTGGAGTACCACAAATTTCTCTTATTGTGCCTTTGTATTTGTGTCTTTTTGTCCAGAAATTATTGTGCCTTTGTTTTTTTCATTTATACAAATAACAAAACAAGCTTTTGCATGATCTCCTTGTTCCCTAATCATATGGTCATAACTATGCTTTAAGTATTGTTGGTCGTAGCTCTCAAGACAAAATTGACAGGCTCAGTAGATTGGATACAAGTTAGGATTGAATGTGAAAAGTCAAGCGTTCTGGTATGTGATATCAAGTGGATATATTTGTTATAAACATCTATTTTATGTTGCCTAATGGATCTCTTTGTCCACTACCACTGGTATGCACTTGACCATTCCTTTAATTTTAATTAGTAAACAAAAAACAAAAACAAAACAAGAGCATTGTATCAATAAGCAGAAGCAGTTCCCCTACTATTGGTATACCGGATGTAAAGACTTTTGCTTCTTTTTACACATACCAGAAGAATGATATCATCGGTCATGTTTTAGGGAATGTAACGGATAATAGTGCATAAGGAATAAACTATTACACAGATTTATGTTAAATCAGTTTCTTACAGTGGATTGAGGTTTAATGTACTTTTTAAGGGTGATTACAGTCCAATGACTATGACCAACAATAGACATGGAGAGAATATATATGACATATCAAGTTCATAAATCCATCAAGAAAGGATGCCGTAGCAGGCTGCTCAGAGTTATGCTGTGTATGCCTGTTAGGTTATTGGTTGCATGACTGTGGCTCGATACTTACAGCTGATTGATTCTAAATATCTTTTTATTCTATGTTTGAAGGTGCATTATCATTTTCTAAAGTGAAATTCAAGAATAGTAACTCACTGTAGATTATTTGGTCTAAACATTATTACTAGATAATTGTGATGCACCTGCATCAGTGATGTGGTGCATTGGCATTCAGACCTGATCATATGTGTTCGAATGATGTTTGATTTTACGTTACTTGTGACGTACAAAAAACTGCGACAAACATAAATAAACGCGGCCTCACAGGTCGGCGTTGAAAGTAGGGCAAGTGCATATTCTTTTGCCATGAATAACACTAAAAAATGAATAAACAAAATCTTACGAGGCTGCTGATTGATTTCTCTCAATCAAGATTGTTGTTGTTAGGGGAAACCATGAGTGACTGGATATGCATGGTGATTTTGTTTTCATTATAATCCTAAGAACTCAGTGTGAACAGGTGTGTCCTCTGCCCCCCACCCCCTTTTTTTTTTTTTTTTTTTTCCCCTTTGGCCAAGCAAGCACTGAGCAGAAAACGCTCAGTATGACCACACCTGACAGGCGTTTATCTGAGAAAGATACAAATAGAAAATTGTTGGCTTTTGCAAAAAGGATCCATATCTCTGTTACCGTGTCCAAGTTAGTTGTTAGGCTATTACTGCAAAAGGTAAGAGAAACAGGCAGTGTTGGCCAGGAAAAAATGAACTGGACTACCCTGAAAACATAGCCAAGAAATAGATGAGAGATTGTACACTTCATTTATGATCACTTTGTCTGGTCACAAACTGAAGGATGCTTTTACCTTTTAGACCACACTGATCAAAATTTGTCAGACAAAACTGTATGATAATGAAATGAGATTGGAATAAAATCTTTTGGACCCGCACCATTTCTTGAGATTAGAAACCACAATGAAGCAGTAAGACTTATTTTTTAACATGTGTGGGACCTGTCAGTGAGATTTGTGTACAGGCAAGGAAACCCGCTTAGACTCACAACACAGCTAAAGCTGGGACGGCAGATTTGTTATGGTTGTATTTTATCACCATGCTCGTTCATACAATACATTAGCCAACAGTGGACCTATGCTAGGCCGGTTCAAGGATTTAAAAAATAGATGCAACAGACCTGTTAGAAGAACCACCAAGAATTAAAGCTCACGAGTTTGACACTGCAACTTAAAAACTAAGGCAGGAGACTCTCCTGGTTCTCTATGTGTTCGATTCTTTTATATTATAACCAATGACTGCGAATGAATATGTTGAATCAAGAGGGATACATCATTAAAAATTCCTAAAGTTAAAAGACATTACTATACATTTCTATTTCAGAAAAATGGGGCCCATATTGCCATAAGTAATAAATCTTGCATCTAAAAAATAAATAGTGTGTTTATTGTCCTTGTGCAATTAATATTAAATATATTGACTATCCATGTGTGGTAATGTTACCAAAGTCTTTGGTTGTCCAAGAGTTACTGTTCATGTGTATATAAGTGCAAGGTAAGGATGACCACTCAGGCAAGCTTGACATGTTCGATTCTTGTCCCCCTGTGGCTCACGAGTTTGACACAGCAACTTCAAGACTATAGTGAGTCAGAAACTCCCCATGGTTTGTATTTATTCAATTTTTTAATATAACCAATGGATTTATGTATCTTTCAAATTTTGAAAGGTCTTGCAGTAATTCTTATTATTGATCAAAGATCAATTCTCATAACAGGATCTATTTTTGACTTGAAACGCTTGGGTAAACTTCAAGAAGTAAACCCACGGGGCTGATTGAATATGGAATACAGTGGCCATCATTAAAAAACAGTTCTTCATCTACCCCACGCCGTAACAAGATACTCCCATTTATTGATACTTTTTAATATCGTTCTCATTCATTGGGTCACGCCTCCTGCACCATTTAATTACAGAAAGTATGAAGCACAGGTGCTAGTTTTACTATCTATAACTGCAAAGAAGTGAACTACCCCCTCGAATCTGCCCCCTTCTCCAAAAGATTACCTTCTTCCGAAAATGGATGACAAAACTTATCTACTCTGCTACAATATCTATTATTCTTTGAGCACAATTTATGCAGGTTTTAATCTGCATTCTGCGTTAACTCCTCCAGCCTGTGGTCCCCATACTAAATGTCCGTTAAGTCGCTGAAGCTGTCTTTCAGGGCATTTAGGTCTGCCTATGATATTTATAGGGTGTTATGAATAAATCAAGATTATAAGTCCATATCATGCTCCTCTAGGGTGTGCATTGCAAGTATAGTCAGCTTCTCATTATGACTACCTACACTGAATCTAACCCCAGTCATTTCGTTCATCCAAGCGTGTCCATAAACAATGAACACATTCTTCATGATAATAATAGAGAAAACCCTGTATTCAACCGGCTGAATTGAATTGATCCCATAATCTTTTGTCTTTGCTGTACATTAATTTTGCTAATATGTTAATGTGGTTAAATTTTGGGGGGATTTGTTGTTCTTTTGTTTTATTATTTGTATTTTTCATGCTAATATCCACTTTTCATGAAGTATCACAATACTGCTTGTTTTATCAAGGTACAGCATAATATGTGTTCGACAAGTGCTGGGGATGTCTGTACGTTATGGTCTATTACACATTACTACAAAGTCGAGATTACTTTGGACCCCTCTTACTTTGCTCAGTTGTCCCTTATATTAGACTGACAGAGTGTACACAGTGAAAGGGGCAATGTTTCAAATGATGAAGACTGTTTGGTCTATAGAATGTGAGAATGTAAACGTAATAAAAAATTTAGCAATATCAAAATCAAAAGAAAATTAAAATGTACTTTTACTACTGTCGACTTAAAAATTCACATAACATATATTTTTATAGGCACAAATCACAAATCGTCATAGGCTTTGCAGTTTATGTAAAACATAAAGGGCTGTATTATCGCCAACTACATATTCACACAAACACAAGCAGCAGTCTTAAGACCAATCAAATAACTTGAATGAGTCACATAAGATTGAAGCTTGTCTCATTTGAAAGTCTAGATTAATCAGTTGTGGTTCACCTTGACAACTACAATAGCTTGAATATAGAGAGAAATTTGTAAAAGAACATTCAAGCTTTACATTTCCATAGACACCACTTATACTTTTCAACGCTACAATTGCAAAAACATAGTATAAATATTACTCTCGAAGACAGAAACTGGTTTAGAAGTATGTTTGTTTCATATAAAAGAACGATAGATAACCACCACTGCATTTATTTGAGAAGTCGCTATTTTTTTCAGGAAACATATAAGTAATAAAACGTTTATTGCAATGAATATTTGGATTGAGGCCAGAGCAAATACATGTTTATAACTAGTGCTACCTAGTGGTAAAAGCTAAAGACATATGTACATGATGCAATCATTTCCGATATATCGTTGTTACGTGTACACATACATGTAAATATATAATCTATAAAAAATATGTAACAAAACAACACCTGCCTGAATTCATCTATGTTGGTAAAATAATTTAGTAACTAGGCATATATAATGAATAGTAAATAAGTTGTAAAAACGTGTAGTGGAATATGTTTAAAGATGAAAAGCTGTAGGTGTCATTTTATCTGTCAAATATTGCAGGCCAAGCTTGGCCTACAGAGCTAAGTTACCATACAGCAAGCTGACATCTATGTTCCATCACCATAGCGTGTTTTTTAAGCATGGATAAATTGTGTTCCATTCCTTTTTGGAACAAAATTCCAAACTGCTACATGACTAATAGGGCACTGTAGACAAAGGTTCCTCGACCTTCAGCCTGACACACTAAATTTTGGAAATTATCGTATTACAAAGTTGTTGACACAATTACAAACTAATGGCTACACAGAACATGAGAAATATAGACAGGGGTACTGAATCACGTCAATACGGATTTTCATATGTAGACCCCCCAAAGAAAATCACTGGTTTTATTAGTTATGCCTGCCATTCGGATTGGGAATCATATATATTAATGATTTTGAGCTTTTGCAGCATATCTGGAATGAAAAAAATAGGGCTATTTTCTAAAATGTCGCACGACATTGTACTATGTGTATCAGCCAGAAGTCCACAGAAGCATATATTTTGTATAACTGACCAAAATATCGAAAATTATGTTTTCAGTCAGTATGGCCAAATAAATATTAGTAATCCCTTATTACATCGTGTGCTTGGCAGAAAAAAGATAGAGAGTTGCAAAATAAACTTGCAGGCCAAGCTTGGTCTACAGATCAATGTTACCATTAAGCAAATTGACCTCAGTTTTAATCCTTTTATTTCGGTGACCTTGCTAAACGGTTTTTCATTGACCAGTCCAGTTATTTTCCGTTACTCTGGGGAGCAAAACTTTAAACTGTTATATGAAAATGCAATGTTTCTTTCCTCATGGAACCGTATGAGCATTTGGATACAGGGAAGTAAAAGTGTTCCATGGGGAATCTTTATTTATCACCAAGCAGTTTGTCTGAGTACATACAAAATAAACCAAATTGAACTAATACAAATAAATTACATACAACTGACAATTTCGTTCTGTGCCAGGAAGAGTTCAAAAATAAAACACTTGCAAGCAGAAAATCACCATTATCACGATTGTACTGCTGCATACTAGGAAAGGTACATTTATTTGCAATTTGAGAACCAGTATTTTAAGTGTCAAATGCTTAAAAAATCAAATAACGTTCTAATAATGCCATTTTCAAGATTGCAATATAATCGATGCAAATCGGAAGTGAGACAAACAATGCCGACAACGATTGTTTGGTTTATTATTGCACCCCATGAATTGAAAATACAGTTAAATTTAATATTGCTTACTATTCTGTATGCTGGTATGTTGTGTGGCATTCCCAGATTGCAAATGCGTGATATTATATGTGGAACACAACTAGCATGCCTCACTGGCACAATTAGCAATAACAAGTTTGTATCCATTTTCCATTTTGTGTCCGTCCATTTGATTTTTCAACAAGGAAAGTACTCTGAAAATTCAAATCTTGATATAGTTTATCACTTTACCAGTTTGCGTCATGTGAAATCAAAAAATGAAAAACTCAGTGACAAAATATTTATACCTTTGATTTTCAGGCATGTTCCATATGGACATCAAAAATATACTCACAAAATATTTTTGATCATGACAAGAGAAGGAAGATATTACGTAGTTTGGCTCCTTCGTTCTGTACGAACCATTATTGATACCAAAGGAGT
>OZ026628.1:24019105-24291605 GCA_964020975.1 Hermodice carunculata | reverse complement strand
TTAGTATGCGATTCTGTGTGGCATTGCACTTTGGGAGTAGATGAACGCAATTGTTCATCCTTCAGCTGTCCTTATTTCTTCCGATGCAGAAACGCCACATGTGTGCACCCACAAGAATTGTGTGATGGAGAGGCGAATTGCAAGGGTTCTGCAGATGATGAAGAATTTTGCTTTTTAACAGAATGTCTGCATGGATGTTCATGCATAGGATATGCCGTGATATGCAATGGCGAAAATGCAGTAAACAAGAGGTATGTGCCTATCTATCTCAGAGCAATTGTTGTTAATAACTGTAGTATAAAGTTTTTGTCTGTGTTTTTACAAGGGAAGTTTCGTTTTCTGGTCAAGCTGGACGTCAGGTTAAACAAAATACGAAGCGTTAAGTCCACAGTTTTCCGTCATACTCAAGCATTACGTGAGCTTGACATTCGTAAGAACATGATATTCAAGTTGCCCTGGGATGTGTTCAATGGCTTGGCATATCTTCTTGAACTCAAAATCAGTGATAACCCTCTCAAACATCTACATTATCGAACGTTTCTATGGCTGTTTAGACTAAATTATCTTTCAATTAGCCAACTTAATGTCACTGCAATATGCAGTAACTCATTTGAGGAACTGCGTCTCTTAAAACACCTTGATTTGTCAGCAAATAGCATCAAATTCTTATTTGCAAGTCATTTCTTTGGGTTAAATAGACTCCTTTTTCTGAATTTAAGTGGCAACAATTTTGAACATGTCGAGTATAACGTATTTGTGCACTTAACTGACTTAAGAAATTTGATAAGTGATGACTTTGAATTTTGTTGTCTGAACAGATTCCTGGATAACTGCATGCCCAAATTAAACATTTCTTCATGTTCAAGATTGGTGGGAAATGAATTTTTGATGATATTGTCAATATACGTAATCATTCCGTTGAGTTCATTCCTGAACGTAGTGGTGATTCTATTTTATTCTTCCAGCATCACCTTAAATGTGCCAAATCTTGTCCGATTTTTACTTGCATTATGTGATTTTGGGATGAATACATACATGACAACAATAATCTTTGTAGACTTTAAGTATGGCATGCAATATTTCCTACACAAAAGACATTGGATCAGTAGTGTATACTGCAAGGTTTTCTCAATTGCAAATCTTTTGTCTTATTTAGGTTCTGCATGTTCCCTCCTACTTCTCTCTTTGGATCGAATGATTGGAATTCTTGTTATATTTCAGATCAATCGAATGAGCAAAAGATCATTTTGCTTCCTATTTTCCCTTTGTTTGTTATGTATTTTACTTTCTAGATCAGTTGTAGTTAATACCTATTCCTGGCAGCATTTTGACTCAAAGAAGCAAGACTTGTGTCTGCCTTATTTTGTGAAGGCGTATTATGCTTGTTATTTAATTTTTCACATTTCCTGGACGTTTGTATTTCTGACCATGATTTTTGTCACATGTGCACATTTTGCTTGTGTGGTTATGGTTTGGAGAAGTAAGAAAAGGGTGCGTAGTCACCAAAATGTAAATGCCGTTATCAAGCGAATCTTGGTGGTGCCCATAGCTATGGTACAAGCATACGTCCCATTTCTTACTGTAATGATGTTACTTCATCTTCATGACAAACCTCTTCCTATACTTACTGAATGGTTTGCTTTAGGTATCCTTCCTTTATGTTCCTTGATAAATCCCATGATTCATACAATTTGCACCTTAAACTTTCATAGGTGGGTCTACGAGCAATGTGAGCGAGTTGCTCTTTTTTAGGTCTGGAGTATCAACTAGCATAAAGATGGTGCACAGTCGCCAAATGATAAATACCGTAATGAAGCAAATATAAATCGTGTCCCAACAATGAAATCTATTCCTTCCTCTGCAGCATCAGTTATACTTTGATGAAAAACCTTTCTCTGCATTCACTTCAACATTTGTTTTAGCTATCTTTCCTTAAAGTCCATGATTCATGTAATTTGCCCCATCAGCTTAAATAAGTGGGGTTCTAGTAAAGCTAAATACTTCTTTAATCTACATTGGACTTTTATATGTATCAAAATGCAGTACAATATCAAAGCCTTTTCAGGGAAACTGTTAACCGTGAGGGACTATTGCTTCCCAAATCAGAATAAACTGAGTTTCCAATGATGTATTTATAAATTTTGAAGCTACAAAAGAAAAAGAAAAAAGAAAAAATAATCAGATTAAAAAGGAATGGTTCAGAAAATCCGTACCTACTTACACGAATTCCAATGCAACAATGAGAACAAAGTCACCAATAAAAGGCAACCAGTGGTTTTGAACAGGTCCCCTCAACCTTTAAAATATTCTTCATCAACTACAAACTTCTTTTTTTTTCTAATACATTTTAGCTTATCCGCGCACAGCCCAAAATTTATCACTTTTTTCAAAGATAAGAAAGCCATGGTAGGTCTACTTCTTTTTTTGTTCACGACTTGTCAGTCTCCTGAGCTGAAGAAGACAGACCTTACATTGTTTTTTGGGATATTAATGAATCTGATTTAAATACAGATGACAGAATCCACGAAGTACATGTAGAAACAGATTGGCCCTTTAACATATTATTTAGGATTTTGTGTTTCTTGAGTTCCAATTTAATACAAATTGGCAGTGATTGGTTCATGACTTATATACATAGGACGACTTGTTGAGCACATACACCAAACATTGGGAGTGATTTCGGTGCACTTTGGCTGCAGAGTATTAATCAAAACACATGCTCGAAAATGGTCACCCCAAATTTAAACCCTTCATAATAACCCAATGTAACATTGTTCCTTGGAGTTATCAGCTAAATGTCATCTCGTGTTCAATCTTCTGCTTGCTGTGCCTTGGACGTCGCAAATGAGATGTCATAAGCCCAAATTGCTCTTATCAAGTGCATGGTTAAGATTTTGGTTATCCCAGTAGAACCACGCTGGCAGGCAGTGCTGTTGGTGCAATGTTCCTGATACGCACCTGGAAACTATAAAAATCATGCACTTGGTTGTTGGCACCAGTTTTGACGACATAAATATCCTTTCCTTTAGAAGCAACATTACTTATCGTGTACTGATTCAATGAAATGAAATTTATCATTTGCTGCCTTCCCAGTACACACACAGACACAGACACAGACATACACACACACACACATATATATATATATATATATATATATATATATATATATATATATATATATATATATATATATATATATATATATATATATATATATATATGTGTGTGTGTGTGTGTGTGTGTGTGTGTGTGTGTGTGTGTGTGTGTTCAGGGCTTTGCTTCAGAGATTGTATGTTAACATATGTAAACAGTAGGAAATGGTCAGACAAATCTTACATTGTAACACCCAATGAGCTCACGGTGTATAATTTGGAAATCTTACAAAAGATTGGTATATTATAGTGGCTAATCTGTCAGTAAACCTAGTAGGCAATGTAATAGAAACCATCACATAACATAATGTAACATCTACATATTCGGTATACTTGTGTTAAGTTCAAATTGAAATATTCCATTTTAAATTTCTCTGAGCTTTCGTTGGATGTAACTTGAATTTTTGGGCCCGAATCACTTGTAAATAACTCAATATCATTGTAACAGTGTCGAGGGGGCCTGTATTTGTTGCAAACAGTTAATCTTTTAACTGTATCGTTAAGCAAAATATCAATATACTGACCTTCCCAGGTCTGACCTGTTATGTAAAATTTCTATGTGTATACTTCAGACGACAGTGTAAATATGTAAGTAAGCCACCATGGGAGCTACAGGTACCTGCCAGGGGTATTGTGACATAATGTTCTGATTTTTGAAAAAGAGATTAAACAGGGAGAAAATAGTTGTTTCTGGTAAAATGACTTTTTTGAGGTGGCATTTTCTGCAAAAATTATGAATGGTGTTAACACGTGTGTGTACGTTGTATCTGAAACCACTGAACTGAAGCAGTGCAAAGAGTAGTTAAACGATACTGGACAAAACTATTTCCATATTTGAGATAATTTACCATGAAATAATTATCTTGTGAACAAATAAAAAAGACACCATGCAACATATTCTCCAGAGAAATTGTAGTTTTAGTGCCACAGGACCATCAAAAGCACTATTTGCCAAAAATGCATGCAAAATATAATCATTACATTAAATATGCTATACTACATAATTGAGTTCACTTGTCAATAGGAGCAGAGACCTGCAGGCATCTGGAACGCAGTTTTGCTGGGTCGCAAGCTGCAGGCACGATTTACACATAAATCAAATGATGAAATGTAACAATCAAACATGAGATTGTGATATCAACATACTTATGTCTTCTAATGCTCCTCCACAGAACTATTAATATATATCCCAGAGCATAAGTTGATGAAACAATAGAACGTTTATTATTATTATTATCATAATTATTATTATTATTAATTTTTTTTTTTAAATAAATGTTACCAATTTAACTATGATTAATAGAATATTATTTTTTGGTTAATATGCAACCCTAGGATAGACAAAGGGTTTTAGCCATCGAACAAGCTGACGCAGAAACTTGGCAGGGCGATTGTAAATGATGTACAACTGCATGGGTTGGTCATACTCTCTGACACGTCCAGAAATGACATCATGTTTTGATGTTCTTTATGAGCCATTGTTCTTTTTCTTTAAATGTACTTGTAATACGTATGAGCAAATGCAGAGACATAAAAAGTGAGTAAATAGTGAGTAAATGAGATGTGTGGTTTTACAATGGTAGAACACCATAGGCCACAGAGAGAGAGACTATGTGACCATTTGTGGAATGGCATTTTCTTCACGTCAACTTCAGGAAACTTGTAGTCATACAAAACTGCTAATATACACAGGACAGCTATACTGTTGTGTGCTAACTTTGCTTTAGTGTAGTTGCAAACAGATGTTGACAGCATGTCAGTAGTGCACAAATGTTCTTTGTGTGGTACTTTGACAAAATCATGGATTAATTGTCATTGCCAGACACCACTTTACACCACAGATTGCAAATATAGGTAGACCTGAACAAAATCACCCCCTTATTTAGCCATTGGTATTTTGATTTTGCCCAATGCATTAGCTAGTTCTAGTAAAGATTGTCCATCAATGGTATTAAGTGGGATTGGGGATTTGGGAAGCAGAGGTTTGGACTTTTCTGCAATATCTGTTATCAAAATAGAACAGCACCTGACACCCAAATCTGGCTACTAATGATAAAGGTAACACTTTAAATCAAGCTTGAATTAAAGTATGTGTTCAATCTGAAAAAAAATAATTATGCAAATACCAGGTAAGGATGGCCTCACGGCTAATGACTCAAAAACTGAATACTTGGGGACTGAAAGTGTAGTCTCTAATTACGCATCTCCGTCCACTACTACTGTGCCTGACCCTCAGCAAGAGGGATCAGCCTTTTTTTCTCTCCTGTTAAAAAAAAAAAAAAACCATATGGATAAAATCACCTGCTTTGAAAGGGGGCCGGTGTAAAAAAAGGTCCCCCAGGAAAATCTTAGTAGGTAATTTTACCCCTTAGTTTACGTCTATGCTCTGTGCAGAAAATAACTGAATAAACAGATTATGTGCTGGACTGCATAGAATCAAAATTTCATCAGATTTAATGAAATGAAGAGTTACAGCGTCCATAACAGTATATGTCTATATCTGCCATTTCCAAAGAGAATAAACAAATCAGACCAATGAGTGAGAGTAGATCAACACAATTGAGCAGCTTTCAGATATCCATGTTTCTTCCATTGCAGAAACACCACTTGTGTGCAACGACCAGAAGTGTGTGATGGGGAGGTGAATTGAAATGGTTCTGTTAATGATGAAGAGCTATGCTTTTTAACAAACTGTATGCATGTACATGTACAGAATATGGCGTGGTATGCAACGGCGAAAATGCAATGAACAAGAGTTAAGAGCCTACCTATCTGAGAGCAATTGTTGTTTATAACTGTAGTATGAAGGTTTTGTCTTGGGTTTTACATGGGAAGTTTCTTTTTCGCGTCGAGATTGACATGAGATCAAACAAAATACGAAGCGTCAGGAAAACCGTTTTCACAAAGACAGTTGCGGTCAAGTACATTTTCACCCAAAAATCACATAACGGAAGTGAAAATTGGCGAGATTTGGCACATTTGTGTCGATGCTGGAAGATAAAAATATATTGCTCACTGTGAACAAACTCCAACGGTATTATTACGTGTATTGACACTAATATCAAAATTTCCTTTTCCACCAATCTAGAATATGATGAAACAAGGAACTTGGTATGCAGCTATCCAGGATTTGCTCAGACAACAAATTCTATGTTTTTTCTTGCCAACTTTATTAAGTAAACTAAACGCACAGATACGTAATAACCAATATTATGAGAACTGTTGCCATTTAAATTCAAGAAGAGGAGTCAATTAAACCCAACGAAATAACTTGCAAACAAGAAACTCGTGCTATTTCTGACAACTCAAGTTGTGTTAGGTGATGAATTTGGTTAAATGGGTTATTACATATTCCAGTGACATGAAGTTGGACAATGGAAAGATAATTTAGTTTGGACCGCCATAGACAGGTTCTATAATGTAAACGTTGAAGAGGATTATCACTGATTCTTAATATAACCAGGTATGCCGATCCATTGAACAAATCCCAGGGCAATATATATGTGATGATCTTACGCATTTCAAGCTCACGTAATGATTGCTTATGACGGAAAACTGTTTTTCCTGACGCTTCGTATTTTGTTTGATCTCATGTCAAGCTCGACACGAAAAAGAAACTTCCCATGTAAAACCCAAGACAAAACC
Source organism: Hermodice carunculata (assembly GCA_964020975.1). NCBI lineage: Eukaryota > Metazoa > Annelida > Polychaeta > Eunicida > Amphinomidae > Hermodice > Hermodice carunculata. Next base: position 24,284,805 of record OZ026628.1, on the reverse strand, counting down.
TTCATACTACAGTTATAAACAACAAATACTCTCAGATAGGTAGGCTCTTAACTCTTGTTCACTTCATTTTCGCCGTTGCATACCACGTCATATCCTGCACATGTACATGCATGCAGTCTGTTAAAAAGCATAGTTCTTCATCATTAATTAACAGAACCATTTCAATTGACCCCCCCATCACACACTTCTGGTCGTTGCACACAAGTGGTGTTTCTGCAATGGAAGAAACATGGATATCTGAAAGCTCTTCAATTGCGTTGATCTACTCTCACTCATTGGTCTAACTTGTTTATTCTCTTTGGAAATGGCAGATATAGATATATACTGTCATGGATGCTGTAACTCTTCATTTCATTAAATCTGATGAAATTTTGATTCTATGCAGTCAAGCTCATAATCTGTTTATTCAGTTATTTTCTGCACAGAGCATAGACGTAAACTAAGGGTAAAAATTACCTACTCGGATTTTCCTGGGGGACCTTCTTTTTCAGCGGCCCCCTTTCAAAGCAGGTGATTTCATCCATATGGTTTTTTAAAAGAGAAGAAGAAAAAAAAGGCTGATCCCTCTTGCTGAGGATCAGTCACAGTAGTAGTGGATGGAGGGACGTAATTAGGGACTACACATTTCAGTCCCCAAGTATTCAGTTTTGGAATCATTAGCCGTGAGGCCATCCTTGCCTGGTATTTGCATAATTAATTTTTTTTTTCAGATTGAACACATACTTTAATTCAAGCTTGATTTAAAGTGTTACCTTTATCATTAGTAGCCAGATTTGGGTGTCAGGTGCTGTTCTATTTTGATAACAGATATTGCAGAAAAGTCCAAACCTCTGCTTCCCAAATCGTCAATCCCACTAAATACCATTGTTGGACAATCTTTACTAGAACTAGCAAATGCATTGGGCAAAATCAAAATACCAATGGCTAAATAAGGGGGTAATTTTGTTCAAGTCGTACCTATATTTACAATCTGTGGTGTAAAGTGGTGTCTGGCAATGACAATTAATCCAGGATTTTGTCAAAGTATCACACAAAGAACATTTGTACACTACTGACATGCTGTCAACATTTGTTTGCAACTACACTAAAGCAAAGTTAACACACAACAGTATAGCTGTCCTGTGTATATCAGCAGTTTTGTATGACCAAAAGTTTCCTAAAGTTGTCGTACAGAAAATGCCATTCCACAAATGGTCACAGAGTTTCTCTCTGTGGCCTATGGTGCTCTACCATTGTAAAACGAAACATCATTTACTCCCTATCCGCTCACTTGTTATGACTCTGCATTTGTTCGTATATGTTATAACTAGATTCAAAGAAAAAGGACAATGGCTCATTAAGAACATCAAAATATGATGTCATTTCTGAACGTGTCAGAGAGTATAGCCAACCAATGCAGTTGTACATCATTTACAATCGCCCTGCCAAGTCTCTGCGTCAGCTTGTTCCGAACCTAAAACCTTTTGTCTATCATAGGTTTTGACATTCACGGACAAATAATATTTTACTAATCATAGTAAAATTGTAATCATTTATAAAATAATAATAATAATAATTATAATAAAAATAATAATAGTAATAATAATAATAATAATGAAAAAAAAAAAATAATAATAATAATAATAATTATTATTATTATTATTATTATTATTATTATTATTATTATTATTATTATTATTATTATTATTATTATTATTATTATTATTATTATTATTATTATTGTTGTTATTATTATAATCATAATAATCGTAAACGTTCTATTCTTTCATCAACTTGTGCTCTCGAATATATATCAATTGTTCTAAGCAGGAGCATTAGAAGACATAAGTATGTTGATATCACAATCTCATGTTTAATTGTTACATTTCATCATTTGAATTATGAGTAAATCTTGCCTGCAGCTTGCGACCCAGCAAAACTGCGTTCCAGATGCCTGCAGGTCTCTGCTCCTATTGACAAGTGAACTCAATTATGTAGTATGGCATATCTAAAGTAATGATTATATTTTGCATGTATTTTTGGCACATCATGCTTTTGATGGTCCTGTGGCACTGAAACTACAATCTCTTTGGAGAATATGTTGCATGATGTCTTTATTTGCTCACAAGATTAGCATTTCATGGTGAATCATCTCAAATATGGAAATAGTTTTGTCCAGTATCGTTTAACTACTATTTGCACTGCTTCACTTTAATGGCGTCAGATACAATGTACACAAACGTGCTAACACCATTCATAATTTTTGCAGAAAATGCCACCTCAAAAAAGTTGTTTTATCAGAAACAACTATTTTCTCCCTGTTTAATCTCTTTTTCCAAAAATCAGAATATTATGTTACAATACCCCTGGCAAGTACCTATAGCGCCCATGGTGGCTTACGTACATATCAACACTGTGGTCTGAAGTATACACATAGAAATTTTATATAACTGGTCACACCTGGGCAGGTCAGTATATCGGTATTTTGCTGAATGACACAGTTAAAAGATTAACTGTTTGCAACAAATCCAGGCCCCCTCGACACTGTTACAATGATATTGAGTCATTTACAACTGATTCGGGCCCAATAATTCAAGTTACATCCGACGAACGCTCAGAGAAAGCTAAACTTGGACTTAACAGAAGTAAATTGAATATTTAGATGTTACATTATGTTATGTAATGGTTTCTATTACATTGCCTACGAGGCTAACTGACAGATTAGCTACTGTAATATACCAATCTTTTGTAAGTTTTCCAAATTATACAACGTGTGCTCATTTGGTGTCACAATGTCAGATATGTCTGACCATTTCCTACTGTTTACATTTGCTAGCATACAATCTCTGAAGCAAAGCCCTAAACATACACACACACATATATATATATATATATATATATATATATATATATATATATATATATATATATATATATATATATATATATATATATATATATATATATATATACATATATATATATGTATATATATATATATATTATATATATATATATATATATATATATATATATATATATATATATATATATATATATATATATATATATATATATATATATATACATGCAAGCCAAGTCGAGCAGTACATATAGAGATGTTTTACTCGCTGGATGCTGAATCTTTCATTAATGCTTTCCGTCATTTTATAGCTCATAGGGGTTTCTATAAAGGTATTTAGCGGTAACGGAAAAGAATTTTAAAAGCTAAAAGAGCCATGAGATGATTCCCTACATCTGTTGAAGGATATATTACAACCTTACACTGTTTGTTGAATCATTGAGTGGTCTTTTAACCCACCATGGGTAACGCATTTTGGAGGGATCTTTGGGAGATTATTAGAACTGATAAAGCCAGTCTTTTTAGCCATATTACCTAATGCTAGCAATTTTACTGACGAAATATTGGTGACCATATTCTGTGAGGCCAAACCATAGTAAACAGTCTACCCTTAACCAAACTAAGTGATGACCCCTGCGATCTGACTCCATTGACCCCAAACAGTCTTTTGATATTTCAACATGACGCTTATCAGCCTTCTTGTGAAGGTTCAGCTGCAGATGCTTGCCGTAGAGGGTGGCATTACGTCCAGTATTAAGCACGTGACTGGTGGTCTCATTTCGTTTGCGAGAACATTCCCCAACTGCATAGACGATCCAAATGGAGAGTAACTACTAAGGATATTAAGGTCGGAGAACTAGTTATGATCATGGATACTGCTTTACCACAGAATCTTTGGCCTTTTGCTATTGTCAAGGAGGCTTTTTTAGTTGCAATGGTATAGTACGTTGGGCTTAACTTAAAACACGAGTCACTAATTTACACAGGCGAATCACCCATCTTGTGTGCCTGGAATTGGACTATGGTTTCCAAATTGACCATTAAATTATTTGTTCTGCTGAGTGAATCCTGTAATATTTAAAAGAGTATAATATTGCCTTGAGTCATGTTTTATTGACGATATTATTTTTCATTTTCACTTGACAAGTCGATGCCTTTTTATAGGCTTTGAGCATTTAGCTATTTTTTGTTATCAGGTTATGTAGGAGTGATTCAGGAAGTTTTCCGTTTGAGGTTTACCAGTCACTTAGGTATATCCCGCCAGAGTCTTGGGTACCTGTATAGGTCAGTATGGACGATACTATTGCTAATACTACAGTCCGCACAAGGAGGTTTTCCGTTCAAGGTAAGTATATATTTTTCACCTGTAACGAGGATGTAGGCATAACGTAAATCCTTATATTGTGCATGCTCCACTGTATAATAATCTTTATTTGAAGTCGAGTAGCACAATTATATAAAACATTCGTGCTGAAGCACTATGATTCGACAGTATAATAGGAAAATAAAAGATGTACATGACATGTACAATGAACCCACATATGGAAACAGATTTACAGACATTAAATCATAAAATAAGAAAAAGATCAGGGGTAGTGTTGATCAGTAGACAGCTTAGTCCCTGGTTTTGCACAGAACCCAGATAGAACAGGAATACTTGTGGCCAAGCTATACTTGTATTAGTTTCCTTCACTGACTTAAGTTTGTTGATTCCTTGTGATAAACAGGCAAATTCTTCCACAGCTTGGCCCATTAATACTTTTGCGAACCGTTGCTATATGTCGTGGTATTGTAAGTAGGCTGCTGTACTTTTACGTTATCGCGTAAGTTGTCTCTTCCTTCCTTTTTCACGTACATATCATTCAAAAATGGTGGGCTGTCATGAGATAAAATTTCGTAGTGTTCTTTGAAGCGTTTACTTACTTTGTTTAAATACAGGGAAAGGTTCTGAGCACGTAGTACTAGGTTTCGGTACAATGACATAGAACCATTATAGACAAAATGAAGAGCTCTTTCCTGAATCTTTTCCATCTTAATTTTATCTACACGACCCCTACGGTGTGATGCTAGGGGGCAATAATTAAAGTTTGATAGAATAAAAGCATGAACGATTTTGAGCTTTCCCTTTTTATGCAGAATATGACCAAACCTTCTTAGAACACTTATCTGTTTAGCAGCCCACCTACATACCTGGGATATGTGATCATGAAACTTAAGTTTATCGTCGTTACAGACACCCAGTAATTTCACACATGTCTCAGCAATAATAGTGACACCATCAGTTTCGAACGAATAATCATTTACAATTTGATTTGACATTTGAGGAGAGAGAACCCTGGCTTGAAATTTGTCAGGATTTGCATCCATATCATTATCTTTGAACCACGAAATAGCAATATTTTCAGTGTTTTGCAATGATAATTTGACATTTTTTGAGAACTTGCCATGATGAGATAGCGTGTTGTTGTCTGCATTATTCTTGACTCCGTAACGGCATTCCATAGCATAAAAGAAGTCATAAGGATACTTACTTGAGGTACACCCTTTAGAATATTCGTGCATTTACTTTTGGTATCGCCATATTTGACCCTAATTTTTCTGTCAGTAAGGGAATCGCAAAAGTAAGCTGGAGGATTTCCTGACAAGTCATATGTTTTAATTTTCTGAAATTAATTATGGGAAAGACAATCAAAAGCTTGTGAAAGACCCATTAATATTACTCCAATAAATTATTGGTTGTCTAATGTGAGCTTCCAGTCATCTATAATTCTTATCAGTAAACTTTGGCAACTGTTTTTTTTTTTCGAAAATGCATAATAGGGAATTAAGGATACCATTAAAGAAATCTACCATTTCGTCATTCATTAGCCCTTCAAAAATCTTAGAGACACATGTTAAAACACTTACAGGATGGCAGTTACATTTATACATTGAATCAGATCTTTTGTAGATGGGGAAAACAACGGCCCTCTTCATATCAGTAGGGAATTTATCTGATGTGATAAACATGTTTCTTATATCAATTATGTAGGAACATAAGGCCTCTGTGCCAAGTTTAATCACCTTTGGTGGGATTTCAACTGGATCCGTGGCTTGCTTGTCGTTTAATTTTTTCATCGTTTTAAGACTTGTATTTCAGTTACAGCATGAAAGGCTTGATAATTTCTGTCTTTCATTTTGCCAGTAATGGCATAGGTATACTAGGATGCTCAGCAGATTTCTGATTGTGATCCCTTGAAAGTTCATTACTATTTTTTATTTCTTTTTTCTCTCTCTTTTTTGGGTGGGGTGTTTTTGGGGAGTGGGGGGTTGTTTGTTTGTTTGTTTGTTTGTTTGTTTGTTTGTTTGTTTGTTTGCTCAGAAGCAGAAACAAAAAAATCATTCAAAGTTTCACATATGTGTTTAGGTTCTTGAATAAGATTTCCTCTTCCATAAGATTAATTGTACCTTTTTACTTTTGACCTCGTTTGCGTAAGGTTTGTTTAAGATTAATCCCTCTACACAGTTCTCCATTTATTAAAGGGTCCTGATTGAGTCTGAGAAGCTTTCTTTTCTGTGGTGCAAGCTGGTCCATTACCTCTTTGAGTACAATGTCATCAAACCAAACAGCATCGTTGATGTTGTCAAAAATGCCTGCAACATGAACTGAGGCAGCTCCTAAATCTACAATGCATTCGCCCGTGTCAAAACAACTTGTAACTGTGCTATTTAATATCTGTTTGTAAGCGTGTGGAGTGTTGGATTTTAGTACTTCCAAGAACCATATTATGAAAATAACTTATTCCTGTGTCAATATTTACAGACGTAGCGACCCGGTTTGGGCAGTTTGTGTGTATAACATTAATGAGAGTAGGAGATTCTCCCTAACAGCAAGCAGGAGAATGCATTGTATTGCACATGTAAAAAACATCAAGAATATTAACTAAATCATCTTTTTCCTTGTTCTTGTTCAGAAAATTTATATCACCAAGAATAAAGAAAGTCTTGCCATCGTGTTCTAGAACCGCGGAAACATGGGTTATCACATCATAAAACTTGTCTTACAGAGGGGGTCGGTAAGCAATGGCGATCATCTATGTCTCGTTTTTGACATAAACCTCGAAAATCATAGTTTCTATACTATGTTGACAGTACTCTTAGTCTACTTTGCATCTGTGTGGAACGTCAGATCTTATCCAAGCCATAATACCACCTCAAGGACCACTACGATATTTTGTATACATAGAGATATTTGTCACATAAAATTTGGAGTTGGTAAATATTTCATATTGTTTTGGTCTCAGTGAGACCACATATATCAACGTAACCATGTTGTAGTAGTTCAACGACTTCGTAAACTTATGCCCTTTCCTGTGGTTAGTGAAGACAATGGTATTAGCTCAAGTGTGATTTTTAGGGTCTGCTGCTGTCTCATACTTCAACAGTGTCGGCTATGAACAACATATTACTCGTTTCCCATGTGTACTAGGTGGTCCTGGTTCAGTTTACATATTTCCATTTTTGTGCTTATGAAGCTGCATTTTTGCTGGATCATGAGAATCGAGTGGAGGAGACTGGCATTTTCACTGGCTGAAAAAATTATGTTTGTGTGTGTGTATATACAGTTTGTATGTTGTCAAATTTTTGTGGTGACATACTGTATTCATTTATTTCGCTTGCTTATTTCTGAGCACCAGCAAATTTTTCCAATACAATGGTTGGCTCTCTCTCTCTCTCTCTCTCTCTCTCTCTCTCTCTTTCTCTCTCTCTTTCTCTCTCCTATCTCTCTCGTTTTCGTTGTTTTGTGCACAGATATGGAGCTTTTTTGCACTTTGTGGGACTTTTTTTGTAAGTATTACCATGAAATTCACTCAATTTCCCCGAGCATTTCTATTTTCTATGCTTTAAAATTTGTTTCATTTTTGGGAGGGAGGCTTATATCTTCAAATGTATTTTCTCCATAAATATGTGGTGACTGTGGCACCCAAAACATCATCTATGTAGATTCCGGGAGGTAAAGGTGAATCATTTCCATCTTGTTTAACCCCCTCCAAACATGTAAATGGTTCACTTACATGTTTGGATCTGACAAGGTTAAACTGGTATTTGGTTTCGTCTCATCACGATCATTGGAAGCTGTGGTCCGCTTCTCTTTTCATGGAACTTTTATATATTTGGTAACAATTAGAACATTCAGGCATTTCATGCACATATTGCAGTGCAGTAGGTGTTCCAAGTGTAGTGAAACTGATGTTGTTTTTTATAATTGTCTGATGAATATAGTTTGTTATTGTAAAAGTCATGTCAGGTTGGCTCAAAGTGTTTAATGTACTCTCTCTCTCTCTCTCTCTCTCTCTCTCTTTCTCTCTCTCTCTCTATCTATCTATCTATCTATCTATCTATCTATCTCTCTCTCTATCTCTCTCTTGTGTAAATAACTAGCATCTAAAACAACTGACTGAAAACTTGAACAATGGCTGATTATAAATGAAAAAAAATTGAAACTGTTACAGGTAAACTGTTATACTTACAGTTACCTTTAGGAATTTCAACATGATCCCCCTGTCTCTCTCTTTCTTTCTTTTCATAAAACCGAATTCTTTCTCTGATAAAGATAGTAGAATTTTACAGTAATTAGGACTGTTTTACAATTTGACCTTTTGAACCTTATAGAGCCACGAGTTAGATGTGCATTATGCTTGGCTGACTTACAGATGACTTGCAATGGCATACTACAACTTTGGGAATTCTAAATTATTACCCTAATAATTGACTTATTAGATCACTTGTGGGATTCTATGCTTTCTTGAACATTTGAATGTCCTTTCAAAAATGTTTCTGGAAACCAACTTGAAATGTGACTGCTATCCTTACAAATTTTGACAATTGTAATGCATTTTTGACTACGTTTTAATGATTTGAGGCCTAATGTCACTTGCTTCTGGCTGATGTTTAATATTTGAACCAATGTACTTACTATATTGGAAATTCAAACACTTTTCTTTTTAAATACTCTTAGTTTATCTCCTTTGAAACAACATCATGTCTTTAACTACATACCTAAAACACATCGAATTATATAATCATGTTGTTTGGATTCTTATTGCTGGTCATGTTAGGCCTAGAGGGCTTTTCTGATGGATTGATGTTGGTGTTGGTGTTGCTTTGTGGACTTATATGGATGATGATCATTGTTGAGATGGTGGTTGCAAGTAGTATCTTTTTAAATACTGAATTTTATTGGTATTTTCAACAAGTTAAGAACCTCCACTTCCAAATTCTCTGATATGCTGCAAATTTTGGCCCCTTTTCATAAATTGTACGGTCCTGTATGCACATGAATGATGCACCTGTTCAAGCCAATTCACTGAAACAGGCCTATAATTTCAAACAAAACATTTTGCATTCTGTCATGTTAAAACTAGATATGGCTTTTTCGACCCTATGGACCTTTGCACTTACGTTTTGGTCTCTTTTGGGTAAATTCAAACTATAAATTTATGTGTTTCAGCTATACATACCAAGGAATATTGCCTCTAGTCGGAATTGACTTGGATTTATTTCGTTAGGACTACAGTTTGGATATGGTAATGATACTGTCTAAATTGGTAGAATTGTTCCAAACACACTGACTTTTTGGTTGACATATAAATCAGCAATAAACAAATCAGCATTTATGAAACCTCCATTTTCCCAGTAACTGAAATAATTCAATGTATTTTACTCCATCAAAGACGTAATTAGCATCCACAAGATTGACCAATCACAAAGTTCACTTTCACACTCCTCACTTCGATCCGACTGTAATTCTGTGAGCCTTTTGTGCAGACACTCTTGTGTTTGGGCATTGAGTGTAGCATGATTTTGGTCAAACCATCCGGCACAACCACATGTACAAGCATTGAGGTAAGAAGCAATGACAAGTGAATGCAGAGTGCCTGAGGGTTGCATTTATTCACTTACAAAGTGGTGGCCGATATCACCTTCATGTTTACCATTTTTTATATTTGAATACTCTTTCTTATTAAATCAAAGTACATTGTGCTGAATATGTCATTTGAGTCTATGGAATTTAATGTGAACTTCATCAAACCAGACAAAGTCAATGAAGCATGTCCAATCGAACAAAACTTGAAGACACGAACCAAAGATACATCTCCATCGAAGGTAAAGTAAAGATTTGCTCAAATGTTTGTAAAAAAAACTACATTTACATGCGTTTGCACGTTTTCATTCACAGTTTTACCATCACTTTACCACGACAGCCATCTTGGAAGCCTTATTGGATACGAATTAATATTCAATGAGGTTATGTGATCATTATTTATTCTTTTTGTAAGCACATAGTGTAATAGTATTCTGAAATTAAAACTTATATTCACAATTATGCCTTTCAACTTCCTGTGGCGGCTATCTTGGACGTCAAATTGAATAATTTAAACTCATCGCTGTCACCAGCTGGGCATCATTCACTACTTGATTCTACAACACTTTGCCTACCTAAATCAACGAAACCTGGTTGTGGGATATTTTTGCAAGGTTAACCAAAAAATACCTTCTTCGGTACTGGACTAATATGATGGTCTAAATCTCAGCATGTTGGGGACTCATTCTTTGGGAGTAACATGTGTTGCATCATGATTGTATTATCCTCTGATATTATTCCAATGTACTCAATTACATTTTTTGTATTGCCTCAGGATTTAACATGCCAAAGAATATTACAATTAGTATAATTAATATCATAATTAAAACTGTTTTCTCAGTAGTAGTCTTATTTGTCCTCATATGCTATTTCGAGCTTCAATGAGGGTATTGTGTAAACGTCTGTGTACAATTCTGATTAAAGACCTGTGTAAAATCTGTTATATTCGCATGTCACTTGCGTGGGGTAGGATGTCAAGACAATCAAGAGTAGACATGTCAAGATGACCAGATTCAAACATATAGACAATAATTCCATGGGGTGACCCTATGCACGGGAACGACATAAAGGTTCATGCAGCTGGCACCTTCTTAAAGGGAAGCCGCTCTTACAGAGACTGGCGTTATCAAGATATAGCTCCAAGTAAAGTATCTAAGGCGCAATACTACAAATACGGAGAGGAAAGTAGACCCAGGACTCTTTCAGATAATCGCTGGACCCATAACTACTATTTAAGGTGAACAAAGCCATACCCTCATTCTAGTCTAGTGAAGGACTGTGATACTAGTTGACAGCATACATGGAGATATGAAGAAAACAAATGATATCATGTGAATCTTGCTGAATGCCCCTTGACTAGATTGACACCGATTTATTTATACATCATAAAGTCAAAACAAGCAAAATTTCTTTTTACCAGTAGAAAATTTGTCACAGGTGTATGTTATTGGCCAAAGCAAATTGTTTAGACTATAATCTCGCAAATGTAACCGTATCCATGGGTAAAACCTAATCCTTTGTGTAGTGACAACAGAAAGAAAAAAAAAAGATTTTACCTAAGGGGGATCTGTTAAAACATGCATAGAACTGGAACCCTCCTAAAGGGACCTCATTTCAAAAGAGACAGTTAGTATCAACAAAAATAGCAATTACCCTACATAACTGTAAGGGAGTGAGATGGGCACGTAGGCAAAATTGTATGGATGTTGAGACTAACTATTAAAGTAAGTCAACCATAAAACCTTTTCCAGGGCAAACAGATGAACATAGGGCTGGTATACTGATGCTCATAAGCAATTTAAGACTATACCTTTCATCCTTGTGTGGATAATCTAGACAGTATACCACTTAATCTTTTTCACACTTTTTTTCAAACACTTCAGTCCATCTAGTATTGAGACCTTGGTACGCCATGTGTGCCCCTGGATGCCAAGGGTTATATGTGTATGCCAAGGGTTATATATGTAACTGTCGTTTTCCTTGAGTCCCGGAGGTTTACATCAGATAAGCCTTCAGTCTGTTGTTACTTTCACATGCAATGAACAAATTTTCACCCAGATTCTATCAATTCTGGGATATGTCGTATTTACATGAACTCTCATCTCCCTTTTATTTATTGGGACCTTTTATTAACAGAGCCAATAGAATAACATAAAATACAGCTCCGCTAAGAGAAAACATCTTCACTAATGTAATTCATGCTAATTCTTAACGTTTAAATGGTAAAATATGTGAAGATTCCTATGACCACCTGCCTGTCGTCCACATAAATCCACCTATAAAGCACATCTTTCCAAATTAATTTGTGTAAATCCTTCTCATATCTCCAGGTTAATTATCCTAAACCTTTCTTTTTCTCTCCAGTTATCACGCAACATGTACACACTATTATAAACAATGATAAAGACACCAGTCGAGATTGGGACAATATACGCAAAAGACGTCCTTTAATTATCCCAAATTTCCAATAATATCAACTTATATCTCCAAACTGGAATACTTTTAAGTCTAAAAACTTTGAAGAATAACTTACGTTTAAAAAAGGTGAAAATGAACTACTTCATATTATGCGACCTATTTCTGTTCTTCCTGCTTCATCAAAGCGTTTTGGAAAAAATATCCACAAGCAATAAACAAAGTATCTATCAAGATCTGTAAGCTTTCTCATATATAAAATATATGAGGCCCTGGAGATACAGCAACATATAGTTGGTGTCTCTGTTGATTTCTCCATAATCTTTCAGACAGTCATTTATATTATCTTATGTAAAAGGTACCTCTTTATGGTATGCCTGAACTAGGTCTTAACTGGTTTACAGGTTTAGAGAGACATGGCAGCATGGATAATAATAAGTGGATTCTGCCTGTAGGAGAAATGTTGGTTGGCAATATGCCATAGCTTGGGAGCTCATATCTGTACATTACGATATATCCATATAATAAAACTACCACAAATCAAGTTTAAAATATTTTATGGCATAGAATGGCTATCATTCATAGCTCATTTACAACAGAGATATATCCAAAATATTCTGCGATTTTTTGTGTTTGGATTAGTTTTCTGTTATCCATCCTCAAAGTTTGATGTTTCAATTTTCCCTTTGACTTCCAGCATGTTCATGTTCTTTTTTTTACATTAAAAAAAAAAAAAAGAACAAAGCAAACTTTTAAGAATCGCTGAATTACTTTTGCAGTTCAGATGTTACAGAATCAAAGGGCATTAACTGGATTAATTTCTGCCCCGCCATTTTCTCAGAACAACCATTCTAAATAGGGGTCTCGTCTTATTATCCTTTCCGAGAAAACGAGCTTCAAAGGCCTTTGGTCTGATTATTTGCCTTTAAAACATTACTGTTTGCTCAAGTTGAGCTGATATTTGTACAAAATGGAGTAAACACTGTCCCTTAACATTGATTGAGGTTGCCAATCAACAATTGGCCAATCACATGAATGAAACAGCCTTTGAAGTACAGAAAACATTCTTCAGCAATATTTCAAACGGCGACAGCGACAATCTGGTTTCAAAACGTGACATCATAAAGGCGGGCCTTCTAACCCCAGGACTTCAAGCCGGGCAATGAAAGTTGTGTTACCTTGCTTTGTCTGGGTGGCCTACAGCCACTCGTAGCCATGCAGTGGGCAGGTAGCGGATTTGGTACTTATGCCTCCACCTCTTGATTTCGTTTTGGGGGATTGCGTTTTATTATATATATTCCTATCTGTTCGCTTTTTAGTAAGCTTGTTACACTTGTATACTCTACTTAGTAAGCTTGTCATTATTTTCTCCATGAGTTTCATTTCTCTCTCCAATCTGAGTTTTGTGTCTTTCTTTAGTATGTTTTCTATTGTGTTCACGTTAATGCTTCATTCGATGTCTTTAATTGTACTTCTATTTTCTAATCTGTGGGGGTTCTATAAAATATTATTATGTACATGGATATTGCTGACTAGAGCTCCACTTTTTACGCCTTTCTTTTGTAAGTCGGGCTACTGGGGTAATGCATCACGGCATGGCCTTTGATGGGACATCATCTGATGATGCTGGCTGCTCTTTGACATTTAAAGTCTTCCTTCATTTGAACGCAAAACAAGTAAGATAACTATGAAATCAACCATAAAGGATCTGATATGTTTGCATATTCACATCATTTCCCTGTCCACAAACAGGCTTTCGGCATGCTGCCTGATCTCACGGCACCACCGTGATATCAGTGTTGTTTTGCCATGGGCTGTTGATAAGTGCAGTCAGGTGACCGACTGTTCAGTATGATTGATGGGTGGCATTGTTCCGCTAGGCAGCTGAAAACCAAAAAATGACACATGGGCATTCAGTTATCCACATGCCTGAGAGTTTTTTACGTTTTTCTCATGTTTCTACTTTAATCAGGAGCTTTAAATTTTGCCAACTTATTTGCCCACGCAAAGGTCTGTAGTGTCTTACATGTCCTTAATATTCTGGTAAACAATAGTCAGCACGTATTTGCAGATACTGCAACGTAGACAGATATCTCAAATAATCAATATTAAAAACCGTGATTACCATTATATCCTGCTTTTTCTCTAGAGAGACTGTTTGTGTAGCAATGAAACTACGAAACTTAATGCAACCAACAATTGTTTCCAACTAATTTGGTTTATCAGCTTCCTTGAATCAATATCTTCATTGCTTTGATATTATTAGAATCATTCATATTTAAAACCATGCTACGTTTCCTGTTCTTATTAACTTATTTACTTACTTACTCACTTATTTATTTGTATATTTATTTGTCTATTTAATTATTTATTCATTTATTCATGACTACAAAAATAAATTGTCATCCGGTAGTCAGACATTGTTTGCCTGTGTCAGGATAACTAAATTTCAACTCTTTAACTATTCACAAAATAGTAATAGTCATACTAATAAAAGATGATCAGAAGAAGAAAAAGAAGAAGAAGAAGAAGAAGAAGAAGAAGAAGAAGTAGAAGAAAATGAAGAAGAAGAAAGAAGAAGAAGAAGAAGAAGAAGAAGAAGAAGAAGAAGAAGAAGAAGAAGAAGAAGAAGAAGAAGAAGAAGAAGAAGAAGAAGAAGAAGAAGAAGAAGAAGAAGAAGAAGAAGAAGAAGAAGTAAATATCTTTGAATTGAGAATCATGTGCATTGTTGTTAATTGAAAAGGCACAGCCATGGATAGTTTTAAGTGACCCAAACAGATCAAATGGATAAAATATAGCAAAACTTGTAAGACCATTAGATTCTATTATCCATCGCGAGTTCATGGGATATATTTAGGCTATCTATGGCTACATGTAGGCAGGCACATTGGCCCAAGGGGCCATTTTAGGTTTCATGATAGTTAACTTCCATTTTTTTCTTTCTGTTCGATATTTTGTGTGTGTATGTGTTTAAGTCTTTCCTGTATCTTCTGAATTACTATCCCTCAAAGCTCTCTCCCTCTCTCTCTCTGTCTGTCTATCTGTGTCTCTCTCCCTCTCTCTGTCTGTCTCTCTCGCTCTCTCTCTCTTGCTCGCTCACTCGCTCGCTCTCTCTCAGTTGAATGCATATGTATAGAGTGGTCTTATTATGTAATGGAACGCAGCCAAATTATGATATAATACATGATGTTTTCATATAATCAACTTTTAAAGGAACACAAAAGTCCCATTATATATTATATTTTCGGGAGGTGTAAGCTAGCAACATTCATGTGTGAAATGAATAAATCAAATGTAAAAGTGGGCCTAAATATTCC
The DNA here is from genome assembly GCA_964020975.1 of Hermodice carunculata. Classification (NCBI taxonomy): domain Eukaryota; kingdom Metazoa; phylum Annelida; class Polychaeta; order Eunicida; family Amphinomidae; genus Hermodice; species Hermodice carunculata. The sequence continues at coordinate 24,269,327 of OZ026628.1, read as the reverse complement.
CATTTTTATGTTAGGATATTCTCTGCAATCTGCCTAAGTACGCTCAGTGGCATCCTATGGGAGAACAAAGCAGTGGCTTGAGAGAGGATCATGGGCAAGCAAATTGTATGTGATAATATATGTACATTTTTTTCTCATCAAAAGTGTAGGTTATATTTTTTTACATTTGCCATACAAAGCTTTCTTCATGGCTTGTTACCCAATGAACTTGTCTAAGTAAAAATGCATGATTATGGCTACCATATTCCAAATTAAAACGTGTGTATATACCCAGGCACCTGTGGGACTTTTTTTTTTTTTTTTTTTTTTGTCCTTTGCTGCCTCACAGCACTTATCTGGTCATCAGCAAGAACAATGAACTCGCCAGCCATACTCAGCATGACCTCTCTTGGAATGTGAGAAAAACATTGACCATCGTTTTGTAATCACATAGCCTGGTCAAGAGGTATGGGCATCATTACAATGAGTGTAATAGCCACATGTGTGATTCTCTGACTCCCCCTTAAAGTTTGTTGTCATGCTGTCATTGGAATCATTTTATAACACTGTTGTGATTGGTCAGCTGAATACAACATTCTGATTGGGAGGTTGCACTGGATGGCTTCAGGCTATAGAGGCGTCCACACATTTTAGCATAGATTGCCTGATTATTTTTTTTTTTTTCGAAATACAAGGGGGATGATATCAGATATTTAGTCCTTATTACATGTGATTCAAAATAGTGTATAATAAATTGGGACATCTGTGTTCCTTTAAGCGTATTCTCACGATTTTCTCTTGGCCAATTCTCGCTGCCAATTTGAAAATCAGTGTTCGTTTGGTCTTCAGGTTTTGGGGGGGGGGGGTTTGTTTTGTTTTGGTTTGTTGTGTTTTGGGGTTTTGGGTTTGTTGGGGTTTTTTTTATTTGCCTTTCTGGTTATGATCCAATTTCTTTCTTGCATATTTCTGTTTTCATTATTACAGAACTGAAAGTCACGATTGCCGTCTTACTTCATGTTCAGATACTTAATAGCAATGGGTATCAAAAGTTGAAGCCTTTCTTGCAAAAGAAAGTCTATAAATTCACCTCAGTATCCATAAAAAAAAATAAATGATATTCAGTCATGCATACACAAAATAAATCCATCAAATGATATCCCCACTAGTCTTATGTATTACAGTATATTTATTCTGGGTATGCAGCGGTATATAATATTGTTAAAAATCTTAAATGCACAGTAGTTTCACTTGCTGAACAACTTTTCACAAGAAACATGTCCACACACTTTCAACTTAATCTGAGTAACTGTTCTGGAAAATAAGTCGAAAATAGCAAAACCACATAAACAATCAGAAAAAAAAGAAGACATTGCAACGTCACCTGGTGAACAAATTAAGCACTTGGGGTCCTTAGGAGTCCTCCTGTAAGACACCAATGCAATTGGGTGAGCTGTTTCTGAAAAATGTTTGTAATATTTTCCAGAAAGAAATAACAAAAGGATTCGCAGAAAAATTTGAAAATCAATGCAGCGTGACCATGGGAGCAAACTTGGTAGCTACCCACCCAAGATCCTTTGAAACCAAGTTTGAAGTGAATCTGGCTATGCTTTCTGGATAAGAAATCGAAAATATAATTGTAAATGGATAGGCAGACGACCGACGGATGGACAACAGACAGCTCAGCCTCCTCAAACCTGACCAGTGAGTCAGCTGACCTTAAAAACAGGAAACATCCAAATTTACCAGATGCGTCCACGGCACGATCATTTTAATTTGGTCTGTATGAACCCAGGTGTTAGGAAACACCATCCCAAGGGGTCCAATTTCTCTCTCTCTCTCTCTCTCTCTCTCTCTTTCTCTCTCTCTCTCTCTCTCTCTCTCTCTCTCTCTCTCTCTCTCTCTCTCGTTAAGCATTTACTCTGTTGCATAACTATTGTATTGAGGATTTTTACTTCTTCGTGTGGTACATACAGACAGGTTTATCCTAGAGCTATTAAAGGCCAGTTTTTTTTATTTTTTATAATGTGAAATCACAGGGCCTCCACTGCATATATCCAGCCATTTACATTGTAATGTCACTGGGATCTCACTTCAATGTGTATTTTGTTCACGTCAGACTATTTTGCGCCGGTACACATGTGGCATAGGTTATTTTCAGTGTACAAATAGAGAATGTATTCTGGACAACCATGCATGTGGCGGCACTGCCACATGTGAAGATTCTTCAGATGAAGAAGACTGTGAATTAGCATGCACCATTAAAGGCGATAGCACAGGAAATGCACTGTTATGTTAGCTGTCGTCTTTCAAACTGCTTTTGCAGTTATGAGTACTTCCAGTGTTCAGTTGGAGGTTGTGTTTCCTACTCAAAAGTCTGCAATGCACGTATCGATTGCAGAGATGGATCTGATGAATCGGATTGTTTTCCCATCCTTCTCTATTGCGTGGAATGTCCTGTGACAAACATAGTAAGTCGTGTCAGGCCTTGGCTTTTGCATTCAACCAAATCTTTTCATTCAGGGAAGGATTTGGTAGTCAACAAATTAGTTCCAAGCTGCATTAATCCAAACTAGGCAATGTGCGATAAATTTAGTGATCACATGTGTTACCCAAGATCACGCACATGCACATATGAATTAGATTACAAAGGGCACTTAATGTATTGTTCCCAAGCAGGACACTTGTCATGTTGTACAAAATTTGAATGATCAGGGATGTATAAATGCCCCGATGCATACTGTTTACCAATAAGGTTTTTTATGTGTTGGTAAATTTGACTGCTTTGATGGAGTTGATGAAGTATCATGTCGTATGTCCATTCCATTTTCGATGTCCAAATGAAGTGTGTTTACATCAATTAGACCTGTGCAATGGTCGTGCTGATTGTAAGCTACCACATGATGACGAAGAACTGTGTAACACCACGCTTTGTCCTGATTTTTGTGTCTGTAGTGGAAATGCGATCATGTGTATAAATATCCAAGTCAAACGTATCAGATCATTAGTGTTCCGAAAGAATAATTTGCATATTTGGCAGCAGCCAAAGCGCTCATATGTGATATATCGCCTGGATATATCGGATAACAGGCTTGTGTCTCTGAACATGCTTTTATTCCAATCTTTTAATGCATTACGAGTACTAAATTTGTTTTACAATCTACTAACCTGAAATGACAGTCTGAAATTTCTTAGTCTTAAATTCTTACAAGTAATAGTAATAGTATTAACATGCAATAGGATAAACACAATTTTTGCCCATGCCTTCTTCGGTATGTTGTCTTTAGAAGAGTTGCCTGTTGACAACCAGACAATTTCATATATTGCTTCTGACGCATTTGTCGAGCTTAAATCACTACGCAAAGTTAATATATCATATAATAATTTAAGAGAACTCGATACAAATATGTTCACTTAGCTTTCATTAGAGAAAATTTATTTACAAGGTAACTACATTGCAAAACATGCGGCCTTAAAAAGAGTAATTCAACATTTGAGTATATTTGTGAGTGATTTTTTCCAGATATGGTGCCTGGCAGACACAACCTTCTATTGTTAACCACCCCCCACCAGATTTCTGGTCTTGTGAGAGAATTTGCTTCCAAGTCTTCAAGTGCCCTTGTGTATTTTAATATTTCCAATTGTCCTAATGAATGCATGAATAATCTTCAGTCACAGCAATCTGGCAAAAGATATAACAGATATTTTCTGCAAAGCAATAATTGCACACTGCCATATGATCTTTGGATTTTACCTTATGGCTTTACAGGTATTTGATATTTACTTTGGCGCGGATTACATCACACATGATATCGTATGGCGTGGTTCGAAAACATGCATCACTACATCCTTTATTTTTTTTCTGTGGCATATAATTAGCATATTCAACCACGCGCTTTTAGCCTTATTCCCTACATTAAACATTTTATTCATTTTCTCAGTAACGAAAATGACCACTAGGCATGTGGTGACTGTCGATTGCACTTTCATTTTAATATTTTGTGTTGTAAATTGCATACTAATATTTCCTCTGACATGCAATAAACAGTTTGACACTTTTGTACGTACATCAAAAATGTGTCTCACTTTCATCTTCACTGCAACATTTGAACCTTCACAAAATTTTTCCTTTCTGTACCTCGTATTCTTGACTTTGGTAAATGCAGTGACTTTTTTCTTGGACATTTAATAATATTTGCTGCAGCTGAATGCAGCTGAATGCAGCAGAATGAGAACGAATCGAGGATTCAACATAAAGCTGGCATTTAGATTTATTCATTTGGCTCTTTCTGATATTTTCACAAATGTATTATTCGTGTTCTTTGCTTACAAAGAATAAAAGCTTAACTGTCCTCAAAGTTTGTGGAACAGCTTTATAGTATTTGCTTTGACAATACAACCTTTGACTGAATCATTTGTACATACCCTGGCATGGTCAGCCCTACAAATACATACAAATGCTTTATGGCAAGTTATTTAATTTAGTAACGAGATGCAATGACAACGAAATTACCAATTTGGGTGTCTTAAAGGTTTCAGTCCATTGCCGCTATATTGCATTAAAATCTACCGATTTGAGTTTTGTCTTTAAAGGTTTAAGTACATTGCCGCTATATTGCATTGAGGTATACCAATTTGGGTTTTGTCTTTAAAGGTTTAAGTCTATTGCCGCTATATTGCATTGAGGTCTACCAATTTGCGTTTTGTCTTTAAATGTTTAAGTCTATTACGGCTAAATTGCATTGAGGTCTACCAATTTGCGTTTTGTCTTTAGAGGTTTAAGTCTATTGCCGCTATATTGCATTGAAGTCTACCAATTTGGGTTTTGTCTTTAAAGGTTTAGGTACATTGCCGCCATATTGCATTCAGGTCTACCAATTTGGGATGGTGACTCCTAACACCTGGGTTCATACAGACCAAATTAAAATGATGGTGCAGTGGGCGCATCTGGTAAATTTGGATGTTTCCTGTTTTTAAGGTCAGCTGACTCACTGGTCAGGCTTGAGGAGGCTGAGCTGTCTGTTGTCCATCCGTCCGTCGTCTGTCTATCCATTTACAATTATATTTTCGATTTTTTGTCCAGAAAGCGTAGCCAGATTCACTTCAAACTTGGTTTCAAAGGATCTTGGGTGGGTAGTTACCAAGCTCCAATGGTCACGCTGCATTGATTTTTGAATTTTTCACCGAATCTTTCTGTTCTTTCTTTCTGGAAAATATTACAAACATTTTTCAGAAACAGCTCATCCAATTGGATTGGTATCTTACAGGAGGACTCCTAAGGACCCCTAGTGCTTAATTTGTTCACCAGGTGACGTTGCAATGTCGTCTATTTTTTCTGATTGTTTGTGTGGTTTTGCTATTTTCGACTTATTTTCCAGAACAGTTACTCAGATTAAGTTGAAAGTGTGTGGACATGTTTCTTGTGAAAAGTTGTTCACTAAGTGAAACTACTGTGCATTTAAGATTTTTAACAATATCATATACCGCTGCATACCCAGAATAAATATATTGTAATACATAAGACTAGTGGGGGATATCATTTGATGGATTTATTTTGTGTACGTATGACTGAATATCATTTTTTTTTGCAGATACTGAGGTGAATTCATAGACTTTCTTTTGCAAGAAAGGCTTCAACTTTTGATACCCATTGCTATTAAGTATCTGAACATGAAGTAAGACGGCAATCATGACTTTCAGTTCTGTAAAAATAAAAACAGAAATATGCAAGAAAGAAATTGGATCATGACCAGAACGGCAAAAAAAACCAACAACCCCCCCCCCCAAACCCCCAAACAATATTATATACCGCTGCATACCCAGTATAAATATATTGTAATACATAAGACTAGTGGGGATATCATTTGATGGATTTATTTTATGTACGTATGACTGAATATCATTTATTTTTTTATGGATACTGAGGTGAATTCATAGACTTTCTTTTGCAAGAAAGGCTTCAACTTTTGATACCCATTGCTATTAAGTATCTGAACATGAAGTAAGACGGCAATCATGACTTTCAGTTCTGTAATAATAAAAACAGAAATATGCAAGAAAGAAACTGGATCATGACCAGAAAGGCTAAAAAAAAAAAAATAATAACTCCAAAACAAAACAAAACAAAACAAAACAAAACAAACAAAAAAATAATAATAAAAAAAAAAACCTGAGGACCAAACGAACACGGTTTTTTCAAATTGGCAGCGAGAATTGGCCAAGAGAAAATCAGGAAAGATCGTGAGAATACGCTTAAAGGAACACAGATGTCCCAATTTATTATATACTATTTTGAATCACATGTAATAAGGACTAAATATCTGATATCATCCCCCTTGTATTTCGAAATTTCAAAAAAAAAAAAATTAATCAGGCAATATTTGCTAAAATGTGTGGACTCCTCTATAGCCTGAAGCCATCCAATGCAACCTCCCAATCAGAATGTTGTATTCAGCTGACCAATCACAACAGTGTTATAAAATGATTCCAATGACAACATGACAACAAACTTTAAGGGGGAGTCAGAGAATCACACATGTAGCTATTACACCCATTGTAATGATGCCCATACCTCTTGACCAGGCTATGTGATTACCAAACGAAGGTAAATGTTTTTCTCACATTCCAAGAGAGGTCATGCTGAGTATTGCTGGCCAGTTCATTGTTCTTGCTGATGACCAGACAAGTGCAGTGAGGCAGCAAAGGACAAAAAAAAAAAAAGTCCCAGAGGAGCCTGGGTATATACACACGTTTTAATATCGAATATGGTAGCCATAATCATGCATTTTTACTTAGACAATTTCATTGGGTAACAAGCCATGAAGAAAGCTTTGTATGGCAAATGTAAACAAATATAACCTACACTTTTGATGAGAAAAAAGTGTACATATACTGTCACATACAATTTGCTTGCCCATGATCCTATCTCAAGCCACTGCTTTGTTCTCCCATAGGATGCCACTGAGCGTACTTAGGCAGATTGCAGAGTATATCCTAACATTAAAATGGGAATTTTTCGGCCCACTTTTACATTTGATTTATTAATTTCACACATGAATGTTGCTAGCTTACACCTTCCCAAAAATAATATATAATGGGACTTTTGTTTTCCTTTAAAAGTTGATTATATGAAAACAGCATGTATTACATTATAATTTGGCTGCGTTCCATTACATAATAAGACCACTCTTTCCATATGCATTCAACTGAGAGAGAGCAAGCGAGTGAGGGAGCGAGAGAGAGAGACAGAGAGAGAGACACACACACAGACAGAGAGAGAGAGAGAGAGAGAGAGAGAGAGAGAGGGAGAGAGAGGGAGAGAGCTTTGAGGGACAGTAATTCAGAGTATACAGGAATGACTTGAAGACATACACACACAAAATAAAGAACAGAAAGAAAAAAGTTAACCATCATGAAACCTAAAATGGCCCCTTGGGACAATGTGCCTGCCTACATGTAGCCATAGATAGCCTAAATATATACCATGAACACGCGATGTATAATAGAATCTAATGGTCTTACATGTTTTGCTATATTTTATCCATTTGATCTGTTTGGGTCACTTAAAGCTATCCATGGCTGTGCCTTTTCAATTAACAACAATGCACATGATTCTGAATTCAAAGATATTTACTTCTTCATTCTCTCCTTCTTCTTCTTCTTCTTCTTCTTCTTCTTCTTCTTCTTCTCATTCTTTTTCTTCTTCTTCTTCTTGTTCATTTTCTTCTGCTTCTTCTTCTTTTTCTTCTTTTTCTTCTTCATTTTCTTCTGCTTCTTCTTCTTCTTCTTCTTTTTCTTGTTCTTCTTTTTCTTCTTCTTCTTTTTCTTCATTTTCTTATTCTTCTTCTTCTTCTTCTTCTTGTTTTTCTTCTTCTGATCATCTTTTATTAGTATCATTATAATTATTCTGTGAATAGTTTTAGAGTTGAAATTTAGTTATCCTGACAAAGGCAAACAATGTCTGACTACCGGATGACAATTTTATTTTTGTAGTCATAAATAAATGAATAAATAATTAAATAGACAAATGAATATACAAATAAATAAGTGAGTAAGTCAGTAAGTAAGTTAGTAAGAAAAAGAAACGTAGCATGGTTTTAAATATGAATGATTCTAATTATATCAAAGCAATGAAGATATTGATTAAAGGAAGCTGACAAACCAAATTAGTTGGAGACAATTGTTGGTTGCATTAAGTTTCGTAGTTTCATTGCTACACAAACAGTCTCTCTAGAGAAAAAGCAGTATATAATGGTAATCACGGTTTTAAATATTGATTATTTGAGATATCTGTCTACGTTGCAGTATCTGCAAATACGTGCTGACTATTGTTTACCAGAAGATTAAGGACATGTAAGACACTACAGACCTTTGCGTGGGCGATTTTGAGTGTTTGACGGTTTGTACAAGGTAAATGTTTTTTTTCAATAAGTTGGCAAAATTTAAAGATCCTGATTAAAGTAGAAACATTAGAAAAACATAAAAAAACTCTCAGGCATGTGGAGAACTGAATGCCCATGTGTCATTTTTTGGTTTTCAGCTGCCTAGGGGAACAATGCCACCCATCAATCATATTGAACAGTCGGTCACCTGACTGCACTTAGCAACAGCCCATGGCAAAACAACACTGATATCACGGTGGTGCCATGAAATCAGGCGGCATGCCGAAAGCCTGTTTGTGGACAGGAAAATGATGTGAATATGCAAACATATCACATCCTCTATGGTTGATTTCATAGTTATCTTACTTGTTTTGCGTTCAAATGAAGGAAGACTTTAAATGTTAAAGAGCAGCCAGCATCATCAAATGATGTCCCATCAAAGGCCATGCCGTGATGCATTACCCCAGTCAAAGGAAAAATGGAAACATCAAACTTTGAAGATGGATAACAGAAAAACTAATCCAAACACAAAAAATAGCAGGATATTTTTGATATATCTCTGTTGTAAATGAGCTATGAGTGATAGCCATTCTATGCCATAAAATATTTTAAACTTGATTTGTGGTAGTTTAATTATATGGAAATATCGTATGGTACAGATATGAGCTCCCAAGCTATGGCATATTGCCAACCAACATTTCTCTTACAGGCAGAATCCACTTATTATTATCCATGCTGCCATGTCTCTCTAAACCTGTAAACCAGTTAAGACCTAATTCAGGCATACCATAAAATGGTACCTTTTACATAAGATAATATAATTGTCTGTCGGAAAGATTATGGAGAAATCGACAGAGACACCAACTGTATGTTGCTGTATCTCCAGGGCCTCATATATTTTATATATGAGAAAGCTCACAGATCTTGTAAGATACTTTGTTAATTGTGGATAATTTTTCCAAAACGTTTTGATGAAGCAGGAAGAACAGAAATAGGTCGCATAATATGAAGTAATTCATTTTCACCTTTTTTTAAACGTGAGTTATTCTTCAAAGTTTTTAGACATAAAAGTATTCCAGTTTGGAGAGATAAGTTGATAATATTGAAAATATGGGACAATTAAAGGACGTCTTTTGCGTATTTTGTCCCAATCTCGACTGGGGTCTTTATGATTGTTTATAATAGTGTATACATGTTGCTTGATAACTGGAGAGAAAAAGAAAGGTTTAGGATTATTAACCTGGGGATATGAGAAGGATTTACACAAGTTTTAGGTATTATATTTACTAGTGGTGGTCCGACATTTAAAAATAGGAATTTAACCTGTTAACTATGTTTTTAGGATTGGAAAAAAAGTAATTATTCTTTTTTGAAAAATCGTTTTCCTATCTAGGACCTTTTGTGTTTACTTATAGCAGTATTGAGCAATTTGCGAACCTTAGATAAGTCAGATTTATTGTGCTCTATTATATCATTTTTAAACAAAAGTATGATAATGTAATTAATAATTTTTCTTTGTTTTTGTTTTTTCAGTTGGCATATGCAAATTTCTTTTTATCAATTTTTTTTCTATCAATGGATTTGACAATTGGTTGATTTAACCATGGCTTACTTCGTTTATATTTTGAATATTGTACGGAGGCAAATGATTTATTTATATACAGTTTGATTATTTTTAACAAAAAGGGAAATTATAATGTCCGGATTGTTCTTGTCATATATGCCGAAAGTAGAATAGGAACCAATTCGATGTTTAAAATCATTAAATTGTTTGAATTAATGGACTGTTACTTGTTTTTAATTTGGAAAGATGTGCTTTATAGGTGGATTTATGTGGACGACAGGCAGGTGGTCAAAGGAACTTTTACATATTTTACCATTTAAACGTTAAGAATTATTATGAATTACATTGGTGAGGATGTTTTCTCTTAGCGGAGCTGTATTTTCTGTTATTTTTTTGCTCTGTTAATAAAAGGACCCAATAAATAAAAGGGAGATGAGAATTCATGTAAATAGGACATATCCCAGAATTGATAGAATCTGGGTGAATTTTTTTTTCATTGCATGTGAAAGTAACTACAACAGACTGAAGGCTTATCTGATGTAAACCTCCGGGACTCAAGGAAAACGACAGTTACATGTATAACCCTTGGCATACACATATAACCCTTGGCATCCAGGGGCACACATGGCGTACCAAGGTCTCAATACTAGATGGATTGAAGTGTTTGAAAAAAAAGTGTGAAAAAGATTAAGTGGCATACTGTCTAGATTATCCACACAAGGATGAAAAATGTAGTCTTAAATTGCTTATGAGCATGAATATACCAGCCCCATGTTCATCTGTTTGCCCTGGAAAAGGTTCTATGGTTGACTTACTTTAATAATTAGTCTCAACATCCATACAATTTTGCCTACGTGACCATCTCACTCCCTTACAGTTATGTAGGGTAATTGCTATTTTTTTGTTGATACTAACTGTCTCTTTTGAAATGAGGTCCCTTTAGGAGGGTTCAAGTTCTATGCATGTTTTAACAGAGCCCCCGTAGGTAAAAGCGTTTTTATTCTTTCTGTTGTCACTACACAAAGGATTAGGTTTTACCCATGGATACGGTTACATTTGCGAGATTATAGTCTAAACAATTTGCTTTGGCCAATAACATACACCTGTGACAAACTTTCTACTGGTAAAAGGAAATTTTGCTTGTTTTGACTTTATGATGTATGAATAAATCGGTGTCACTCTAGGCAAGGGGCATTCAGCAAGATTCACATGATATCATTTGTTTTCTTCATATCTCCATGTATGCTGTCAACTAGTATCACTGTCCTTCACTAGACTAGACTTAGGGTATGGCTTTGTTCACCTTAAAAAGTAGTTATGGGTCCAGTGATTATCTGAAAGAGTCCTGGGTCTACTTTCCTCTCTGTATTTGTAGTATTGCGCCTTAGATACTTTACTTGGAGCTATATCTTGATAACGCCAGTCTCTGTAAGAGCGGCTTCCCTTTAAGAAGGTGCCAGCTGCATGAACCTTTATGTCTTTCCCGTGCATAGGGTCACCCCATGGAATTATTGTCTATATGTTTGACTCTGGTCATCTTGACATGTCTACTCTTGATTGTCTTGACATCCTACCCCACGCAAGTGACATGCGAATATAACAGATTTTACACAGGTCTTTAATCAGAATTGTACACAGACGTTTACACAATACCCTCATTGGAGCTTGAAATAGCATATGAGGACAAATAAGACTACTACTGAGAAAACAGTTTTAATTATGATATTGATTGTACTAATTGTAATATTCATTGGCATGTTAAATCCTGAGGCAATACAAAAAATGTAATTGAGTACATTGGAATAATATCAGAGGATAATACAATCATGATGCAACACATGTTACTCCCAAAGAATGAGTCCCCAACATGCTGAGATTTAGACCACCATATTAGTCCAGTACCCAAGAAGGTATTTTTTGGTTAACATTGCAAAAATATCCCACAACCAGGTTTCGTTGATTTAGGTAGGCAAAGTGTTGTAGAATCAAATAGTGAATGATGCCCAGCTGGTGACAGTGATGAGTTTAAATTATTCAATTTGACGTCCAAGATAGCCGCCACAGGAAGTTGAAAGGCATAATTGTGAATATAAGTTTTAATCTCAGAATACTATTACACTAAGTGCTTACAAAAATAATAAATAATGATCACATAACCTCATTGAATATTAATTCGTATCCAATAAGTAAGTGAATTATGCAACCCTCAGGCACTCTGCATTCACTTGTCATTGCTTCTTACCTCAATGCTTTTACAAGTGGTTGCGCCGGATGGTTTGACCAAAATCATGCTATACTCAATGCCCAAACCCAAGAGTGTCTGCACAATAAGCTCACAGAATTACCGTTGGATCGAAGTGGGGAGTGTGAAAGTGAACTTTGTGATTGGTCAATCTTGTGGATGCTAATTACGTCTTTGATGGAGTAAAATACATTGAATTATTTCAGTTACTGGGAAAATGGAGGTTTCATAAATGCTGATTTGTTTTTTGCTAATTTATATGTCAACCAAAAAGTCAGTGTGTTTGGAACAATTCTACCAATTTAGACAGTATCATTACCATATCCAAACTGTAGTCCTAACGAAACAAATCCAAGTCAATTCCGACCAGAGGCAATGTTCCTTGGTATGTATAGCTGAAATACATAAATTTATAGTTTGAATTTACCCAAAAGAGACCAAAACGTAAGTGCAAAGGTCCATAGGGTCGAAAAAGCCATATCTTGTTTTAACATGACAGAATGCAAAATGTTTTGTTTCAAATTATAGGCCTATTTCAGTGAATTGGCTTGAACAGGTGCATCATTCATGCGCATACAGGACCATACAATTTATGAAAAGGGACCAAAATTTGCAGCATATCAGAGAATTTGTAAGTGGAGGTTCTTAACTTGTTGAAAATGTCAATAAAATTCAGTATTTAAAAAAATACTACTTGCAACCACCATCTCAACAATGATCATCATCCATATAAGTCCACAAAGCTACATCAACACCAACATCAATCCACCAGAAAAGCCCTCTAGGCCTAAAATGACCATCAATAAGAATCCAAACAACATGATTATATAATTCGATGTGTTTTAGGTATGTAGTTAAAGACATGATGTTGTTTCAAAGGAGATAAACTAAGAGTATTTCAAAAAGAAAAGTGTTTGAATTTCCAATATAGTAAGTACATTGGTTCAAATGTTAAACATCAGCCAGAAGCAAGTGACATTAGGCCTCAAATCATTAAAACGTAGTCAAAAATGCATTACAATTGTCAAAATTTGTAAGGAGAGCAGTCACATTTCAAGTTGGTTTCCAGAAATATTTTTGAAAGGACATTTAAATGTTCAAGAAAGCATAGAATCCCACAAGTGATCTAATAAGTCAATTATTAGGGTAATAATTTAGAATTCCCAAAATTGTAGTATGCCATTGCAAGTCATCTGGAAGTCAGCCAAGCATAATGTACATCTAACTCGTGGCTCTATAAAGTTCAAAAGGTCAAATTGTAAAACAGTCCTAATTACTGTAAAAAAATTCTACTATCTTTATCAGAGAAAGAATTTGGTTTTATGAAAAGAAAGAAAGAGAGGGAGGGGGCCATGTCGAAATTCCTAAAGGTAACTGTAAGTATAACAGTTTACCTGTAACAGTTTCAAACGTTTTCATTTATAATCAGACGTAGTTTAAGTTTTCAGTCAGTTGTTTTAGATGCTTATTATTTACACAAGAGAGAGATAGAGAGATAGAGAGAGAGAGAGAGAGAGAGAGAGAGAGAGAGAGAGAGAGAGAGAGAGAGAGAGAGAGAGAGAGAGTACATTAAACACTTTGAGCCAACCTGACATGACTTTCACAATAACAAACTATATTCATCAGACAATTATAAAAAACAACATCAGTTTCACGACACTTGGAACACCTACTGCACTGCAATATGTGCATAAAATGCCTGAATGTTCAAATTGTTACCAAATATATAAAAGTGTCATGAAAAGAGAAGCTGACCACAGTTTCCAATGATAGTGATGAGACCAAACCAAATACCAGTTTAACCTTGTCAGATCCAAACATGTAAGTGAACCATTTACATGTTTGGAGGCGGTTAAACAAGATGGAAATTATTCACCTATATCTCCCGGAATCTACATATATGTTTTGCCACAGTCACCACATATTTATGGGGAAAATACATTTGAAGATATAAGCCTCCCTCCCAAAAATGAAACCAATTTAAAAGCATAGAAAATAGAAATGCCAGGGGAAATTGAGTGAATTGCATGGCAATACTTACAAAAAGTCCCACAAAGTGCAAAAAAGCTCCATATCTATGCACAAAACAACGAAAACGAGAGAGAGAGACAGAGAGAGAGAGAGAGAGAGAGAGAGGGAGGGAGAGAGAGAGAGAGAGAGAGAGAGAGAGAGAGAGAGAGAGAGAGAGAGAGAGAGAGAGAGAGAGAGAGAGAGAGAAAGCCGACCATTGTATTGGAAAAATTTGCTGGTGCTCAGAAATAAGCAAGTGAAATAAATGAATACAGTATGTCACCACAAAAATTTTACAACATACAAACTGTACATACACACAAACAAACATAATTTTTTCAGCCAGTGAAAATGCCAGTCTCCTCCACTCGATTCTCATGATCCAGCAAAATGCAGCTTCATAAGCACAAAAATGGAAATATGTAAACTGAACCAGGACCACCTAGTACACATGGGAAACGAGTAATATGTTGTTCATAGCCGACACTTTTGAAGTATGAGACAGCAGCAGACCTTAAAAATCACACTTGAGCTAATACCATTGTCTTCACTAACCACATCAAAGGGCATAAGTTTACGAAGTCGTTGAACTACTACAACATGGTTACATTGATATATGTGGTCTCACTGAGACCAAAACTATATGAAATATTTACCAACTCCAAATTTTATGTGACAAATATCTCTATGTATACAAAATATCGTAGTGGTCCTTGAGGTGGTATTATGGCTTAGATAAGATCTGACGTTCCACACAGATGCAAAGTAGACTTAGAGTACTGTCAACATAGTATAGAAACTATGATTTTCGAGGTTTATGTCAAAAACGAGACACAGATGATCGCCATTGCTTACCGACCCCCTCTGTAAGCATAGAAAAGTTTTATGATGTGATAACCCAAGTTTCCGCGGTTCTAGAACACGATGGCAAGATTTTCTTTATTCTTGGTGATATAAATTTTCTGAACAAGAACAAGGAAAAAGATGATTTAGTTAATATTCTCGATGTTTTTTACATAAGGGAACACAATGCATTCTCCTGCTTGCTGTTAGGGAGAATCTCCTACTCTCATTAATGTTATACACACAAACTGCCCAAACCGGGTCGCTACGTCTGTACATAGTGACACAGGAATAAGTTATTTGCATAATATGGTTCTTGGAAGTACTAAAATACAACACTCCACACGCTTACAAGCAGATATTAAATACCGCAGTTACAAGTTGTTTTGACACGGGCGAATGCATTGTCGATGTAGGAGCTGCCCCAGTTCATGTTGCAGGCATTTTTGACAACATCAACGATGCTGTTTGGTTTGATGATACTGTACTCAAAGAGGTAATGGAGCAGCATGCACCACAGAAAAGAAAGCTTGTCAGACTCAATCAGGACCCTTTAATAAATGGAGAACTGTGTAGAGCGATTAATCTTAAACAAACCTTACGCAAACGAGGTAAAAAGTAAAAAGGTACAATTAATCTTATGGAAGAGGAAATCTTATTCAAGAACCTGAACACATATGTGAAACTTTGAATGATTTTTTTGTTTCTGCTTCAGAGCAAACAAACAAACAAATAAACAAACAAACAAACAAACAACCCCCTCACCCCCCCCCCCCCCAAAAAAAAAACACCCCACCCAAAAAAGAGAGAGAAAAAAGAAATAAAAGATAGTAATGACCTTCCAAGGGATCACAATCAGAAATCTGCTGAACATCCTAGTATACCTTTGCCATTGCTGGCAAAATGAAAGACAGAAATTATCAAACCTTTCATGCTGTAACTGAAATACAAGTCTTAAAACGATGAAAAAATTAAACAACAAGCAAGCCACAGATCCAGTTGAAATCCCACCAAAGGTGATTAAACTTGGCGCAGAGGCCTTATGTTCCTACATAATTGATATAAGAAACATGTTTATCACATCAGATAAATTCCCTACTGATATGAAGAGGGCCGTTGTTTTCCTCATCTACAAAAGATCTGATTCAATGTATAAATGTAACTGCCATCCTGTAAGTGTTTTAACATGTGTCTCTAAGATTTTTGAAGGGCTAATGAATGACCAAATGGTAGATTTCTTTAACGGTATACTTAATTCCCTATTATGCATTTTGGAAAAAAAATACAGTTGCCCAAGTTTACTGATAAGAATTATAGATGACTGGAAGCTCACATTAGACAACCAATAATTTATTGGAGTAATATTAATGGGTCTTTCACAAGCTTTTGATTGTCTTTCCCATGATTTATTTCAGAAACGTAAAACATATGACTGGTCAGGAAATCCTCCAGCTTACTTTGCGATTCCCTAACTGACAGAAAAATTAGGGTCAAATATGGCGATACCAAAAGTATGTGGACGAATATTCTAAAGGGTGTAATCAAGTAAGTATCCTTATGACTTCTTTAATGCTATGGAATGGCGTGATGGAGTCCAGAATAATGCAGACGACAACACGCTATCTCATCATGGCAAGTTCCCCAAAAATGTAAAATTATCATTGCAAAACACTGCAAATATTGCTATTTCGTGGTTCAAAGATAATGATATGAATGCAAATCCTGACAAATTTCAAGCCAGGGTTCTCTCTCCTCAAATGTCAAATCAAATTGTAAATGATTATTCGTTCGAAATTGATGGTGTCACTATTATTTCTGAGACATGTGTGAAATTACTGGGTGTCTGTAACGACGATAAACTTAAGTTTCATGATCACATATCCCAGGTATGTAGGTGGGCTGCTAAACAGATAAGTGTTCTAAGAAGGTTTGGTCATATTCTGCATAAAAAGGGAAAGCTCAAAATCGTTCATGCTTTTATTCTATCAAACTTTAATTATTGCCCCCTAGCATCACACCAGAGGGGTCGTGTAGATAAAATTCAGATGGAAAAGATTCAGGAAAGAGCTTTTCATTTTGTCTATAATGGTTCTATGTCATTGTACCGAAACCTAGTACTACGTGCTCAGAACCTTTCCCTGTATTTAAACAAAGTAAGTAAACGCTTCAAAGAACACTACACAATTTTATCTCATAACAGCCCACCATTTTTGAATGATATGTGCGTGAAAAAGGAAGGAAGAGACAACTTACGCGATAACGTAAAAGTACAGCAGCCTACTTACAATACCACGACATATAGCAACAGTTCGCAAATGTATTAATGGGCCAAGCCATGGAAGAATTTGCCTGTTTATCACAAGGAATCAACAAACTTAAGTCAGTGAAGGAAACTAATACAAGTATAGCTTGGCCACAAGTATTCCTGTTCTATCTGGGTTCTGTGCAAAACCAGGGACTAAGCTGTCTACTGATCAACACAACCCCTGATCTTTTTCTTATTTTATGATTTAATGTCTGTTAATCTGTTTCCATTTGTGGGTTCATTGTACATGTCATGCACATCTTTTATTTTCCTATCGAATCATAGTGCTTCAGCACGAATGTTTTATATAATTGTGCTACTCGACTTCAAATAAAGATTATTATACAGTGGAGCATGCACAATATAAGGATTTACGTTATGCCTACATCCTCGTTACAGGTGAAAAATATATACTTACCATGAACGGAAAACCTCCTTGCGTGGACTGTAGTATTAGCAAAAGTATCATCCATACTGACCTATACAGGTACCCAAGACTCTCTAGGGATATACCTAAGTGACTGGTAAACCTCAAAAGGAAAACTTCCTGAATCACTCCTACATAACCTGCTAACAAAAATAGCTAAATGATCAAAGCCTATAAAAAGGCATCGACTTGGCAAGTGAAAATGAAAAAAATAATATCGTCAATAAAACATGACTCAAGGCAATATTATACTCGTTTAAATACTACAGGATTTACTCACCAGAACAAATAATTTAATGGTCAATTTGGAAACCATAGTCCAATTCCAGGCACACAAGATACACTACTTGGTCTAACTTGTTTATTCTCTTTGGAAATGGCAGATATAGACATATACTGTCATGGACGCTGTAACTCTTCATTTCATTAAATCTGATGAAATTTTGATTCTATGCAGTCCAGCACATAATCTGTTTATTCAGTTATTTTCTGCACAGAGCATAGACGTAAACTAATGGGGAAAATTACCTACTCAGATTTTCCTGGGGGACCTTCTTTTTCAGCGGCCCCCTTTAAAAGCAGGTGATTTTATCCATATGTTTTTTTTTAAAGGAAAGAAAAAAGGGCTGATCCCTCTTGCTGAGGATCAGTCACAGTAGTAGTGGACGGAGAAATTGAACACATACTGAAATTGAATCAAATTGAACACATACTTTAATTCAAGCTTGATTTAAAGTGTTACCTTTATCATTAGTAGCCAGATTTGGGTGTCAGGTGCTGTTCTATTTTGATAACAGATATTGCAGAAAAGTCCAAACCTCTGCTTCCCAAATCCCCAATCCCACTAAATACCATTGTTGGACAATCTTTACTAGAACTAGCAAATGCATTGGGCAAAATCAAAATACCAAGGGCTAAATAAGGGGGTGATTTTGTTCAGGTCTACCTATATTTGCAATCTGTGGTGTCAAGTGGTGTCTGGCAATGACAATTAATCCAGGATTTTGTCAAAGTACCACACAAAGAACATTTGTGCACTACTGACATGCTGTCAACATCTGTTTGCAACTACACTAAAGCAAAGTTAGCACACAACAGTATAGCTGTCCTGTGTATATTAGCAGTTTTGTATGACTACAAGTTTCCTGAAGTTGACGTGCAGAAAATGCCATTCCACAAATGGTCAAAGAGTCTCTCTCTCTGTGGCCTGTAGTGCTCTACCATTGTCAAACCACACATCTCATTTACTCACTATTTACTCACTTGTTATGTCTCTGCATTTGTTCATATGTATTACAAGTACATTTAAAGAAAAAGAACAATGGCTCATAAAGAACATCAAAATATTATGTCATTTCTGAACGTGTCAGAGAGTATGACCAACCAATGCAGTTGTACATCATTTACAATCGCCCTGCCAAGTTTCTGCGTCAGCTTGTTCCGAGGCTAAAACCCCTTTGTCTATCCTAGGGTTGCATATTGACCGAAAAATAATATTCTATTAATCATAGTAAAATTGGTAACATTTATAAAAAAAAAATAATAATAATAATAATAATAATAATAATAATAATAATAATAATAATAATGATAAAAATAATAATAATAGTAAACGTTCTATTGTTTCATCAACTTATGCTCTTGGATATATATTAATAGTTCTCTGGAAGAGCATTACAAGACATAAGTATGTTGATATCACAATCTCATGTTTGATTGTTACATTTCATCATTTGATTTAAGTGTAAATCGTGCCTGCAGCTTGCGACACAGCAAAACTGCGTTCCAAATGCCTGCAGGTCTCTGCTCCTATTGACAAGTGAACTCAATTATGTAGTATAGCATATCTAATGTAATGATTATATTTTGTATGTATTTTTGGCAAATAGTTCTTTTGATGGTCCTGTGGCACTGAAACTACAATCTCTGTGGAGAATATGTTGCATGATGTCTTTATTTGCTCACAACATAATCATTTCATTGTAAATTATCTCAAATATGGAAATAGTTTTGTCGAGTATCGTTTAACTACTCTTTGCACTGCTTCAGTTCAGTGGCTTTAGATACAACGTACACACACGTGTTAACCCCAGTCATAATTTTTGCAGAAAATGCCACCTCAAAAAAGTCATTTTACCAGAAACAACTATTTTCTCCCTGTTTAATCTCTTTTTCAAAAATCAGAACATTATGTCACAATACCCCTGGCAGGTACCTGTAGCTCCCATGGTGGCTTACGTACATATTTACACTGTTGTCTGAAGTATACACATAAAAACTTTACATGACAGGTCAGACCTGGGGAGGTCAGTATATTGATATTTTGCTCAACGATACAGTTAAAAAATTGACTGTTTGCAACAAATACAGGCCCCCTCGACACTGTTACAATGATATTGAGTTATTTACAAGTGCTTCGGGCCCAAAAATTCAAGTTACATCCAACGAAAGCTCAGAGAAAGTTAAAATGGAATATTTCAATTTGAACTTAACACAAGTATACCGAATATGTAGATGTTACATTATGTTATGTGATGGTTTCTATTACATTGCCTACTAGGCTAACTGACAGATTAGCCACTATATTATACCAATCTTTTGTAAGATTTCCAAATTATACACCGTGAGCTCATTGGGTGTTACAATGTAAGATATGTCTGACCATTTCCTACTGTTTACATATGTTAACTTACAATCTCTGAAGCAAAGCCCTAAACACACACACACACACATATATATATATATATATATATATATATATATATATATATATATATATATATATATATATATATATATATATATATTATATATATATGTGTGTGTGTGGGTGTGTGTATGTATGTCTGTGTCTGTGTCTGTGTGTGTACTGGGAAGGCAGCAAATGATAAATTTCATTTCAGTGAATCAGTACACGATAAGTAATGCTGCCTCTAAAGGAAAGGATTTTTATGTCGTCAAAACTGGTGCCGACAACCAAGTGCATGATTGCTATAATTTCCGGGTGCGTATCAGGAACATTGCACCAACAGCACTGCCTGCCAGCGTGGTTCTACTGGGATAACCAAAATCTTAACCATGCACTTGATAAGAGCAATTTGGGCCTATGACATCTCATTTGCGACGTCCAAGGCACAGCAAGCAGAAGATTGAACACGAGATGACATTTAGCTGATAACTCCAAGGAACAATGTTACATTGGGTTATTATGAAGGGTTTGAATTTGGGGTGACCATTTTCGAGCATATGTTTTGATTAATACTCTGCAGCCAAAGTGCACCGAAATCACTCCCAATGTTTGGTGTATGTGCTCAACAAGTCGTCCTATGTATATAAGTCATGAGCCAATCACTGCCAATTTGTATTAAATTGGAACTCAAGAAACACAAAATCCTAAATAATATGTTAAAGGGGCGATCTCTTTCTACGTGTACTTCGTGGATTCTGTCATCTGTAGTTAAATCAGATTCATTAATATCCCCAAAACAATGTAAGGTCTGTCTTCTTCAGCTCAGCAGACTGACAAGTCGTGAACAAAAAAAGAAGTAGGCCTACCATGGCTTTCTTATCTTTGAAAAAAAGTGATAAATTTTGGGCTGTGCGCAGATAAGCTAAAATGTATTAGAAAAAAAAAGAAGTTTGTAGTTAATGAAGAATATTTTAAAGGTTGAGAGGACCTGTTAAAAACCACTGGTTGCCTTTTATTGGTGACTTTGTTCTCATTGTTGCATTGGAATTCGTGTTAGTAGGTAAGGATTTTCTGAACTATTCCTTTTTAATCTGATTATTTTTTCTTTTTTTTCCTTTTGTAGCTTCAAAATTTATTAATACATCATTGGAGGCTCAGTTTATTCTGATTTGGGAAGCAATAGTCCCTCACGGTTAACAGTTTCCCTGAAAAGGCTTTGATATTGTACTGCATTTTGATACATATAACAGTCCAATGTAGGTTAAATGAAGTATTTAGCTTTACTAGAACCCCACTTATTTAAGCTGATGGGGCAAATTACATGAACCATGGAATTTAAGGAAAGATAGCTAAAACAAATGTTGAAGTGAATGCAGAGAAAGGTTTTTCATCAAAGTATAACTGATGCTGCATAGGAAGGACTAGATTTCATTGTTGGGACAAGCTTTATATTTGCTTCATTATGGTATTTATCATTTGGCGACTGTGCACCATCTTTATGCTAGTTGATACTCCAGACCTAAAAAAGAGCAACTCGCTCACATTGCTCGTAGACCCACCTATGAAAGTTTACTGTGCAAATTGTATGAATCATGGGATTTATCAAGGAACATAAAGGAAGGATATCTAAAGCAAACCATTCAGTAAGTATAGGAAGAGGTTTGTCATGAAGATGAAGTAACATCATTACAGTAAGAAATGGGACGTATGCTTGTACCATAGCTATGGGCACCACCAAGATTCGCTTGATGACGGCATTAACATTTTGGTGACTATGCACCCTTTTCTTACTTCTCCAAACCATAACCACACAAGCAAAATGTGCACATGTAACAAAAATCATGGTCAGAAATACAAAGGTCCAGGAAATGTGAAAGATTAAATAACAAGCATAATACGCCTTTACAAAATAAGGTAGACACAAGTCTTGCTTCTTTGAGTCAAAATGTTGCCAGGAATAGGTATTAACTTCAACTGATCCAGAAAGTAAAATGCATAACAAACAAAGGGAAAATAGGAAGCAAAATGATCTTTTGCTCATTCGATAGATCTGAAATATAACAAGAATTCCAATCACTCGATCCAAAGAGAGAAGTAGGAGGGAACATGCAGAACCTAAATAAGACAAAAGATTTGCAATTGACAAAACCTTGCAGTATACACTACTGATCCAATGTCTTTTGTGTAGGAAATATTGCATGCCATAATTAAAGTCTACAAAGATTATTGTTGTCATGTATGTATTCATCCCAAAATCACATAATGCAAGTACAAATCGGACAAGATTTGGCACATTTAAGGTGATGCTGGAAGATAAAAATATAATTACCACTACGTTCAGGAATGAACTCAACGGAATGATTACGTATATTGACAATATCATCAAAAATTCATTTCCCACCAATCTTGAACATGAAGAAATGTTTAATTTGGGCATGCAGATATCCAGGAATCTGTTCAGACAACAAAATTCAAAGTCATCACTTATCAAATTTCTTAAGTCAGTTAAGTGCACAAATACGTTATACTCGACATGTTCAAACTTGTTGCCACTTAAATTCAGAAAAAGGAGTCTATTAAACCCAAAGAAATGACTTGCAAATAAGAATTTGATGCTATTTGCTGACAAATCAAGGTGTTTTAAGAGACGCAGTTCCTCAAATGAGTTACTGCATATTGCAGTGACATGAAGTTGGCTAATTGAAAGATAATTTAGTCTAAACAGCCCTAGAAACGTTCGATAATGTAGATGTTTGAGAGGGTTATCACTGATTTTGAGTTCAAGAAGATATGCCAAGCCATTGAACACATCCCAGGGCAACTTGAATATCATGTTCTTACGAATGTCAAGCTCACGTAATGCTTGAGTATGACGGAAAACTGTGGACTTAACGCTTCGTATTTTGTTTAACCTGACGTCCAGCTTGACCAGAAAACGAAACTTCCCTTGTAAAAACACAGACAAAAACTTTATACTACAGTTATTAACAACAATTGCTCTGAGATAGAAAGGCACATACCTCTTGTTTACTGCATTTTCGCCATTGCATATCACGGCATATCCTATGCATGAACATCCATGCAGACATTCTGTTAAAAAGCAAAATTCTTCATCATCTGCAGAACCCTTGCAATTCGCCTCTCCATCACACAATTCTTGTGGGTGCACACAGGTGGCGTTTCTGCATCGGAAGAAATAAGGACAGCTGAAGGATGAACAATTGCGTTCATCTACTCCAAAAGTGCAATGCCACACAGAATCGCATACTAACTTCAGCGCAATGCAGTATGACTTTGGACATTTGTACATTCGAGGACACTCGGTATTGTAGCAGACATCTAAATGTCCTCCATTTACACAGTACTTCATATTGCTGTTACAATCATAATCAAGCTTGCAAACACCAGACCTGGGATAACATTGTGTAGCGTGAACTAAACTACAAGAAATAAAGTTCCTGTCTTCGCAAGCAGATGATGCATCTGATGGTACCTGACCACGAGTATCCTCGATCAACCCGTCTACTGGTAGATCTAACATATTTGTAGAGTAAAAGCAAGAGTTTAGACCACTAAAAACTGTGCCAGCACATTCCTCATCACTTCCATCGGGACAATCATTCCAACCATTACAGAATTTAGAAATTGAAACACATCCACCGCTGGTACACTGGAAGTACACCTAAGAACACACACAAAAACTCCGTTTACACTCGTTTGTACAGTATGCGTCAGTCTGTGCTCTTCCGTTTTGTAGCCAGCATATAACACAGTCTGATTCATCAGTATTGAAAAAGTCGTTACAATCTACAATTCCGTCACAAATATAGTGGTCAAGTATGCATTCACTGGTACCACACTGAAAGGTTCCACTTTGACATAAAGGGGACAGATATTTTATGTCCATTTGGCAAAAAACGCCACTGAATTTCAACACCTTGTCGATTACCTTTATAACAGATGCGTTTGTAAGTATGGGATGGATGGTAGTAGGATCACACGAATGAAGTCTACGCTTCTTTCCATATGCAAAAGCGTTCAAAAAAATAGGTTTAATTCCATGCAAAGTACGTGAGCCTTTGTTCACAACAGAAACAAGGATGCTCTCTTGTGCATCTAGTAGTGCCCACACACTAGACACGCCTAGTAGGATATCAAAAAAAGTTGTATTATAAAAATATCTGCATATACAATGAATAACCGGGTGGGAATACAATGTATAAAATGTCATGTTCTGAAACTCCAATTCAGTCTTCATCAAAGCATACATGGCAAGATATGGTACTGATACAACAGAACTTTTCAGTTTACTGCATTCTTTCATGGCTTCTGTTTGGCTGTGTAACTTATAGAATATGACAATTTGAAAGCATTTTTTGTGCACCATTTCCCAATTCTGCAGACAATAGCCCTCCGTTATCCACTGACCATTACTATACATAAATGCAGGTATGTTTATAATTTTAACACGTTCACATAGGAAAAATGAGTGTTTAAAAGTTACATCACAAGGGATTGTTATCCAATTTTCTGGACGAAAAATTGATAATACTCCTGTACATTTTCGTGTTTTCCAATCAGGCTGTTTAACATGAAATGCCATTTGCAGTGCTTTGTTATTAAATAGAGCTGTAAGTTCCCCATCTTTGTTGATGAAAGTATTAAAAACGTTAAACCACTGAAAAGCTGGCATCCAAGCTGTGAATGTAAGAGGTTTGCCGGATACCCAACGTGGCATCTTCATAGAATTTTTTGAAAAATAAAATTTATCATTTCAATATATCATATTTATTTCTAATGAAAATTGAATGTTTTCTTATGATAAGTATCTTTTTTATTACACTCTTTTGTTTCTGATCAGACTGGATCTTCATTTCTCTATAAACACAAAGCTACATTTAGGCTCATCACAAAATCATTCTCAGACCTAAGTGTATGGCTTTGGCAAACAGTTTGGCTGATAATTCATTTCCTTTGATCTGCTAGCTAAATGGCAAGTCATGCAATCGTATGTTTGAGCCTATAAGAGCAGTTGGTCATGTACGTAATACTTTTTTAATGTCCTGTCTGAAACCTCTGCTTGATCCAATTAATGCTTTAATACAATATCTAATCGTATGGTTTTTTCAGCTTCATACAATTTTAGTTTGCTGCTGCTGATTTTAACTACTGAGTTTGTACATATATTTATATATATACATATATATACATATATATATATATGTATATATATATATTTATATATATATATATATATATATATATATATATATATATATATATATATATATATATATATATATATACACAAACTCAGTAGTTAAAATCAGCAACAATAAACTAAAATTGTATGAAGCTAAATATATGTGTATATATATATATGTGTGTGTGTGTGTGTGCATATGTGTGTGTGTGTGTTATTAGATCCATGTCTGCTTTAGGTGATGTATACATGCGTACGGTAAAGGTAGTTCTATTGTGTGTAACAGCTGTTTTAATTTTACCTAGTTATAATTAAGTGCACACTAACGCACAATAGCCATTTCCGAGGATAACAAAGTGGATTTGGATGATCATATGGCTCCTGGTTTCACATCATTTGATTGCGCCGCCAATGATAATGAGGAAATGCCGGTATGTTTTTTTTGTGTTTTGTGTGTGTGTGTATGTGTTTTGGATTTAGTCATTGATATGAGTGCATTTTGTTTTGACCTAGCATATTTTTACTACGGTATTCTTAGATTTCTGCCTACTTTTGTACCAGAATACATATTCAGCATTCTGCTAACATAACACTTTTAATTTATATATAGAAAGTGTTCCTGTCATGATCTCTATAAAGACACATTGTGTTATCACACACGGCTAGGCAGCAGGCATATAAAAACATTTATCTGGGAGAATATAATTGAACATGAGCTTTTTTTGTCTAAACATTTATTGGAACTTGATTATATACATTATTTGTCATTTTTGACACAAGTAATACATTTGGGCCTTTAAGTGATTTGACCTCTGTGTTTGAACCACTTATGTCTTTTTTATTGAAACATGTACAACCAAGGTTAACAAAACCGGCTCAAAACCACCAGTTACCTTCAATGGGTGAATACATGTCTCAAGTCTAGAGTGTTGTTTTTCTTTGTATTAATATTGGGATAGGACTGTTGAAGTTTTGTGACCTCTTGTATCTATGTCCTTTGCTATTCTTAACCTTGATCTAGTTGTTGGTGTGGATGTTTGGAATGCACATCATGTGTTTTAATTATTGCATTTCCCTTGCTGTTCATTTTATCCGTTAATGAAACCTGCTCAACTAAGCAACTAGTTGGGATCATTCAGTGTTATAATGGAACTTTTAACATGCAGTGCTTTCTACCAGCTTTGTTAACCAAACGTTTGACGAAATGTTTAATGTGTGTGAATGCCATTGTATATTCATTGCATTTCCTTATTTCTAATGGGTTAGTTTCAATTATGAGTTTGATCATGCACTTACAAAATCTTTCTTCAGTCCTATGAAGCCAAGACTATTTATATAGCGGGACAACAGAAAGTTTACTTGATCTTGCAATCCATACTTAAACACTTCACGTTCATAGATTAAGTTATTAAATTCATAATACTGTAGTATATTTTCCAATGTGATTAACTGCATACTTTGTGCCAGACATCTGGAGTGTGCTTGGAGCCAAGACAGGGTCTCTGAATTATGCTTTTTATATCTTATAAATGGAGGAAGTGAAACATCCATAATAGCAAATTCCATAAGTTCTAATGTTCTTTTCCTGTGTTGCACTTTCAGGGGTGTTTTAGCGAGGTTGTACCTAAGTGTAATATTTACAGTTTGCTTATGATTTGCAAGTAATTTTATTATTTGTTGTGTATATTCATGACACTTCTTCTGTCGACTTTGCATGTATTCTGAGTGACTTAATGAAAACTTCCACATGATGTGTGTTATTTGTAAATTATACCATACAGTCATAATTTGTTGACGCAATGTACAGGTGGCAGTCATGCGGACATATCTCAGAAATTTGACGGTAATACCACCAGCTTTGTTTGAAATATACATCACCATGGGTATAGAATAATAGAAAAGGTTCTCTATCTTGCTCACATGGGTATTCTGGCTTATATATAACTGTAAGACATGTGCATTGGATTGTTGAAGAAATGTAGTACAAAGAAGCTCATGTTCAGAAACAACCTTTGTATATGCAGCTTTGTCAGCAACATGCAAGTGACACTCTGGTGATATAAATATTTTCATAAAATACATTAAAAATGATATTGTATTTCTTGCTATTATCATAGTAGCATTAAACCTGTCTGATGTGATCACCATCGACGGTGATATAACTGGAACACCACTTCCCACTTGTGGAGATCTATTGATAAGCAAGACATTATGCAATCTTTCATCATAGTCAAGTGAAAAATAAAAGCTTGGATGGATATTAGGCCAAAGATATATGATGATTCGATTATTGATGCCAATAGTTGAAAATTTCAAACTACACCTGCTTATATGCTTTATATTTGGCATCTCCTCTGCATATTGTGAAAAAATAACACATTCATCATTTTTAGTAATGTGCGTGCGAAATTGTTGATGATAAAAATCTAAGTATATTTCTCTATTGAATATTCCATGATGTTTGCATGGTTGAAGAACCCCTTTACATAGTGTGATATTGCACGTAATGTTGAACGAAATGTTCAGCATGGGCACATATGAAAACAAAATAACTAAAAGTTGGTGGGTGGATGTAACTACAAAATTTAGTCTATGTATTCAGAGTTCAACCCCCTAGAAGCATTGCAAAATGGTCCTATTCTTGATGCATTTCCAACACACAATTTGCTCATGTCACCATCGAAAAATACCAGGCCACCAAATCTACAGTATCCTATATTGGGTCCCAGCCACCGAAAGTCACTGAATGAAACATTGATGGTCCTTTTTCTTGGTCCTACCAACAATACACTGTGCATCAACAGAGTTTGGCAAAACGTTGGAGAAAAACATAATCTGTGAAGAACAAGCTTTGTATATTTTGAAATTTTATATGTACGCACATTTGACATCGCTTGCTTTCCTCTAATACGTAATGTTGTAAATCCTTGAATAAAGCTGAAAGTGGATAATTTGATAGTCAATACGTGGCCATTTGATATGAAATAATGCCTGCTTTGACACACATTCGTGGCTGTGTATCCCTTATACAATAACATATTCTGATCATTGCCATCCGGACCTTCATATAATTGAATGTGAGCCACTCCTTTGGTATCAATAATGGTTCGTACAGAACGAAGGAGCCAAACTACGTAATATCTTCCTTCTCTTGTCATGATCAAAAATATTTTGTGAGTATATTTTTGATGTCCATATGGAACATGCCTGAAAATCAAAGGTATAAATACTTTGTCACTGAGTTTTTCATTTTTTGATTTCACATGACGCAAACTGGTAAAGTGATAAACTATATCAAGATTTGAATTTTCAGAGTACTTTCCTTGTTGAAAAATCAAATGGACGGACACAAAATGGAAAATGGATACAAACTTGTAATTGCTAATTGTGCCAGTGAGGCATGCTAGTTGTGTTCCACATATAATATCACGCATTTGCAATCTGGGAATGCCACACAACATACCAGCATACAGAATAGTAAGCAATATTAAATTTAACTGTATTTTCAATTCATGGGGTGCAATAATAAACCAAACAATCAATCTCGACATTGTTTGTCTCACTTCCGATTTGCATCGATTATATTGCAATCTTGAAAATGGCATTATTAGAACGTTATTTGATTTTTTAAGCATTTGACACTTAAAACACTGGTTCTCAAATTGTAAATAAATGTACCTTTCCCAGGATGCAGCAGTACAATCGTGGTTATGGTGATTTTCTGCTTGCAAGTGTTTTATTTTTGAACCCTTCCTGGCACAGAACGAAATTGTCAGTTGTATGTAATTTATTTGTATTAGTTTAATTTGGTTTATTTTGTATGTACTCAGACAAACTGCTTGGTGATAAATAAAGATTCCCCATGGAACACTTTTACTTCCCTGTATCCAAATGCTCATACGGTTCCATGAGGAAAGAAACATTGCATTTTCATATAACAGTTTAAAGTTGTGCTCCCCAGCGGGAAATAACTGGACTGGTCAATGAAAAACCGTTTAGCAAGGTCACCGAAATAAAAGGATTAAAACCGAGGTCAATTTGCTTAATGGTAACATTGATCTGTAGACCAAGCTTGGCCAGCAAGTTTATTTTGAAACTCTCTATCTTTCTTCTGCCAAGCACACGATGTAATAATGGATTACTAATATTTATTTGGCCATACTGACTGAAAACATAATTTTCGATATTTTGGTCAGTTATACAAAATATATGCTTCTGTGGACTTCTGGCTGATACACATAGTACAATATCGTGCGACATTTTAGAAAATAGCCCTATTTTTTTCATTCCAGATATACATATTTTTTATAGATTATATATTTACATGTATGTGTACACGTAACAACGATATATCGGAAATGATTGCATCATGTACATATGTCTTTAGCTTTTACCACTAGGTAGCACTGTTTATAAACATGTATTTGCTCTGGCCTCAATCCAAATATTCATTGCAATAAACGTTTTATTACTTATATGTTTCCTGAAAAAATAGCGACTTCTCAAATAAATGCAGTGGTGGTTATCTATCGTTCTTTTATATGAAACAAACATACTTCTAAACCAGTTTCTGTCTTCGAGAGTAATATTTATACTATGTTTTTGTAATTGTAGCGTTGAAAAGTATAAGTGGTGTCTATGGAAATGTAAAGCTTGAATGTTCTTTTACAAATTTCTCTCTATATTCAAGCTATTGTAGTTGTCAAGGTGAACCACAACTGATTAATCTAGACTTTCAAATGAGACAAGCTTCAGTCTTATGTGACTCATTCAAGTTATTTGATTGGTCTTAAGACTGCTGCTTGTGTTTGTGTGAATATGTAGTTGGCGATAATACAGCCCTTTATGTTTTACATAAACTGCAAAGCCTATGACGATTTGTGATTTGTGCCTATAAAAATATATATGTTATGTGAATTTTTAAGTCGACAGTAGTAAAAGTACATTTTAATTTTCCTTTGATTTTGATATTGCTAATTTTTTTTTATTACCTTTACCCTCTCACATTCTATAGACCAAACAGTCTTCATCATTTGAAACATTGCCCCTATCACTGTGTACACTCTGTCAGTCTTATGTAAGGGACAACTGAGCAAAGTAAGAGGGGTCCAAAGTAATCTCGACTTTGTAGTAATGTGTAATAGACCATAACGTACAGACATCCCCAGCACTTGTCGAACACATATTATGCTGTACCTTGATAAAACAAGCAGTATTGTGATACTTCATGAAAAGTGGATATTAGCATGAAAAATACAAATAATAAAACAAAAGAACAACAAATCCCCCCAAAATTTAACCACATTAACATATTAGCAAAATTAATGTACAGCAAAGACAAAAGATTATGGGATTAATTCAATTCAGCCGGTTGAATACAGGGTTTTCTCTATTATTATCATGAATAATGTGTTCATTGTTTATGGACACGCTTGGATGAACGAAATGACTGGGGTTAGATTCAGTGTAGGTAGTCGTAATGAGAAGCTGACCATACTTGCAATGCACACCGTAGAGGAGCATGATATGGACTTATAATCTTGATTTATTCATAACACCCTATAAATATCATAGGCAGACCTAAATGCCCTGAAAGACAGCTTCAGCGACTTAACGGATATTTAGTATGGGGACCACAGGCTGGAGGAGTTAACGCAGAATGCAGATTAAAACCTGCATAAATTGTGCACAAAGAATAATAGATATTGTAGCAGAGTAGATAAGTTTTGTCATCCATTTTCGGAAGAAGGTAATCTTTTGGAGAAGGGGGCAGATTCGAGGGGGTAGTTCACTTCTTTGCAGTTATAGATAGTAAAACTAGCACCTGTGCTTCATGCTTTCTGTAATTAAATGGTGCAGGAGGCGTGACCCAATGAATGAGAACGATATTGAAAAGTATAAATAAATGGGAGTATCTTGTTATGGCGTGGGGTAGATGAAGAACTGTTTTTTAATGATGGCTACTGTATTCCATATTCAATCAGCCCCGTGGGTTTACTTCTTGAAGTTTACCCAAGCGTTTCAAGTCAAAAATAGATCCTGTTATGAGAATTGATCTTTGATCAAGAATAAGAATTACTGCAAGACCTTTCAAAATTTGAAAGATACATAAATCCATTGGTTATATTAAAAATTGAATAAATACAAACCATGGGGAGTTTCTGACTCACTATAGTCTTGCAGTTGCTGTGTCAAACTCGTGAGCCACAGGGGGCCAAGAATCGAACATGTCAAGCTTGCCTGAGTGGTCATCCTTACCTTGCACTTATATACACATGAACAGTAACTGTTGGACAACCAAAGACTTTGGTAACATTACCACACATGGATAGTCAATATATTTAATATTAATTGCACAAGGACAATAAACACACTATTTATTTTTTAGATGCAAGATTTATTACTTATGGCAATATGGGCCCCATTTTTCTGAAATAGAAATGTATAGTAATGTCTTTTAACTTTAGGAATTTTTAATGATGTATCCCTCTTGATTCAACATATTCATTCGCAGTCATTGGTTATAATATAAAAGAATCGAACAAATAGAGAACCAGGAGAGTCACCTGCCTTAGTTTTTAAGTTGCAGTGTCAAACTCGTGAGCTTTAATTCTTGGTGGTTCTTCTAACAGGTGTGTTGCATCTATTTTTTAAATCCTTGAACCGGCCTAGCATAGGTCCACTGTTGGCTAATGGATTGTATGAACGAGCATGGTGATAAAATACAACCATAACAAATCTGCCGTCCCAGCTTTAGCTGTGTTGTGAGTCTAAGAGGGTTTCCTTGCCTGTACACAAATCTCACTGACAGGTCCCACACATGTTAAAAAATAAGTCTTACTGCTTCATTGTGGTTTCTAATCTCAAGAAATGGTGCGGGTCCAAAAGATTTTATTCCAATCTCATTTCATTATCATACAGTTTTGTCTGACAAATTTTGATCAGTGTGGTCTAAAAGGTAAAAGCATCCTTCAGTTTGTGACCAGACAAAGTGATCATAAATGAAGTGTACAATCTCTCATCTATTTCTTGGCTATGTTTTCAGGGTAGTCCAGTTCATTTTTTCCTGGCCAACACTGCCTGTTTCTCTTACCTTTTGCAGTAATAACCTAACAACTAACTTGGACACGGTAACAGAGATATGGATCCTTTTTGCAAAAGCCAACAATTTTCTATTTGTATCTTTCTCAGATAAACGCCTGTCAGGTGTGGTCATACTGAGCGCTTTCCGCTCAGTGCTTGCTTGGCCAAAGAAAAAAAAAAAAAAAGGGGGGGGGGGGCAGAAGACACACCTGTTCACACTGAGTTCTTAGGATTATTTATGAATACAAAATCACCATGCATATCCAGTCACTCATGGTTTCCCCTAACAACAACAATCTTGATTGAGAGAAATCAATCTGCAGCCTCGTAAGATTTTGTTTATTCATTTTTTAGTGTTATTCATGGCAAAAGAATATGCACTTGCCCTACTTTCAACGCCGACCTGTCAGGCCGCGTTTATTTATGTTTGTCGCAGTTTTTTGTACGTCACAAGTAACGTAAAATCAAACATCATTCGAACACATATGATCAGGTCTGAATGCCAATGCACCACATCACTGATGCAGGTGCATCACAATTATCTAGTAATAATGTTTAGACCAAATAATCTACAGTGAGTTACTCTATTCTTGAATTTCACTTTAGAAAATGATAATGCACCTTCAAACATAGAATAAAAAGATATTTAGAATCAATCAGCTGTAAGTATCGAGCCACAGTCATGCAACCAATAACCTAACAGGCATACACAGCATAACTCTGAGCAGCCTGCTACGCCATCCTTTCTTGATGGATTTATGAACTTGATATGTCATATATATTCTCTCCATGTCTATTGTTGGTCATAGTCATTGGACTGTAATCACCCTTAAAAAGTACATTAAACCTCAATCCACTGTAAGAAACTGATTTAACATAAATCTGTGTAATAGTTTATTCCTTATGCACTATTATCCGTTACATTCCCTAAAACATGACCGATGATATCATTCTTCTGGTATGTGTAAAAAGAAGCAAAAGTCTTTATATCCGGTATACCAATAGTAGGGGAACTGCTTCTGCTTATTGATACAATGCTCTTGTTTTGTTTTTGTTTTTTGTTTATTAATTAAAATTAAAGGAATGGTCAAGTGCATACCAGTGGTAGTGGACAAAGAGATCCATTAGGCAACATAGAAAAGATGTTTATAACAAATATATCCACTTGATATCACATACCAGAACGCTTGACTTTTCACATTCAATCCTAACTTGTATCCAATCTACTGAGCCTGTCAATTTTGTCTTGAGAGCTACGACCAACAATACTTAAAGCATAGTTATGACCATATGATTAGGGAACAAGGAGATCATGCAAAAGCTTGTTTTGTTATTTGTATAAATGAAGAAAACAAAGGCACAATAATTTCTGGGCAAAAAGACACAAATACAAAGGCACATTAAGAGAAATTTGTGGTACTCCACATGTCACATATTATATGGAATTGCTTCTCATTTCCATTCTTTATAGCTTACAGCTTGAATCTTTGCCAAAATAAAAATGAAACGTAACTATATTACTCAATTGGTAAAGGCAATAAAACGTGCATGTTTCATGTTTTCTTACTTTGACGCCACTCCCAAGTCTTATTCTATGAGAAAACTTCAACACCTTACTGTTTGTATTTGATGCAGAGGCATTACGAGCCCTTTTTGTGGTAAATGAGGCTAAAATAAAATTAAATGAATATAGACATAATACATAACTTTACATATATATATATATATATATATATATATATATATATATATATATATATATATATATATATATATATATATATATATATATATATATATATATATATATATATTCCTATTCGTTGATCTAAGTTTCAATAATTTCCAAAAGTGTAAAATACTGAATAGCTGTGTACTTAGACACAAGCACACACACAGACACACATTTATATGTGTTTATGTTCTCCACATTTCCTCCCTACTTCATGGTTGCAGGCAATATCAGTTTGTACGGGATCGAATATATATATATATATATATATATATATATATATATATATATACATATATATATATATATATATATATATATATATATATATATATATATATATATATATATATATATATATATATATATGACCCAGTACAAAATTATATTTCCTGCAACCATGAAGTAGGGAGGAAATGTGGAGAACATAAACACATATAAATCTCTCTCTCTCTCTATATATATATATATATATGTATATATAATTGTTATTAAAATTATTGTTATTATTATTATCATTATTATTATTATTATTATTATTAATAATAATAATAATGAAAAATTGTGTCTGTAGATATGGAAGCTAGAAGGAAAACGTGTACATTTTTGCTTTGAGAAGGTAGCCTGTTTCACATTATAAAGATTGGATATTACACAAAATGGGTTAAGATATGGGTCACATTGAAATGATGTTCTGTCTTTATTCAACACTGCACACAGCACGAGAGTGAACAAGGATTTCTTTTGTTCACAAGCATATTTAAAATGCTTTACTTAAATACATGCTTTCTATCAATAACTATGACTCAAAAAAGTTAATAAAGAAGACAAATATATATTTACATATCTCTTGGTAGGTTAATGAAAGAGCTTTATTCTGTCTATGAGTTCATACAACAAACCATACAAATTCAATTTTTTTATTTCAGAGTTTCTTTTCTCTCCATTTTCTTAAAAAATCGTGTTGGCGCTTGACGTTTCAATCGCCATACATGCTGGCTTTTCTTTCTTTCTTTTTTTTTTATTTGTTTTTTTTGTTGATTGGTTTTATAGTGTTTTTTTATTCACTTTCTTTTGTGCGAAATATGACGGCACGATTATGTGATTTTTTAATTACTGAAGGGAATGGGGAACTATAAGTCATGCTACATCCATCGTGATGGACATTTAGGTTTATAATGAGAAAAAAATATAGTTAACTGTCCTTATCACTCTAGCCGCATGCTTTTGAGATGCGTGATTATTTTGTGTCTTGCGTGTATGTCTAACATATATAATCTCTTAGAATTGGCATGCTAATGCAATTACCATGAAAAAGCACTCTTGTGTGTCAACGTATTTGGTACGATGCCAAAATGACGGCTATCAGCATTTGAAACGTCGGTCAAACAAATCTTATTATATTGGTATGGGAAAAAAAAGCATTAAGTCAAAAACTAGTCTTCATAATTGGGTAGCAAGTATGTAGCTGTATTACAGCCTGCGTGCATTCCAATTACAAACTGGATTTTTCTTTTAAAGTCATATACGTGTATTTGGTAGTTATATCCCTCCAAAAACTGAAACATACGAAATTCGAAGGACAATTCCCTGTATACGTTCTTTGTTTCTAAAGATCAAAAGATCAATTTAAGTTAAAATGAATGTTAACGAAATAAAATCCTGACCAGAAAAAGTATTACATATGCAATATACATACCTGTTTGCTTCCATAAATAATATGGGCCCATATTATCTTTATGATCTTTTTCAATCCAACATTTTCACCAAATCAATAAGAAAGAAGATTTCCCCCCACAAAAAAACAAAAACAAACAAAAACAAAAACAAAAAAAAAAAAAAAAAAAAAAAAAAACCTACTCCTAACGGCTTAAACCTTTGAGATAGTATGGAGAAAAAATATGGAATAATCTTCCAGACTAGCTCAGAGATGATATCAATGTTAAAGACTTCAACACTATCATAAGCAAATTGGATAGTCCCGACTGTAAATGTGCCTTTTACTCTTCATAAGCGAGTATCTATTTTGATACATTTATATTAATGTGGGGAGTGTGTTGCCTCTCGGGGGGATCGTGGGGCTAGGATGGGGCTCTCATGGCAATCTTGGGCACATCCTTATGCTGGGGAGGTGGTCGAGAGGGTCATGGGTACTCCACGGTCATCCTGGTTGTCTCTAAGGGTGGCTTACTTTGCACATGTACCAGTAATTAACTTACATAATAATACTGTTGTTAGTTTTTAACCGTCATCACAAGTCCATTATTGTTCTGATATTCAGGTTTCATTTGTTACATGTATGAAAGCATGAGGAAAATCTTTTGTAATTTAACATAATTAACTTGTATTATCTTTTATTGTAACTTACACTTTAGTTTTATTCAATGACTTATTTATTGTAGTTTAATTTCCGTTAAGCATTTATTAACATACTCTGGTGCATGCTCTTTTATACATTATCCACTTGTGTTGGCACAGAGCCACAGACTGCTCAAATTGTCTATTTTATGTAAACTGGCGATAAAAAAGCTTATCTATCTATCTATCTATCTATCTATCTATCTATCTATCTATCTATCTATCTATCTATCTATCTATCTATCTGTCTGTCTGTCTCTGTGTCTGTCTGTCTATCTATGTATGTATCCCACCTGATACAGCTTTATAGCATTTATCTCATCACATTGTAAGAACGTACTTTCATGAAGTCTGCTTATTCCCTTTGGAGGATGTGTTGTAGCTTGACATAACATCTTATATACCACAGTGATATATATATATATATATATATATATATATATATATATATATATATATATATATATATATATATATATATATATATATATATATATATATATATGTATATATATATATACATGTATATAAATATATATATAAGTGTGTGTGTGTGTGTGCCTGTGTGTAACAGCATTGCTCCCAGACCACATCTGGTGTAATGCATTCCATTATCCACATCAAAAGTGGCATCAAAAAGGAAATGAAATATAGTAGACAGTGTGAAAACCAAGCTGCCATGACATAACATCTGATATACCACAGGGAATCTTCATTTCGTTGTAACTCCCCAACTGATTTGCACCCCGTATGAGCCCATGATTTTTATTCTACCGTTATTAATAAAGTTCAAGTGTCTGATTGTTTACTTCAGTTTATAATGTATTTACAGGGAATGTTCACAAAATATCTTTCACGACAATGGAATGTAAATTTTTGGTTCCGTGCGCCTATGTTAGTTACCATGGTTGATAATAGATGGCGCAGTAATTGAAATACATCTTTACACCCTATCTGCACTTGCCCTCAATGCTGCAGCAACCACATATAGCAAAGTTACAAACCTTATCACGTCATTACTCCACAATTATCCCAATGACCCCCACACAAGTCAATGCAAGTGCATCCATAGACAACCTTGGTAAAGAATCCTCCGGATTACTGCAACCATTGAACCAGTGTCAAGACACTGTGTCAGTAACTAGTTGTAAGCCTACGCATGCCATGGCATTTAATTCTTCTGGCTCCTCTTCCAAAAATACCTTTCGCTAAGTACTGTCATAATTGTTGCATGGTCTTGCACTTGATAAACCTTCGCCCGAAAAAATAATCCAAGTACAACATAAACTATTTCAAAAATTGATCAACACAGGGTGACTTTACCTGCTTTGCCACTGTCACTCACTTTCAACCGTGATACATTGATTTGTTACATGACCTCGTTCAGCCAATCACATTTGTCATAGATCGTTCACCTGGTGGGATAATATAAGGGTTCCACGTTTCAGAAAGGTATGTAAGCCTAGAGCTGCAGGACTGCTACATGTAGGCCTAGGATATAATTATGATAAACTTTCGTGTCTTATTTTTATGATCCATATTTTAAGCCTATGCGTATTTGGAAGGTCGTTACTTTAAGCACTATAATCTTCCCACATAGGGCCCAGCAAATGGGGCCCTGCTCATCTCCAAAACGGTAGATTCTGCAGAGGGGGGAGTGTGCAAGCAAACGGGAATGGCATATATAAAAGCGATGATAATGTGTGAAAATAGGCCAGTTGAATCCTTTTTTGCGTCAAATTTGGGGGATTTTCAAATTGAAACCATATTTCAATAGGAATAGAGTACAACGTGCTATTCATCATTGCCAATATATTACTCAGGAGTTGATGGGACTCCATCAGATGGCTCGCCTATGCACCAGATCTGACTTCGATTAAACCGCCTCCTTCATGATATATTGGCAGCAATCAACGTCACGTCGTACTTAATTCCTGAAGTGCAGACATGTATCTGGTCAGAGAAGAACCGTTCATAATGCATGTTTGCTAACTTAATTTGGACATTCCAACTATACTTTTAAACGTAGAAAATAATACATGGTGAAGCAAGGTTTCCCCCTTCAGATAGCGAACTCCATAATATGATTCTTCCCTTACTCCAAAACAGCAGAAAAACGCTAAATGATTTCAAA
The DNA here is from genome assembly GCA_964020975.1 of Hermodice carunculata. NCBI lineage: Eukaryota > Metazoa > Annelida > Polychaeta > Eunicida > Amphinomidae > Hermodice > Hermodice carunculata. The sequence goes on along the minus strand of OZ026628.1, from coordinate 24,230,380 downwards.
CTACCAAGATATTGCCCAAAAGAATTGTCTTAACCATGCTACTAGACTGGGTTATATTCATTTACAATTGATACATATTTTGCACATCAAATTTGCAATTCTGTTTCAAACCTAATTCTGCTACCAGACACAGCTCTTTTGTTGTATCAGAATGCATAAACTATATCTAAGAAAGAGGTGCTGATGTCAATTAGGTGTTTGAGATGTGACTCAACCATTTGACAGAGTCGAGTTTTCGATGCTGCTGAAGGGAGTCTTGTGTCCACTTACATTTCCGTTACTGTAATATACGTATATATATGTATATATATATATATATATATATATATATATATATATATATATATATATATATATATATATATATATATATATATATATATATATATAAATATGTATGTGTGGGTTAATACTAAGTTTTGGCTATTTACCTGTTCTGATAGTGAAAACCAAGATGGTGTCTTTCACCATTCCTTTTAAGCGTGTATCTTGACAACTTATTTCAAATTTAAGGGGATCTGGATTTGGCCTTTAATTCTGCAAAAAGATTTGACGGAGCAGTTGCACATGCAGATGTTATAAGGAGGTACCATAGAGAGATTTTTTTCTGATGTTGCAACCCACTTTAAACTTATTTCAAATGAAAGATCTCTCAAAAAGAGAGAAAACAGTGTTTATTTCATTGAAATCGGACCAACGGGTGATTTTTTAAATTACTTTTTAACGATTTTTTTTCTGACGGCTGGACTTAGAGACATTTTTCAGGATTTTCAATAATGAGACAAAAACCAAACTTTATGGTACCATATACAGAGAAAGACCCCCCCCCCCAAACAAAAAAGCATAATTTGTCTTCATGATACAACTACGTTTTATTATATATGATAAAAAGATACTGAAATGCATTATACTTCACTGTTATAGGCTTCCAAAAATCACTTTTATTTCAATTTTGCGACTGCTTTATGCACATTTTTAGCATTTTTCCTATTTTCAGGGCACTACAGAAGAAGAAATGCACAAGCAAGAAGCCCACAAATGTTGTTATAATTGTAAACTGATCCATATAACATGTCTATTTTTTTAAGTATGTGGCTGTAATAAATTCACAGATATTTATCGTCAAAAACCAAAAAATTTTCAAAATTCACAATATCTGCAAAATGCAGAAAATGACAGAAAATCCTACATGTTCAAACAGCCACCAAATTTAGAGAAACACTCACAATCTTCTACAAGTTTCTTACACTGTTTTATCATAATGACTACTCTGTACTGATATAATGATAAAGCAGCTAATGTCCTGACAAAAAATCCAAATTAGCCTTCAAAATCTGCATAATGAGCCGACATAAGAAATTTGAAGAAAATGTAAAATACTAAAAAATTCACCAAAACTGAACTAACAAAGATAATTTCAACAAATTTTCTACACTGTTCCATACTGTTGAATACTATGATTTTATTTAATCATCCGGTTGATCCATATGTGTTACAAATATGCAAATTAAAATTTAAAATTTGCATAAATAAATGATATAGAAAATTGGCCGAACAACTTAATGACACCAAATTAAAACTAATCAAGTTTTTTTCCTCAAAATGTCTTTCACCATTTCATGTTCCTTAAGACTACTTTTTAGTATAATCATATAGTTGATTCACAATGACAGCAATAAGCAAATTAAGCACCACAAGATAAATAATCGATAAATAGAAAAAAAGGCAAAATTCGCCTACACTGTGAAATATTCAACAAAACTGACTTTCCCAGATAATCTCTTAATTTGTTACACAGTTTCATTATTTTGACTGCTATGTTTTGCAATGTTCATACATCATACATGACACATTGAAAAATATGCAAATTTAGTTGAAAAATACATAACTGGAATATACATGTAAATTACAGAAAAGATGCATAATAAAAAATTATTTAAAATTCGATCTTATGATAATTTCTCTAACATTTTCACTCTATTTCATACTCTAAAATGTCTTAATTTGGCCTTGGCCATGTAACAGATTAATTAGTGTAACAATGTGCAAAATAATTTTATTTAATTGAATGGCCTCCCAACTCCCCTTCACCACGGATAACGGTCTATTGTGGTAGGCTATTAGTAACACCATAAAGTTTTCCAAAATTTATGTGCAGTAATGTATTCAGAGACCAAGAGGTAACACTAACGGCAAAACTTTTATCCCTGTAAAAATGAGCCCAGTCTTTAGACATGTGGGGGTCAGGATTCCTTTTTCATTTAATTTGCCTTTAGATTATCACATAAACATAGAATTTTGAAATAATCATCTCAAATTAAATGAAAATACACTAGTAAAGCTCTTCAATTGATGTGTTTAAGTACATTTACTTTCATTCACATTGTTTCTTCCTCTTCTTCAAAATGTCTTTAAACATCCTTTCTTGATTTTCTGCATCATCCTCTGCAGAAAAATTGGGCATCATTATGACTGTTCTATCCAACAGAGTAACACTATCCTTTACTGCAACAGGAATAAAACCTACAGGGAGAGTTCCACCTGAGTTCAAAGATACTTAATGACCAACCATTTCATTTCAATTGTATGTAGTCCCATCCCCATGCAAATCAAAATGTTCTGACTCAACAAGTGTCTCAGCTACCTGATTTTTAGCAAGGACAGGAGCCCCAGATGTGCCATTGAAGTCACTTTTGCTGCAGGTGGTAATGACTCTAGAGTTAAATGGAACAACCAATTGGACACACTTTGGATGACAGCACCAACTTTTGCCCCAGTATATCCAACTCACCGATTAGTTTCATAACACACAATTCAACACTCTCAGTAAATGGATACCCATGTTCATACCTTTTTTCCATGCAGCTCCCTGTCTATTTTTTGTACATAACTCAGACAAAACATGGCCAACCGTCTCTTTTTCGACATGACTATTTACCTCTTCTTGATTTTAGCAAAATGTTTCTCGTACATACAGTTCTGCTTTATTATAATTTCTGTGAGAGTCCTTCAGAAATTTTTTTCTGGTTTTGTCTTTATCTTTGAAATCTCTGTTTTTAGTTGGCTCGCACTTAACATTCGTGGCCATACTAAATCAACTATTTTAAGGAGGTCTAATGTATACTATGTTGATAGCTCTCGAAGACGTCCCCTTGTCACATCACCCCTGGCACACTGCACCAGCTGGAAATCCACATCACGGAAAACACTGTGGGTCAAGCCGGCTGGTTTGCTCTGCGGTCATGAAAAGAAAGAAGACACAGAAAATTAATTTCACATATTTATCAAATGATATAACCTTCATATTTTAATAATAAGAACATAGCACACATACACCTCAGTCTTCTACACTTTTTATAATTTGTTTGAGATAAATTTATTCTCATCCAACCAAATACTCTTTTTAAAATTAAAATAATTTTGGCCTGAACCTATCCATGTTCTTTTCTTTTCCTATTTTGGACAGGTGAGGCCTGGTTTCTTTCTTTCTTTTATTTTCTTTTTTTTCTGTTTAATAAATCAACATTCTTTGATTTGTTATGTCACTGTATATATATATATATATATATATATATATATATATATATATATATATATATATATATATATATATATATATATATATATATACTAATCAAAACAAAACAAAACAAAAAATGCACATCAATAATATCCAGGTCCAATGAGGTGTGCCGGAAAGACTGTCTTTCTTTGACTCACAGGACACTTAAGCATGCCCTGGACAGCTGCTTCCACCAGATGCCTTGCTTTCTTCCTGGGATAGGCGGGAAATAAACCTACCTAGCCACTGGTCAACCTGGTCCCGGCAAAAAACATAGCAATTTTATGATGGAAATTAAATTCATGCTAAGCAAGTCTTGTTTTGTAACGTATAGAGTTATTTATTTTGCATTTGTGTAGTAAAACATGCTTAACCAATTCTAAAACACAAATTGTACCCTGACTTGGGATAACCATAAAAGCACAACTCTGGAAATTTCTTCGTCACACCTTAATCTTTATTCGAAATGTCACATGAAAACATTGAATTTTATTTGAACATGGTACAGCAGCAGACTGCTGGAATTTAAAGCTAACTTTACTGCTAAGAATTCACAAAAATCAAACAAAAAGGGGAGTGCGATTTGTGACGGCTCAGTTTGTTTACATCACGACATCGCACATCTGCCCTGTTGGATTTTACATTTTTCATTGACCCAAAAATTTGTGAAGACCTGCTTTGTTTATAAAATTATCGAATTCTGATACAATTTGATGCCTGTATTATTTATAACACTCTTATAAAACAAAGTTATTTGTTTAGAAGCATGATTCAATCTAGATCGTGTGTAAAACGACGCACAAGGTGATGAAGTCTGCTCTCCACAGCACCGATTAATCAGTTTAATCGAGTCAATGGAATTACACGTGTTACACTTCAGACTAAATTTTGTCGCTAAAATAAGGAAAGATATCTCTGAAAAGTCACCAGAACATTGTATAATGTATACTCGATAAAACTTACCAATCTCATACCAAAATGTCCAGGGGATTTCGGCGATGTGATCCATGTTGATGTTCTGTGCAGTAAAGCTGGCGACACGAAAAAATGGCGGAACTCCTTGCTCGCTTTAGGCAAGCTGAGCTAGTTACAAAAATTAACAACGTATTTTTGCGGTGCATAATACAAACTCATTTTTTCAAATTTTTCTGCTTCAAAAAAGCTTTTTAGCCATATACAAATTTATCATGTGCTATTTTTCTAATATTTTGAAAGTTTTCAATTTATTTTTTGTAATCTTGTACTAGGGGGACGGGTAAGTTTTTTATACGAAAATAAAGCTTAGAATCTGTTCTTTTTATCTATGGCAATTTTGTATTTTATCACTCATTTGGAAAATGACGCTGACCGAAACAAAGGAAAGGGCAAATTTGGCCATTGACCACACACGCGAGAAAGGTGTGTAAGCACTGAAAATGTCACTTATTCACATCCTGCTCAATAAAAAACATGCATATCAATGAAAATAGCAACACCACGGCAATAAAGAAAAGATTTAGGCCTTTATTGTGATGTAAGTTTTATTGCAAAGTGACAAGGATAAGTTTGTGAAAATGAGGCATAAAAATGGGCTATTTAGGCCGTTCACTCGGGCATTTCAGATCCCACAGGCAAGCTCTTTGTTGTACCTATTATAAATGTCATTAGTTTCACTCTCACATCGATGACTAAGTTTCTTACTAAGTATTTTCTGAAGAATAAAAGGTACTGTTCAATCTGAGTGAGCCTGAAGTCATGTCATTCAACTGATTGACTGGCTCGTGTTTTTCCAAATTATATATAAATGGGTATAGATACAAGAATGTATCTTTCACAAATATTAATGAGCAAATATCGAAATACATGCAAAGACTGAAAATAAACAGGAGCATATTTGAAGGTTTAGCGCTGATTGCTAGTTTAGGCATGTGTGTTTGAAGACAAAATATAAATTGTTCAAGACACCTAGTATACCTTATTATGGTAGCCAGTTGTAGGATTTCGCCAGACAAAGTTTTGAAATGTTCCTCATTGCTGTTGCAAGACAATTAGGCTAGTTTTGGAAACATCCCTACACAAGCCACAGTGGCTTCCTGCATGCAATTTGCGATGACTTAAATAATGATCACCAAAATTGCAAACGGTTGCACGCCTTCTTCAAAGTCTGCTGTACTAATAACGAGATTTTGAATACTGTAGCAAATACCACTTTCCATGTGAGCATGTTCACTCTGTGTCACTGTTAAAACTATGTATTGTGCTTATATGTGTGATTTTCTGTAGCTTAGCTTTTTAGATCTGCTCAGCAGTATATGTATAACACAAAAACATGGTCAGTTGTGCACCAGTCCATTGAAGACAACATTGTGGGATTAGAGAAGGGTAATTGAATGCAAAAGTACGAAGAAATATAAGATACCAAATATCAAAATTAGACATTAAGTTGTCAATCAGTATTCACATATTTTCAAGGGACAAACCAACTAAAACGGCATTAAAAAGTATCGACCCGTATTTTCTGCATGGATTGCGAAACAGGCCAAGCCTAAATTAATCACTCAACATGTCACAGATGGTGGCATGTACTTTCTTACCTACTTGTTTGGTTGAGGAAACCGACGCATTGGGATAAAACCACCATGCACAGTCAGAATGGTAGGAACTCTTTTCATCTGCTTCCCCAGCCGGGTCAAAGGAGGTGAAAGGCAAGTGTGTTGCAGCTCAGCCAACCGTGCACCCATAAAAGGGCATTGCACAACAGATGTGTCATATTTCACAAACACTGCAATGCTGATGATAAACCCACTCTCAGCAAGCAGGATGCTGAGCAGTGATTACCCACTGAGTAAGCATAGATGTTGCCAAAACAATAATACTTGTGGTATTTACCGTTGAGCAATTAAGTGAATTGAAGAGACAGCATAGAGGCTGTCAGTCATATATAATTGCTCCCAAGCACCTGCTTTGATTGTGACACAATGACAATTTACGTTCCTTATTCATTCAGAAATATTACTCAGAAATTTGTGCAAGGTTTCCTTTTCACATTTTTGTTTCTTTACTGTAGATCTCCTAAATGTAGTTAGCACATTGAAACCGGTATTAGTGTCACGTCTTAAGACATTGTGAATACTATAATTTAATAGACGACGTATTCTTTTGTCGAGAAAGGATACTGGTGGATTCTTGATTTGGAAACACTTGTGGCCTTGTTGATTCGAGCAACAAGAAGGTACTTACACAAGTCCTGTTTTTTAAATCAACATAAGTATGAAACTTGTATCTTTACATTTGTGTCTTTTGTACTCTCACCGCTTTCAGAGTTTGATTTGTTGGGAAGGAAAGGGTTTGGTAATATATTCATAAGAAATAACCTACAACAAAAACAAATGATTATGTAACTATTCTTGTTAATCGTACACTTATGAAAATGTACGTCGATAATGAAGCTCGTTGATTAAAATTTCGCAATTCACACAGCCGTTTTTATTAGCATCAGTATTAACGTCAACCAGGAAATAATTGTGTATGTGACACTCGTCTTGGTTATTCTCTCTTGCCTCGCTAACAAGAGTACCAAAAGGTACAATTGTTTTTAGTAATAGGTCATCAGATCTTAAAGAAAACCTGATGTAAGAAATTTTTGAACAGGCCTTTTGACGTGTGATGTACATGTGGAATAAACTTTATTGACTGCACCATAAAACAAAGCGCATGGTATTTTGACAAATACACGTATAATGAAAATAGAAATACAGCAGAGTACACACAAATACAAAATGATACATCGCACAACAGTTTCAAAATCATAAGGAAAAAAAGGAACAACAGAATTATACAACATCACATGTACATATGAACTTTTGACATAGAGATACGGGATCTATTTCTTTTGACGGAGGTTAAAAAAGTTCGGGTGAGGGGTCAATAATGCCGGGTGAGAGGACAAATATTACAATGTGTTTCCTCTAATTTCTTTAAATTATATAAAGGATTTTCATTTGAAGATTAATTTGTGTCTTATGTCAATATACGGAGTGCACTAAACATCGCATTTTAGTAACTGGGTGCCAACCACATACTGGTATTGCGATGATATGCTGTGTGGTATATAATATTATTGACCTAAATTTAAGCTGTAACAAACCCTCCATGATTATTTGAATGAACCTAGAATGCTGGTTGCAATAAAGGTTTTTTACACTGACGTAGATGGTTTCCGTATGCAAATCTTTGACAATGTACTATTCTCTTTCAACAATGTTTATTGCCAATAAAGCTGACGTGGGTTCATCATATTACAGCAAGGCAACACAATAATGATACATTGAAAATATTAAGATTTCTGAATTAGAACTGAGTGATCTGTGGGTCACACAACATGAAGCCAACATATGGCAAGAGTGAGGTTCATTTAATAGCTCACAACTGCATAGACGTTATCCTCTATACATTCCTGCCTGTTTTGCAAGTAGCAAAGACAACAATAGGTGCATGTGTTAGAAACACAGAGGCTGCCTATGGAACCCACCAGTACACACTACACCCGTGATACATTTGATTTCAATGCCCAGATGCACAAATATTATGTATGTGGGCATAGGAAAGCAACCTTCTTCCACCCAAGACCAGAAACACGAAAACTTTGCCATATATCTTTCTTCCATGTCAAGTGAAACTTTGAACACATATGTATTTCGATTATGAAAATGAATAATCAATCAATTTAGAATTATTAAATGGGCAGTAAAACACCAAGGTATCATTATTTAGCTTTTATATATATATACATATTTGTGTGTGGTGTGTGTATTTGCGTGTGTGTATTTGTGTGTGTGTGTGTTTGTTTGTGTGTGTTTGTAGATCACACAGATATTTGTCTCTTTTCATCCAAAGCCACTTCCTGATAGTCATTACCCTATTTCATAGTCCGAACTCTCTGCACTCCAAAAGCTAACCTGCCACTGTCTAAAGTATATACACATGGAAGTACGATTGTCACGTTCTGTAGACTTATAACATAGGCTGGATTAGCCCAAGTAACTTAAAGGGTCTTTAGTGGGTAACTATTGAGGACATGTTTTCTAGCACCATGATGACACCTACTCCTCATGATGAAAGTCTCCAAAAAATCAAGTTTTATTTAGTTGTCAACTCTTAATTCTGAAAGAAAACTCCTGACTTCATTTATGGGTAGATTTATGTAGAGCATCGAAAGTAAACAATGTGCTACATTTTGCTTTTACATCTTTAATTTCAGATTCAAACTCGGAAGAAGTGCCAATGCTCCAAAATCAATTTATTTCACAGTTTCTAGGAAGCACATTGCAGTATTTAAGAAAATGATTCCGAGTTGCAGTCAAACACGGTGTTAATTCCTTTGATAGTTGTTTTCTTGTAAATTCTGAAGCACCAGCTATCAATTTCTATATAAAATTGTTGCTATGTAACCTCGGTATCCAAAACAAACATGGAATACAATAGTCCTCTAAAAAAAATTTTGGTATTAATATTTCCTTTCATCCCAGCCTTATGTATATGTCAAATTATCAATGGGTTGTTTGTGTACTTTATATATGTTATTTACTCTTATGTCTGAAATAGTGCTTATGCCATTTTTTTTTCAAAACATTCAGATACTGTTTTTAAGGATGATCCCAAAATTGCTCCTGCCTTATCAATGTTAGGGATAACAGATCTTTGTTGTACTTTTTTTACTTTTTTCGAAACCATAAGCTGCTTTAAATGTACAATACTAAATTCTTCATGTGTTGTTTGTAATGATAAATTTAATTGCCAAAGGCTCTTTTCAAGTCTTATAACTATCGTTCAAATTTCCGAAATTTTATTCTTTATTTCAAACCCACTTCATGCTAAATTTAATCGATCATGTATTAGACATAAAATACCAGACTTAAAAATTTAATCGATCATGTATTAGACATAAAATACCAGACTTAAAAATTTAATCGATCATGTATTAGACATAAAATACCAGACTTAATTAATGAAAATTACTTACCGGAGATAGTCATGACAAAGATCGACACTCACTCTTTTAAAAGTTTCTCGCAGTATGCTAAGAATTATATTGTTAACAATTATGAGACCAACTGTAACATTAACTGTCATATATGTAATAAGCCATAATCATTTAAACTCTATATATTTCTTCTGTCGTTTGGTCTACTTAAATTTAAATTGCGTGCAGTGTATGAATCATTGTTAAGTACTGTTATAAATTTATGTATCTTGAGGGTGGCCTGCACGACAGCGACTCACTGGAGTCTTAGTGCAGAGTCTCCCGGTTTAAACATCTGAAGACTATACTATGTACACAATATATATTTAGACCGAATAAAGCAACTGTCAACTGTCAACTTCATGCAGTAGTAATGAAAAGCATTACATGTATCCTGAAAAATACTGTCAACATTCAACTTCGGACCTATCCGAATTTTGTACCTTTTTGGGTGATTTTTTTTAAACTCATTTTTTATGTTATATCCAAATTACCTGTAAGTACATGTTAGTGGTATGTATCAACAACATTGGAATATTGATTGCTAGACATACAGTTACAATTTGGGCTAGCTGCGATATCCTCGAGCGTGACAAAAGCCAGAAGTTTCTTGTAAGTCATGGTACTTTGTCAATATTATTGCCATAATTATAGAAAATAATGGGGGCTCTTCTATTTTACATTCCATGGGAATCATGTTACGAAGACATTTCTATTTGAAAGGAGCTGGATGTTCAGTGAATCATAATTTTGGACTGGAATGGAATGCTGCAATACATTTGATCAAATTATTTCTTTTGAGAATCTGAATTGATGCATTTGCTCCAACACAATTTCACCAAAAATAAAAAGTGGATATCTGTGTTCAGAATAAGTTAGACCAAGATATTCATTGATTATTGTTATATCTCGAAATGATAGTGCTTTAAGAACTATATGTAATTGATCAATTGCATTAGGGAAAACCTGTAGTAAATTGTACCACCCAAAAGAAATGTTACAAGACTTAAACATAATAGGTAAAAGTCCTTCAAATTGTTTTGGCCCAATACTACTGCTTCATTTCTAGCATTTAGACACTATTTGTTGTCGCCAGATGGCATATCTTCCTTCAATTTGCTTCTGTCTATTCAATCGATGTTTTTTCTCCTCATACAGACAATTTAATGCAATCAGATTCTGGATAATTTACACATAGCCAGTTTGATAAGTATAAAATCTTTGCTGGGTTTTTCATGCCCCATCGGCAGGTCTAGTTTCATGCTGTGCTATGAACACATGTATGTAATTTTTGTCTCTGTATTCCGGGGAATCGGGAATGAAGGCATGACGGACACAAAGAGGCAGGCTTAGCAGCCCCCTGCAGTTCATATTAATACATACTGTTAATGAGATATCTGAAGGTACCATTCACCAAAAAAACTGCTTTCATTGACGCATCCTGTTGTGTGCATTGTGTACAACATGCCCCAACGACAGACGTTTTCTGCAGTTGTAAGGTAAATATGGAAGGGCATAGCCACTACATTGCATTACTGAAGTATCCTTTAATCACGCCAGTTATACTGCACATATACAGCTTTAACAAAGAATAGTGCTTGGTAATATGCATGTTGGAAAACAAATACACATATGAAACAAAACCTGCTGTGATAAATCATCTCTTGTTTCTATTAAAATAGATATGCGCACCTGGTTGTATCTTACCATTGTAATCATCGCCCTTTAGTATGTAGGTATATGCTTTGTGACCACAGAATGGAGAGGTCTCGAACCAGCACCTAAGGCACCAATCATCAAGCAGAAAATGGGAAACGCACATACCAACTGCACCAAATTCCCATTCCTGAAGCGAATGGTTCAATGGAAGCCAGTATGCATGAATGCCATGATTGACACGGCCCAGCTTATTTATGCAGTACAGGTACTGTATTCGGAGTTGTTCCAAGTGTGTGTGTGTGGGGGGGGGGGGGGGGGCTATACATATGTAAGTCCCCAGCATGAAAGGAGCACCAAAAATAAAACTGTTTTGTGGCTGACTTTGTCTTTCTTTTCTGTTTATCATGTAGAAGCCCTTGTGAAGAGTTCTAATCGACACAAAGGCCTTTACTGTCGACTTCTTACTTGTGACAAATGTAAAGGTGCTTTTTATTACTGATGTTGGTCCGTCTGGCCAGGTGTGTGTCCATCAGTGTGATTATAAAATTTTCCTTGCGGATGCATTACAGTCCACAGTTTTCAGATTTTCCTCAAGCAACTTTCAGAATGTACTGGTCTTTGAAATTATTGATTGAGTTCGATATTGGTGGCGCCACCTACAGCTATATGCAATTAATGGGTCAAAATGAAAAATCCTGTGACCGCTCCAGCATCTTTATTTCTTTTGTACATGAAATTCAGTGCAATTCTAAAGGGGGCCATATATCAGTTGCATATGACACTAGTAGCACTTCCTATAATTTGACAGGAATTAAAACCTAAAATGCATTTAAAAATATGTAATTTTATATTTATAAAAGGATTGAGTTGAACCTGCCACAGTTGTGGGATATTTAGATCTCGTCCAGTGCAAATCGACTAGGTACTATTAATGACTTTAACTTAGTTTTGCGACGAGAGTGGATTATTTTAGAATAATTGTGAAATATATTGTACTAAGTTGATACTGAAAAAGAGGCTAAAAACATTACAGGAGCTTGGTTATATACTAGAAACTTCACACAAGGAATGATATTGAAATAGACATTTAAAACAAAACAAGATGACGCATATTGGACTCCTCTGAAATGCATTTATTCTGCTGGTTGCTGGGATTTATGCGTATTGGACTAAGTGAACAGTTTTCTTTGATACACCCTGGGTGAACCACAATAACTACTGAAAAATCACCTGCATTAATTTATATGAGCACAAAATAAATACAAATGCTGGCAGCATCCCGAGCATGGACATATCAGCGTCAAGTTTCTGAGTGTAAAGCTTGCTTGTTGGTCCTGTAACACCATCCTACATTTCACTTGTTCACCATTTGGGTAGTTATATCCAAGAGAAAAGGTTGGTCTGAGTAATCCTCAAAGTGCATAGCCATCTGAAACTGAGATTTGTTCTACGCTACTTAGGGAATAGAATAACCATGGAAGACAAGAGGAAATCATGAAAGCGTGTGACGCTTTATGTTGTATATCAACAAAAGCCATTGCCTTTCTTCTGAATTTCATTCAGAATTTCCAAAGGAAATTCAACAGCGTTTTAAGACCCACAAATTCCTTGAAAAATAACAATTACCACAGTATTACTGTTGATAAAAGTGAATAGGTAATTGCTGTCTCCCGCATTTGGAAGTTGGCAAATACAACCGTGCATTGAATTGAAAAGACGCTGCACTAGTCAGGTAAAAAAAAAAGCTTAAAAGACTTCTCGTGTTTTGAGTAAACTGTGACGAATAGATATCATAAAATATGTTTAATTTAGCTGTTTTATGACGTCATGAAGGAGCACAGAATCTGGAGAAGCTTATAGGTACGACTGGGCCTCACAGTTTACCAAAATTCTCAGGAGCAGCAAACACCATATATTTGATTTGTAAAACAACATTATTGGTTTATTGCAACCAAATACAAAAATGCTCAAGATTTTGCCATATGTGTATGGTTTATATCTCCTACAATAAATATATTGGCATGCACTTATTTGGCGACGTTTTACTACCGATGAGGGAAGGTAAATTCCATCTCAGGAAACTGTAATTTTCATTGTGAGTGATTAAGCTTTGTTTTCATAACTTTTTATTTTTATGTATTTAGTTATTTCCTTCCCTTTGCCTTCCCTTCCCGTGATTTCCTCTCCTCCCCTCTCCTCCTTTTGCTTTTTTCCCTACTAATTGAACATGAATAATTTTTAAAAGTTGTGACTGTGTCTTTTATATGTCACATTTTAAAAATTAATTATTGAATTACTGACAGATTTGTCGTCCTTCCCTCACAAGAGAGTGAATCATAAGTTGGTATTTGTCATCATTTAACTTGTCTATCATAGACATCGTTTGTTTTGTCTTCTTTGGTTTTGCATATAAAATGTTTGCTCTCCGTGACAAAACAACATGTAGCTTAACATGATATTTTTTGTAATTAATGTGAAATAAATTAATAAAAAAAAAAAAACAACCCCCCCAAACTATAACACGCAAATTTCATTGCCAGCTTTCTATGAGAAGCCAGAGAAACTTTACCAACAATATGAAGGGTGAATGCCGAAACGTTAAAACTAAAAACATTGGATTGCTTTTGATGGCTGTGCCCGACATCAAAAGTAAGAATAAATGTCTTTTCTGAGTGTTCCTTGCCGCACTACCAAATACATTTTTGTAGGCCTTAAGGCCCCATGTGTAGTTACTAAGACAGAATTATTCCCAATGAAGCCATCCCAAACAGACCTGGTCCACCTTATGATTCGACTTGTAGAAGTAAACTGGTGTATGAATATGTTTTTAGGAACTTGTATGAGTTGTTAAATAACACATGAGATCAGTCTACATGTAAGTGAAGAATGGAAAAACAAGGCTCAACAAGGAAGGTTGCACTCATGTAGATTCTATGCTTACATGGAACTGGTTCGCTAGTTTTCAATAATGGATTTTTTTGGAAAAAAGGAAGGCTGCATGATAACCCGCTCCCTCTCACCTCAATTATGAGACACAGACAGGTCTTTTGTTTTCAGCTGCGCAGCTTGGCGGAAACTACGTCTGTGTCAGTCGGAATCAAGGGATGAGAGTATGCAGTGCAAAAGTAGTAATCTTAGTAGTAAAGTTTCCAGCTTCCTTATCCCTGATCATTCTTCATGGTCACTTGCACACCAAACACATCTGGCGATCATGTACTATGACCAGCGGGTATGCACACGACCTTGGTTTTACCTTAATATCATACCATTTTGTTGACAGAATTGTAATGGAAAATTACAACAACAAAAAAATTACTGTGATCAGACCAAAGAGAACTTTGATTTACCAGAAGGACCTGTGTGGTCCCTATGGATGGAATGAGTTTGAAAAACAATCTGTTCACCCCTGGTTATAATATCGGTGTGCTTAAGTTCATTATCTTTTCAGCCTAACATAAAGTCTTGGGATGGTAAACATTTGGTTTGTCAAGAATTATTTCATCACACAAAATGTCGCCACCCAACTTTAACCACTGGGGACTGGTCATCGTGTCCCTGTCAGTAAACATTTTCTGCCCTGCCCCCCCCCCCTTCACTTTTGTCGTGTTTAAAATTTCGTCCACTAGTGCTAAATATCAACAAAGTGCTCTTTTCTAAACATAGGCCTATCAGCCCCATCAAGGGAAGTACCCGTGTCCCAGGTATATTTTTCTCTTTGTAACACAGGAGAAATTATGTTTGCAGTTGTTCATTCAGTACAAAATACGGGGAAAACCACAATATTTTGTCGGCATCGTGCCTAAAAGTTTTCAAACCTGGGTTTTGTGTTCAATTGTATGCTTGAACGGGCCTATGCCTGCAAGCCCACCAGTTGCAGGCATACATGTGTATATGTATTGCGTGGAGTAGAGAAAGAAAGAAGGACGGGGAAGAAACAGCCCGGTTTTGTTGGGTTTGATATTTTCATAATGATGCGTCACTGACAAGTTGGTATTAAGTACAAGCATGAGTGTATTAGATGACAAGCGACTGGAAAGAACATACTTGGATGTGTGAAAATATCAGTGCTTATAACTTAGAGATCTTAAAAGCTACTTGAATTATTATTTCAAGCGAAACCTCGGTGAGTGGCAAGCAGGCTGAAGAAGTAATAAGGATAAACATCCTTTCCCAACAAGAGGATCGATGGGCTGCTAGGTAATATGCTGCTGAGCGTGTAAGGAAACGAAAAAAGTCGGGTGCTAGGACCAAGGCCTATGCCGATTTCAGATCTGCTAAGGAATGAACAAGCATATGAAAGACAGGATTGATTAATACAGATTAATTTTATATATTCGGCTTATAAAAAGGCAATCAAATGGTCTGTCACTGTTTATAACAATACCTATACTTTGTGCATTTAATTAAAAGAAAATATTCGCTTGTTGTTAACAACAAATACAATGTGTATAATAAGGATACAAACCCTTGTATTTTGTAATATATCTGTTTTTTCTTTATTTATGTATTTACTTGTTTGGTTATTAATTAATTAATTAATTAATTTATGTATTTATTTATTTATTTTATTTTATTCATTTATTTATTAAAGTGACGTTTTCAAAGTTCCCCATGATGGTGTTTTTTTGAAGCCAGGAAATATATCGCTACCGTGGCTTGTAGAAGTGACTGCTTCCAGCCATCCTGAAAATTTGAAAAGTATTTTCAGGAGTTAAGGTTATGGTATATAAATGTCTTGAAATTGATAATAACATTATACATGAAAAGTAATAATCATTTTTGGGGATGAAGGGGCCTGAGGTGTCGTCATTTGATAGGTAGCACTTCTTTCCATTGTCGAGCATTACTGATAATACCCAGGTGCAACATTGACCATCTGGAAATCCATCCAGGAGAAGCAGTGCCGTAAAATTCCTGTGATAGTATCTGAGTCCCATGTAATTTCCGGCAGTACAACAATCGGGAGTAGTTGGTGTTGTTGGGCCCTACAGAAGGTCAATACCTGAAAGTAGGGTCTGTACTGCCTACATGTATATATATATATATATATATATATATATATATATATATATATATATATATATGTATGTATATATATATATATATATATATATATATATATATATATATATATATATATATATATATATATACATATATATATATACATACATACATATATGTATATACATGGATTAAATAACATGTGTTTCTTTGGGGTCACCTTGGCTTTTGGTGCATGTTACCCTTGTCAACTTAAAGGGTCTTTGGTAAGCATGTGGTCTTTTGGCATGGTCTGTCGGTAGAAGTTGCCCATATTATGAAGTGTGTCATTTTGAGTTTTGGTATCATGTTTCCTTTCCTTTTTCTTTTTTTTTTCAAAAGTTTAATGAGAAAAATGATCAAACGTTGTTTCAGTTATGAAGATGCATCAATATACATGTTAAGACAACCCCACAACTCCCTTAAGCTGAAAATTAACTATGTAATTTATTGCATTCACTTAATTTGACAGGTGCATGCACCACAGGTTCCCTCTGTCTTTCCCTGCGTTCCTATTTCTTCTTTTCCCTACGCTCTACACTCCTTCATGCTGTATAATCTATGGTAAATCTAGGTACACATGTACATGTCTGGATGTACATTTTACTATTCAGTAATAAAATATATTAAATATTATATCTAATCATGGCAACTTTCCACATAATGTCAAATTATCTTTGCAAAACACTGAAAATATTGCTATTTCGTGGTTCAAAGATAATGATATGAATGCGAATCCTGATAAATTTCAAGCCATGATTCTCTCTCCTCAAATGTCAAATCAAATTGTAAATGATTTTTCGTTCGAAATTGATGGTGTCACTATTATTTCTGAGACATGTGTGATATTACTAGGTGTCTGTTACGACAATAAACTTAAGTTTCATGATCACACGTCCCATGTATGTAAGAGGGCTGCTAAACAGATAAGTGTTCTAAGAAGGTTTGCTCATGTGCTGCATAAAAAGGGAAAGCTCAAAATTGTTCATGCTTTTATCCTATCAAACTTCAATTATTGCCCCCAAGCATTGCACATACGTGGTCATGTAGATAAAATTAAGATGAAAAAGATTCAGGAAAGAGCCCTTTGTTCTGTCTATAATGGTTCTATGTCATTGTACCGAAACCTAGTACTACTGGCTTAGAACCTTTCCCTGTATTTAAACAAAGTAAGTAAACTATTTAAAGAACACTAAAAAATTTTATCTCATGACAGCTTACCATTTTTGAATGATATGTATGTGAAAAAGGAGAATAGAGACAGCTTACGCGATAACATAAAAGTACAGCAGCTTGCTTACAATACCACGACATATAGCAAAAGTTGGCAAAAGTCTTAATGGGCCAAGCTATGGAACAGTTTGCCTGTCACAAGGAATCAACAAACTTAAGTCAGTTAAGGAAACTAACCCAAGTATGGCTTGCCCACAAGTGCCCCTGTTCTATCTGTGTTCTGTACAAAACCAGGGACTGAGCTGTCTACTGATCAGCAAAACCCCTGATCTTTTTGTCATTTTATGATTTACTGTCTGTAAATATGTTTTCATATATGGTTTCATGGTACAGGTCCTGTCCATCTTTTATTTTCCTATTTTACTGTCGAATCATAGTGCTTCAGAGCAAATGTTTAATATAATTGTGCCACTCGACTTCAAATAAAGATTATTATACAGTGAAGCATGCACAATATAAGGATGGATTTAAGTTATGCTTACATCCTAGATGCAGGTGAAATATCTATATTCACCATGAACAGAAAACCTGCTTGCACCAAGTGCAGTATTAGCATCGACTCGGCAAGTGAAAATGGATAAATAATATCCTCAAAAACACATGACTTAGGACAAGATTGTACCAGTTTCAAAACGACAGGATCTACTCAACAGAACAAATAATTTAATGGTCATTTTGGAAACCATAGTCCAATTTCAGGCACATAAGATGGGTAATCAGTCTGTGTAATTCAATGACTCATGTTTAAGTTAAGCCCAACGTACTCTACCGTTGCGACCAACAAAGCCTCCTTGATAAAAGCAAGAGGCCAAAGATCCGGTGGTTAAGCAGTATCCATGATCATGACTAGCTCTCTGGCCTTAATATCCTTAGTAGTTACTCTCCATTTGGATCATCTATGCTGTCGCAGAATGTACTTGCAAACAAAATGAGACCACCAGTCATGTGTTAAATACTGTACCTAATGCCACCCTCTTTGACAAGCATCTGCAGCTAAACCTTTACAGGAGGCTGATAAGCGTCATGTTGAAATATCAAAAGAGATGGTAGGGGTCTTCACATAATTTGGTAAATGGCAGGGTGTTTATTATGGTTTCGCCTCACAGACTATGGTCACCAATATTTCGTCAGTAAAATGGCTATCATTAGGTAAGATGGTTCAAAAGACTGGCTTTATCAGTTATACTAATCTCCCAAAGATCCGTCCAAAATGTGGTGCCCATGGTGGGTTAAAAGACCACTCAATGCCTCGACAAACAGTGTGAGGTTGTAATGTATCCTTCGACAGATGTAAGGAAGCATCTCGTATCTCTTTTTAGCTTTTGAGAAATTTGTTCTGTTATCACTAAATGCCTTAGTAGAAACCTCTATGAGCTATAAAACGGCGGAAAGCATTTATAAAAAGATTCAGCATCCAGTGAGTAAAACATATCTATACGTATGGCGCGACTTGACTCGCATGTATGTATATGAAAATCACTTTCTCTCAGAACTTTATTGTTCCATAAGATATGGCCCAAAAGTGTCCAAGCCAATACAACTAAAGGCTTCACAATAAGCCTTTCTTACAGGGGATGAACCTGTGCAAGATAGGCTTTATCAATCTGGAAGCCTTAACTATTAAATACCTAGCTCTGATCAAACTCCAATCCTATCAACCACGAACTGTCCACATGCTTGATAATTGTGACAATGGCCAGAGTCACAGGGTGTTCATGGGGAAAAATTACTGGATGATGTCCAATCCTGCCCTTCCCCCACCCAAGCTCGTCAAACCGTCTTTATCCAGGAATGAATTAATGCTAAGATGGAGCTCGATTTACGCAAAATCCTATTATTTACAAGATTGTTCTTCTCTTGTGCATGCGTTTCCATCTGAACATGTTTTAGCAACCAAACACGCGAGCGCAATGGCCCATTAATAAACACCTGGTTATGTCTTACTGTTTATATCGCAAATTTATGCAACCATGATATAGATCGTAACATGCTAACCCATGACAATGAAGAGAAATGTTTTTATATCCTCTGTAACCAATTATAATATTTTTGTTCAGCTACACAGGTTAGGGTTATCTTGATTTCAGGGTCATATCCTAGAACAGGGAATGAATGCTGATCCTCACGTAACCAGAACAATGTTTGATATGAAAACCAAGATGGACGATGTTTCCATAACTGAATTACACGCTCGTGAAACAATGGCCTATGCTTGGTGAGTAGGTCAGCAGGATTTTATGGGATGAAATGTGATGCAGGCACTAGCTTTGTTTTCAACAAATGTGCGGAGTTTACGTGAGTCATTAGATATGCAGCCTAGAAATATCATGGAAATGGTCCATAAGTACACTGGTACACCTTTCAGACCCAATTTATTGCATATAATAGCATAGATTTCAGCAACTTGGGCAGCATCTACCAGCCACGAGGCTTTTGCTCATCAGCATATGGCAAGAAACAGATGACAAGAGGCTCAGCATAGTGCGTGGTGTGATGTCACCTGGTTTGGCATCCTTAAAAAAAAAGAAAAGGCGTCTTTGTGGGTATTGCATGTTATAACAAGTGTTTTCCCAGCAGTCGGCGGGGGATAATTGTGCATTTTATTTGCACTTTGTGCAATAGGAATTTCTTCCATTGCTGGTCTTGTGTGGCAAACTTTGTTAAGTGGAATGTGAAACTGGAGGAACTCTTATGACAACTCTGTGTGCGTCACTCTTGCAGGATACAGAGCAAGTGATGTCATTGGCATACATATTTATGAAAATGTCATCTCTCACAAAAGGATCTTTATTCGGGTTGGCAAAATCCTTTCTGCAGAGAGCATAAGCAATCAAACATGGACTCCACACACCGTCAAAAAGATGGTTGACATTTGTAAGTAGATCACTTTATCACCTTTAATCCACACAAAGCAGACACAATCTCGATTGTACGATGGAATACGCACCTGGGAATACATTGCAATAATATCTGCGCTGACGGCAAAGCTATGGGAATGGAAACGTAACAAAACAAAGAGCGGTTTATTTATGACATCAGAGCCCAGGTGCACTGGCGAGTCGTAAGTTCTATGCCTTAGTGACTCCGGGCATAAATATTTATGCTGGTTGCTGCGATGGATCAAAGATGCCATACAAGTCATAAAGTTGATCCCAGTGCACTCCACTTTTACACCTGCCAGGTAGCAGGCGCAAGTAGGGCATAAGTAACAAGCTTGTTAAAATTCTCTCTCTACCTCTTCAAGTTTGTAACTGACTTGCTCTCCACTCAATGCAACCATTTTGTAGAAAACATCGTTAAGAAAAAAACTGACATTCACAGTGTGGGAAATACTCGATGAAGAACCAAAATAAATAGCAAAACACAAGAATGTACAGTTGCAGCTGATATGAAGTTATGAACAAATTTTCTGTGGGCCTGCAATGAACATAACGGCATCTTTTCACAAAACATATCTGATGACAAATAAAATTTTTCAGTATTTGTCATATTTACGAACCAAGATCAATCACACAATGTATCTATTTTCTTGTATTACATTTTGAAAATGATAGAGTCTATAATGTTACACTAAGAATGATAAAGAAAGGATTTGACTGTTTCTGTAAATATAAATGTTATGATAATTATAGTGTTATATGGGCCTGTGCTCTCTTATGGATCACCAAAGCAAGGCAGGTGATTTTGTTGTGAACAATGTTAGGTTTTAATTTTGATCCATTGCCTTTGAGAGTAATAACAAATTGAACGTGGTTTCTTTCAAAGTTGTGACTTTGCTTGGGTGTACTTTTTACATGCTCTGCAAGAAAGCTCTTCCCCGCTAACTATATACCCTCCACTGACTTTGGCCCTTCTCCCGTTTTGGGGTACTTTCTGCTCTTGAAATCTTTTTTAAGCCCGAATACATTAAGAAGTAAACGAGGAGAATGAACATGTTTTGTCTCAATTTTTTATACGTTAACTATTAAAATGACCACACGGCATCTAATTATTAATAAAAAAGTCAGTGGTGTAATGTTCACTAGATATGTAAGTTGTACGTACTAGCGTATTACCACAAAATATTAGCTTCACCTTGGTGTAATTAATCTGTATTTCAAAGTGTAACCATTGAGAGTCTAGATCAACATCTTCCTCACCCACTCTCCCGTACCGAGGATAACTGTTGAATACTCTTGTCTGTCGGTCGTGATAAAGACTAGAAGCAGATGAGATTTTCGACACTGGATCATTCACGTGATATTAATGGGACAATGTTTTATCCAATACATCTTCATCAGATTTATAAGGGTTAATACAGCATACACGATAACTACATCCATTACCAGTCCCCTGAGACTAGAAAGGCATAGGCGATTGCCATACATTTATTCTCGCGGAAAAAAAAGATGTTTACAAAATTAAGTTTAATATTATAGTATTAAAACGATGCCTTATCTGGAGCTAGATTCCAACTGGTGTTAAAAGCGACTCTACGAACTTTATTAACTGTATTGCCTTTTATTCACCTTTGTTTCGAAGATGAAACGAACTTCTTATATATTTGTGACATTTTATATGTCACTTATTTTTTGCTATTGTTGTTTCAGAATTCCACTTTTTTTGATAATTTGTATTTGCTCAAACAGTAAGCTACCTACTTATGTTTCACCAGGTTTAGTGTTGAAGTGTTTAATTACTTATAACAAAATTTGCAATTATTGCTTCTTTAATTCCTGACAATGAAATTCTAAGGAACTTTGGCGGTGTATCACTTAACAGCCTAAATAGTGTTTTACAAAACTCTGATGATAATGAAAATACAATTTCTTTTGAATGGAACTCACCATACGTTGAGGCAAAAAATCTCATGGATTATTTTGGATCTGCTATAAAGAATTTTTCCGTTTTAAACCTAAACATTCAAAGTTTGAACGCCAAATTTGAAAAGTTGACCATTTTTCTCGATGAACTCGCAAAATGTAATTTCACCTTTAGTGCAATTTGCCTTCAGGAAACATGGTTAGGAGATTTCTCGCCGGACGTATCAGATCTAAATATTCCAGATTATGTATCCATTCCATTAAGGGCCACTTGTAGTTCTCACGGTGGTCTCATGATTTATCTCCATAAAGATTTTCAGTACAACGTAAAAGACTTCTACAATCCTAACGACAAATGGGAAGGTCAATTCTTAGATGTATATGGTAACGGTTTGACACAAAAAATTGCCCTCTGTAATGTATATAGGCCACCCAGGGACAGGAATGCTGACATTGAAAATTTTATGAATGATATTTTCCCAATCATTGAAACTATATCCCGTGAACCAGGTGACAAAATGATAGTCGGTGATTTTAACATAAATTTATTAAAAATGAACACACGTGCAAAATATGCTGATTTCCTAGACATGATTTTCAATAGTGGTTTTGTGCCCCAAATTATTTTTCCTACCCGATTTTCTGAAAGGAATGCCACTCTGATAGACAACATTTTCTGTAATACTTCGCATTGTAAAAAGTCTTGTCTCTCTGGCATTGTCCTTACGGATATTTCAGATCACATGCCCTGTTTTACATTCATTGACCAAGCTCTAAATATAGAAAACCCTCCCAAATATATTCTAGCTGAAAAATTAGACTCTAATTCTGTACATAATTTTTATGATGAGATCAATAATTGTAATATTATGCAATTACTTGATACAAATTCACATCATGACCCAAATATTAATTACTCCACGTTAGAAACTATTTTGACCAAGGCCAAAGTAAAACATATGCCCATAAGAAAAATTAAATTCAACAAATATAAGCATAAAAAAAATAACTGGATATCCAACCGCATTCTTAGATCTATCAAATTTCGTGATAATCTATACAAGAAATTAAAATGCACGTCACACGAGTCACCTTTGTATGGCCCTACGAAAATTAATCTCAAAACCTACAATCAAATCCTCAACAAATGTATCCGTGAACAGAAACGGAATTACTATTATTCAAAATTTGCAAAATATAGAAATGATGTAAAAAAGACTTGGGACACAATTCGCTCTGTCATGGATGGTAATAGATTCAAAAATAGATTTCCTTTGGCTTTCAAAATTAACGGCAAAATTATAACTGACAAGCACCAAATTGCCGAATGTTTTAATCAGTTTTTCACCAATATTGGTCCCAATTTAGCTGCACAGGTTAATAATGGTAATTCCATACCTTTTACCTCTTATCTATCAACTCCAAACGATTGTAATTTTGCTTTCTCACATGTATCTCCAGATGATATTTCTATGATTTTCAAAAATTTTAAACCCAAGACTAGCTCCGGACAGGACGGGATATCTATGTATTTATTGAAAGGTTTAGTAACTTCTCTTTCTGTACCTCTAGCTTTAATTGTCAATCAGTCTCTCACCACAGGTATCTTTCCGGATAAATTAAAAATAGCAAAAGTATTACCTCTTTATAAAAAAGACGATAACTCTTTATTGGATAACTATAGACCAATTTCTCTCCTGCCAGCTATTTCCAAAGTTTTTGAAAAAGTGGTGTATAATCAGTTGTATGAATTTTTTATATCAAAAAAGCTTTTCTACGCAAGCCAGCATGGTTTTAGAAAATTGCACTCCACCGAAACTGCTGCTATGGAATTAACAGATCGTCTTCTTCAGATTCTTGATACTGGAGACCTACCTGTCACAATATTTTTAGATTTATCAAAGGCCTTTGATACTCTGAACCACGAAATTCTATTCCATAAGCTGAATTATTACGGTATCAAAGGAACCCCTTTAAATTGGTTTAGAAATTACTTCACAAACAGAAAACAATACGTCAAATTCGACGATGTTTCTTCAAAGTGCCTATCCATTACAACTGGAGTGCCACAGGGCTCTATTTTGGGTCCTCTTCTTTTTATAATTTACACAAATGACATGTATTTGGCATCTTCAAAATTTGAATCGATTTTTTATGCAGACGACACGACTCTTATCAATTCACTTAGTTCTTTCAATTTTCCTCTCAAGGACACTGACTCTGTATCAAATAGCATAGAATTCGAATTAAACAAGGTTTGTGATTGGCTGTCAGCCAACAAATTATCTATAAATATTGCTAAAACTAAATATATGGTGTTTCATTTCCCTCAACGAAAAATAAATTTCACCTTAAATCTTAAAATAAAGAATGTGCCCATCTACAAAACCAGTGATTTTGATTTCCTAGGTTTACGAATTAACGAAAACTTAAATTGGCACTCACACGTTAACAAAATTGGAAATAAGCTCTCAAAAATTATTGGTGTTATGAAAAGAACACAAAATTATTTTCCGCAGGATATTCTATTACAAATCTACAATTCTCTTTTTCTTCCTCATCTAAATTATTGCATTCTTCTGTGGGGTTTCTCGTGTGACCGTATTTTCAAACTTCAAAAGAAGGCTGTTCGTCTTGTTTGCTTGGCAAGATATAATGCCCACACGGATCCTTTATTTAAAACGTTAAACCTTTTACAAGTACCAGATATTCTTAAGTTAAGATCCTTAAAATTTTACTATAGATATTTAGAAAATAAAACCCCTGATTACTTTAACAACATATTTGCAGCTACAATACCTTCTCACCGATATTTCACTCGACACAGAAATGACAGCCAGGTTCCTATTCCTTCTAGAAATTCGACAAAACATTGTATTAGGTATTACCTTCCAACCCTCTTAAAAAACACACAACCCTGTATCAAAGATAAATTGTTCACACATTCTTATAATGGTTTTGCAACCTACATAAAGCTTTTCTTCGTGAAGCAATATAAAGACACTTGTACAGTTGCACACTGTTATGTTTGTGGTAATTAAGTGACTTTATATTTACCCTGTATATTTAAGCTTCTAATCTCTGTTCTTAATATTTTTGCCAGTTGTTTGCTAATTACAATTTTACCGAAAGGTGGCCTTGGCGATAGCGGATCATAGAATCCTTAGCCAAGGTCATCCTAATATCATTTAGTTCAATTATGAGTTCTTGGTTATTGCTTAATTACCACTTTGTCACTACAAACGTTAAAATTCATGTAACCCATTTCATATCATATTGAATAAACTGTTCTGAGTTCTGAGTTCTGAGTTCTGTAATATTGGAACAAAATACAGAATAACTAAAGTAACCACACAATTTTGAAACTTTGTCAGATATATTTTCGTATGTGTGTGCATGTGTGTGGATGTATATGTTTATGTGCATGTGTGTCTGTTTTCACTGAGTAATCAAATCACGCTTTTAATGTGTTCCCTTCTGTAAACGGCAACAGATCTTAACAAAACCCGAAAAGAACTGATAATCTGTTTACTGTTCCAACTCAGGAGTAAGACCTATTTCTTCAAATTGGATTGGTATAGCAAGATGATTGTTCATGTTTTGGTAACTCTCGAATATCTGTAGTTTGCTTTGATCTTATTATTGGGTTAGAATTTTTGAATATGGTTAATGCTTTTCTGAATTATTTGATAAATATGTCACTGGCTGTAGTTTCTCCGGCTTGTCGTTATGTTGGAGACAGATTGTTTTTTTATTGATCCAGATTCATAAATATCAGGAAAAGTAAACATGCTTACCTTCCTCTTTTGCTGTTAACTCAGCTGATGGACAGTTTATGAGAACAAAAAAGAGGCTGGCCTACCATGTGTCCTTGTGTCTTTGGGAGCATGTTAACAAGTTTTTGTGTCAAGTTGTTACGCCTATAAGTTTAAGAAAAACTAAATTCCCCAGCTAATGAATAATATTTCAAAGGCTAAGAAGATCGGTTAAAACCATCAATTGACTTTTGGGTGACCGTCTGTTTCATATTAAGAGTAAAATTTCTTTTTACACTTTAGCATTATAAGATAAAATGTCGGTGTTTTGGTAATTATGGAATCTCGTTTAATCTCTTTAACATTGCTCTCATTGCTGGGATGAAATTTCCGAACTATTTGTTTTACTCTTTATGTCTTAACTACATCATGTCTTACTTAACAAACACACACACACACACACACACACACACACACATATATATATATATATATATATATATATATATATATATATATATATATATATATATATATATATATATATATATATATATATATATGCTAGGCAATGAAACCATTGTGCAGGACTCTTGGTAGGGCAATTATCTGTTTCTGATTTTCTTCTATCCAGCACAAAACCTCTCTCCATATAAACTGGCCTCCAAAAAATAAGGCGCTATTCTCTGGACATACTGCAAAACGAAAAACCGTATTTTGGGCATTGCTGGATGACCTTTAAGATCTTTGAGGGCTTGGCATCTTATTCCCAAATTAAGCTGTGGTGCCCCAATGAAAACACATTTTTGTCCTGTTATTTTGTGGCAAGTTGTCCCCTTAATAGTAATCACAATGATGATAATAATATATAAAATGATAATGGTGATGATAATAATAATAATAATAATAATAATAATAATAATAATCATCATAATCATAATCATAATCATAATTATTATTATTAATATAACAATAATGTGTGGTTTTTCTGTAAGCAGAATTAGCTGCGGGAATGTCAGTCATGAAAATGACATATTGTTGTGTTTATACTGAAATAGACCTTTGTGACAAAAATACACTTTTCCGTTAGAACTACATTATTCGCTCATTGGAAATGGAGGAATCAAAGACTGGTTTTTCTTTTTTCAGATAGGATACAGTTTGAACAACGTCAAATTAACACAATCGGCAAATGGATTGTATTGTGCCTAGGAATATCTTTTCCCCATTTAATGTTTTGGTTTAAACATACTTTATTGGACAATACAGAACATTTTTACAGTAATAATTAAAACAATTGGGCAAGCAGAGAAAGTCCTATTTAAATCCCTTTTCCTGGAAGGGAAAAATGAACAGCACAATACCAGACACACAGATACACACAAAAGAGGACTAATACCTAGACGAGACAGTGGGACAATATTTTTACCACCAATGTGGTGAATTAGAACGACCATAGACTTTAAATAAGAGAACATACAAATCAAGCTGCTAGTACGATTTACAGAATCAGCCAACATTTATGGTGTTAAAATTATCCGTCCTAGAAACATATTCTTACATTGCTAAAAAAAAAAAAAAAAGAAAAAAAAGAAAAAAAAATCCATAAGTTCCATGAGAGCCATATAATACTGTTTGTAAGGTAAATGGTGCAGGACATGAAATCGGGTCATAGAAAGCTGATCATGGGGCAGCATATGCGAGGCAGATAAAGAATTATTGCCACATATCTTCCGTATAGGGGCCACAAGAATATTTGGCAGAATCCTTTACACCAGTTTTAAATAAATGCAAATGTAATTGGCTTGGATCTAGACGGACACGTGTATGTTGAACTGATAGAAATCTGTAGTAAATGTCAGAAAGTTCCTCAAATTTTATTGGCCCAGGGGGTTTTGGGATTATTTTAGATTGTATTAGTCCCGAGCTTCGAGTGGAAGTTTGGTCCAGAGCCTGCCTGTGGATGAAAAAAAAAAGATGTTTCAAAAAGGTCAGTTCCAGCAGGAAAATGAGGAAGAGCAAACCTCTGACAGGTATAATGGATTTGTGTATCTGGTGTAGGCACACCATAAATGATGGAACATACAGAATAGGGAGCGAGATGGTTTACAAGTTTATACATCAAAGTCAATTTGGATATTTCCCTACGTTAAGCCAGAGTCAACCATCCAGTTTCCTTAAATAACTTAGCATTGCTGGTTCCATAAGTTGCAACAGTAACAATATGAGCAGCTTCTAGTTGAATACTTTCCAGTTTTTCATTATCATACGGCACTTTACACTGTGTTTAATGTTTTGATCTAGATTTGTAAGAGCTACAGCTGTGGCGAACTAAGAAAAAAATGCAATTGTATGCATAGGATGAGTCATCTGAAAGTAGAATACACACCACAGACAGGTCAGTCCAATCATCTGTACATGATAAAGTGACCCACGGAGACCATCATTGAGCAACAAAATATGGGATAATTGCTTTATTCTGGGATCAGTTGTGATTTGTGATATACAAGAGCCTCTAGGACCTGTTAACTCAGGTACCTTATCCCTCTTCCTAACATGTTCACATTTATTCAATAACTATTTTTTCAATATCTTATGATTACATTGCTGTCCATGTAGATCACATGATGTTCCTTTAAAGAGAATTCATATCGCTCCCCCTTAGCTATTTGAAAACCACCGTATTACGCATGTAATGCAACTAACTTTAGAGATATAGTAATGTGACTTGGACCAACATGAAATCAACAAAACTGCATGAGATCTGATGTAAATATGTAGCTATGAAACAACTATAATACCCCCCCCCCCCAAAAAAAGAACATTCGTAAGAGGAAGTTAAAACACAATTATTCTTCCTTTCACATCGAGTTTTCTATTTGAACTTGTTAACGGAGTCTACTGTGCAAATTTCTCTTATTCATGAATAGGATATTTTGAAGGATCTCCTTTCCATCCAATATATATATATATATATATATATATATATATATATATATATATATATATATATCAACAACATCAAGTGTGAAGTTGTGAGAGTTCACGTGGTTCATACAGGCCATACAGCATGCTTGCGAGGTCCTGATCATACTTTGTAAACCAGCTTTATCCAGAAGACCGGAAGATGAAATTGGGCAAGTACAATTGTGAATATACAGAGGCACAGTTGGTTTAATCCGATTTCAAAAAACAAATGAACTTTTTGCTTTTTTCGAGATTTTTCCTCTGGAATTGCAATCCACTACAGGCAAAACTGGGACATTTATAGAGCTATTATTTCAACACTCGTGCACTGACATGGAACCTAGAACAATTACTTTTGTTCATGTCATGTCAGCTGTTTGAACTGTGATGTGTACCCAGGAGAGGTCACTTAATGTTTACTTGTGGCAATAGAATGTGAATGATAGAGCATGTCGCGTGAGTGCATTTCACGAAAAGGTTCTGTAGATCCAGAACCAAAGTCACTTGATCCCAGTATCATAGCAGCTATCCGCACAGCAGTTAGGGAAGAGATCCTCACAGTAGTAAAGGATGAGAACCGCACAGTGGTAAAGGATGAGATCCCCACAGTAGTCAGGGAAGAGATCGCTGACTTTACAACAAAGGTTGACTCTTTCATGACCCGGATAGACACTCTTAATGCTGAGTTTAAAACATTTGAGAAGAGTCTCCAACACTGTAGTGATCGTGTTGAGTCAGTCATTAAAGACATCCTACCCAAACTGTCGAATAAAATGCAGGATCTCACCTCAGCCCTGACATTGAAAATGCTTGAAAATGATGTGCACAAGACAAAGTGGTCACTCATTATACAAGGTTTGAAGGGCTCGGCTCATGAAAATCAAAATGACACCAGAAAATGTTGTATCTATCTGGCCAGAGATCATTTAAAGGCAGCAACACCAAATCAACTCAAATGGCTGCCTGCCATCGCTTAAACAGACAACAAGATGCGGGAATAATAATCAGTTTTGTTGATCTCCACAAAAGAAATGAGTGGTTGTCAGGTGCCAAGCATCTTCGGAATCACCCTGACAAAATTTCGCTGTCCCCCGATATACCCCCAGTTACAAGAAAGCTGAAAAATGAAATAATGGGTTACAGACGGGATCTCTCTGCAGAGCTGAAAAAGAAATCAAGGGTGAAAGATCTCAAAACCTAGGCTTTCGTTCAATTGGAAATCCAAGGTCAAAACCCAGTATATCCACGCATAACAAAGAGAGAAATAACCAAGGATTTATTGGATCTTGACCTTGACACTGCTCTAGCACTTCAATGACGGACCATGAAGAACTGGTCAATTTCAGTGTATATACTTGCATAAGCCAACATGTACAATAACACTCACCGGATACATATATACGTCCCTGCACTCGCACGGAGAGAGTTCATTGACATCAAAATGTGTACTGTCGTTACTAATCACAATTTTTTGTATAAATCTGACTGTCGTTTACTTTTATTTTCAATGTGAATGCTGTATTAACCACAATCAATGCCCTTCTCCACACAACATTAACTCTCCACAGGGAACTTCCTTATTTTTCCCCTTGTCATTATGGCCATGAGTTTCATGTGTGTTTATTTTTTGTTTTTTCTATTCATGTCCAATTCCCAATATTTCAGAACTCAGAAGTTTTGCTCAGCTTCTACCTACCCGACGTGCAAAACAAACTAACATACAGACAAGAAAAAAATATATATTATGGTACTTTCATGATATTATGACACACGCTTGCATACACCAAAATAATTTCAATTATTCCAGTCCCATGTTCAGTCTACTATTCACCTGTGACAGACATTATTGTATTGTTCTTTATTGTATATAGAGGTGAAATGTTTATTGCTTAAACATGTGTTGCTACAATTCAACTTTTAGTTGCTGAACAATTTGTTCAATTTGTATTCATTTACTCCTTAACATATGAGTAACATTATTTACAAACATGGTCTACATTGTATACGCTGCATACACTTGATGGTGGCAAACCAAATCTTGCTGATCTTTGTGTGATTTGTGCCCCTACCTGTTATATATGAAGACAAAAATAGTTTAATTGGATTTGCAAGAGAAGAAATGGGTGATATCCTTATAAGTTTATGTGTAGAATAATATCGTTTATAAGTTGTTAATATTCACATGCCATCTGTAAGTACTATGTATCATCGTTGAGATCTTTGTTTCTTTTTTCTTCTTACTTTCTTACAAAATGGTGTACCTGTATTGTGTACGTGAAGTATAATAAATATATATGTAACAAGAAAACTCGTGCACCTTGGTGCTGCTTTGGCTTTTATATTGTATCCACATTTATCATACATATTATCGGATGCATTGAGAATTTACCATATTGTTACTTGTCTGGTCTGTTATCATATATGTATGTAATTTATACGCATAAGACTATTACAATCTGTATGTACATGTGGATGCTTTGCATGCAACAAACTCTTTATTTTGAGTATGGCATCTAATATTATAGACAAAGATGTGTTGAAAAATTTTAGTGGGGCATCAAGGAACTGTTTAAATGATTTATTATATGACGCAGATACCTTGGATAATGCTATCTCTATCGCCTCAAACTCCCCATATGTGGACACTGAGCACATGGCTAACTATCTAAAACCGCTGAAGCAAACTTTTGCTGTACTAGATTTGAACATTCAGAGCCTAAACGCAAAATTTGACAAATTACATATTTTAATTAATGAATTGGCTAAAAATGTTTTCAAATTTGATGCTATTTGTCTTCAAGAAACCTGGATAGATAATGTGTCTACTATATCACTCTATTCTCTAGATAATTATGTTATGTTACCTTTGGCAGCTACCTGTAGCACCCATGGTGGTTTATTGATATATTTACATAAGAATTTGAAGTTGGTTTTATTTTAAACCTTTACATACCAAACCATTTTTGGGAAGGTCAGTTAATTCATATATCTTTACATGAAAATGATGAAAGATTAACTGTATGTAATATTTACAGGCCTACCAGAGACTGTAATAATGATATTGGTTTGTTTATAAATGATCTGAGCCCAATTATTGAAGCTCTTTCAAGAGAGTCTTCTGAAAAAGTGATTGTGGGAGATTTCAATCTAGATCTGTTGAAAATGAACACAAGACAAAAATACACTGAATATCTCGATGTCATGTTATGCAACGGTTTCTATCCCAAAATCACCTTGCCTACCAGGCTAACCGAGAGAACAGCAACTCTGATAGATCCGATATATTATAAAAGTTCTAGTTCCAAAAAGATGTGCTCATCTGGAATAATATTGTCTGATATGTCAGACCATTTTCCTGTGTTTACTTGTATTAACTTGAAACCTAAAATCAAAGCCCCCCCCCCCCCCCCCGTACATAAAAAGTGAAAATAAAGATCCCTACTATTTACAATATTTTTATAATGAAATAAGAAATACTGATATTATGAGTGAATTAAATCCCAACCTACAGTGCAACCCTAATGTAAATTACAACAGAGTGAAACAGGTTCTTGAAATTGCAAAAAATAAGCATCTTCCGGCGAAAACTGTCAAGTTCCAAAAATAGAAACATAAAAAATTCTTCTTAGATTACTTATGGTATCCTGAGATCTTTAAAATTTCGTGACACTCTTTACAGAACACTGAAATGTACTTCTTTGGATGATCCTCAGTACTATATACTAAAGCAAAATCTTAAAACATTTAATAAAATATTAACCAAAAATATAAATGAATTAAAACGGGACCATTACCATGCAGAATTTGAAAGGTTTAAACACAACACAAAAAAGACATGGGAAACCATTAAGTCCATTCTGCATACAAACAAAAATAAAAGAGTCGTAACCTCATTTTTTCTCATTGAATACAATAAGATAACAAATAAAGAAGTAATAGGAAACAGATTTAATAAATTCTTCACAGATATGGGACCCAAACTGGCAGCTAACATCACCTCAACAAATAGACTCTCTTTCAGCTCATTCCTCATTACATCGGTGGACAACACCTTTTCTTTTTCGTTAGTGGATTCTACCAACATTTCCAGTATCATCAATAAATTTAAACCAAAGTCCAGTACGGGACATGACAACTTATCAATGAAATTGTTGGAAGGTCTAATCTCTTCTATTTCCGAGCCCCTTGCATTAATAACAAATCAATCTTTATCTACAGGCATTTTTCCTGATAGCCTTGAAATTGCTAAAGTTGTACCACTATACGAAAAAGATGATGAAACTCTTTTTGAAAATTATCGCCCAATATCTTTATTACCGGCCATGTCTAAAATTTTGAGAAAAGTGGTGTACAATCAATTGAATGACTATCTCACCGTAAATTCTCTTTTTTACAAAAATCAACACGGATTCAAGAAACTACATTCTACAGAAACGGCACCCACAGAATTTATAGATCGCATCATGAAGTTCCTGGATAATGGCAAATTACCTTTAGTCATATATCTAGACCTGTCAAAGGCATTCGATGCCTTAGATCACCAGATTCTTTTGCGGAAACTAAAACATTATGGGATGACAAGTACTGCTTTAAATTGGTTCGAAGATTATCTTAAAAATAGAAAACAATATGTGCTCTTTGATGAAACTCGTTCTAATGTTTTACTCATCACAACAGGGGTCCCACAAGGATCTATACTGGGACCTCTGCTGTTTATCATTTATAGAAATGCACATAGCCACATCTAAATTTGATTCCATTGTATATGCCGATGACACGACTCTGATAAATTCCATATGTATTTTTGACTCTGTATTTGGTGGCATTTCTGAATCTATAAATGATGAACTAAATAAAGTCTATGGCTGGTTGTCAGCGAACAAACTCATTAAACATAAGCAATACAAAATACATGTTATTCCATTTCCCACAAAAAAGGATAAACTTTACACTTGACTTGAAAATAGATGGTACTCAAATTTCAAAACCTAAACTGTTTGATTTCCTGGGCTTATGCATACAAGGAAACTTGAACTGGAATGCTCATTTGCAAAAAATTGGCAATAAACTCTCGAAAGTAATTGGAATTTTCAGAAGGATTCGCAAAAATGTGCCAACCAAAACTTTATTAATTATGTACAATTCTCTGTTCCTGTCACATTTAAATTTCGGCATTCTTTCTTGGGATCACACTCAAGATCGCATTTTTAAATTACAGAAGAAGGCTGTTCGTATCTAATGCAGGATATAATGCACATACTGATCCCCTTTTTAAGCGACACAAACTTTTGAAACTTCAGGACTTTCTACGTTTAAAAGCACCTAAATTTTACTACAAATATTCAAAAAATGAAGTACCTAGCTTTTTTCTTGATATGTTTGAACTGCCCTCTGCTACTCATTCACATTTTACCCGCCTTAGTAAAAATCCCAGAATTCCAGTACCAAGAAAAACAACAGTAAAAACTTCTATCAGGTATTATATTCCTCTCTTATTGCAAAACACACCCCCCCCCCATGTGTTAAGGACAAAATTTTACACACATTTGTATCATGGTTTCTCACATTACGCAAAGTGTTATTATATCAATAATTACAATAATGAATGTACCAGAACAAATTGTTATGTATGTAATAGGTAAATTTTGTGGCTAGTAATGTAAGTAATTATGTTAACCTCGTGACAAATGCTGTAATCTAAATTCTTTTTATCTCCCTGGGTGGCCCCGGCAATAGCGGGTTTCTTAATCCTTAGCTGGGGTCATCCTGACTCAATTTCGTTGTATTTACGTTTTATTTTGTTAACCACTGTTATTTGCACTATATGCTTTACATTTGTTCTCTTTCACAGTGTATTCCTTATGTCAAATAAACATATTCTGATTCTGATTCTGATTCTGATTGTGAGGTGCTTGCTAGTTATGAGGCGGATTGTAGTGCTACATATATATATATATATATATATTTATATGTATAGATTTCAACAACATCAACCGTTAAGTGCATAATCGTGATGAGCCGAATTGTAGTGCTTTACGTTCCAGCCAATATGCACAATATGTGTGTATTGTTTAACGTGATGTTTTGCCTAAGTTGTACTAGTAAAACAACCAATCTCATCGATATGGCACTGCCGTGTCCCACAGTGTAGGAAGTTGAATACAAAAATGTTAATAAGTTTTTCCCCATCTTTGATAGAAAGGAAGTTTACAGTAATTCATGTGTATGGCATTTATGGATAATTCGTGTAATTTTTTGCTCCATATGTGGGCACATCGATTACAGATATTCATGCCTTTGATACCGTTTGGCCATGACTCTGCAGTTCCCTGATGATTGGTACCATTTCAGTGGCAATCTGAAGTGATCAACAGTGGCGGTAGGCCCCTATTCATCAATGTTTGGCACAATGTGGCCATTATCAAATTATGGACGTAAAATGTGTTAGATGTCTCACATGTGATGATCAATTGGAGCAGTCAATCAAGTAGAGTGATTGGAGCTGCGTCCTGTCTGCTGAGCCACCACACTCTTGGTTGTTCATGAAGAAATTGCACAGAAAATCATTACTCGTCACAAAAGCGCACTTTCTGTCATTGGTTGTTGTTTGAGTCTACAGTATGTGATATTTGTAACAATGTAAGCCTGCACAAGTGTTTCATATGCAAATTGTAGGAAAGCACAGTGGATGTTATAATCTTTAATTCGCCATGACATTATGCCCTCACTGTGTCAATGCCTGGTCCATTGCTGTATTTGAAAAGGACCTTCTTTAGCTATTTCGATGGCACATATTGGACCAGCATCAGTCTGTCTGCATTATATGTGTGGTTTTTTCTAGCCTCCCTCCTCCTCTGTTGCTGAAGTCTCAATTCTCTCTCTTCTGCAAAAGTCTAATTCTATGGACATGTTGATGTCAAACTCTTCAGCAGGTCTTTTCTGTGACATCTTTTATATGCATGTGGTGCCGGATGAAACACATGGTAGTCGTGTTGACAATGACAACAACTTCTTGTGCATATGTGAAATATGTTCTGTTTACAGAAGTGATACAAATGAAGTCACATAGATGCAGATTTTATCACAGGACGACTTGACTCCTCTTTTAGGCCTTTGTATGACATGTTGCTTAAAATTTGTGCGGAAGTATTTATGTAGGCAATTTGTCATCATCAATTTCAGTATTTCAACATATGCGTTTGTGTACTGCATGGGTGCTCCATAAATTGCAGTACTATTTCTGAATTCCATTTGATATCTTTGTCTCCATACTCATACTGAGCACTATTAACATGACAAAAAGTATTCCATGCATATATTTTTTTCAATTGTCATGTTTTTCACTTCAAACAGTGCATAACACATCCACACACACACGCGCACAGACAGAGAGACACACATACACACACATGAACACACACACACACACACATACACATACACACACATTCATCATTGTGAGTGGCCATATAAGTGGCAATGAGAAAAACTGGAAATCGTGAGTAATGTTACAATTACTGTCATTTGGCCTGCACGGCATGGATATAATCATAGAATATATTATGAAAAAAAAGACATTCAACTAGTGTTAATATGTTTGAGGGAAGGGTCAGGTTAACCTGGGGCAATAAGTACTATTAACCTTTTGTAAAATGCAATATATGACTTGAATTTCTCTTGACAAAGGAAAGATACTGTCACTTTTTTGCTCTCTTATTTTGCCCCCAGAACACATTTAGCTCTGTCGATAATTAGACTAGCCTGTATTTTTGTGTCTTTCACAGATGTAAAAAGTGAGCATATTTTGAGATTTTTCTACCACAACTGTACCTCCACTAAATATATACTTCGCCATTGGTAAAACATCACGATGACAAGAAATGTATCTTCATCAGCACACCACAGTAATGCTGATGTGTTGATTGCTTTAAGCACACCGTCCATGCATGTCTGATAAAGAAATGCCTTTTTGCAACAAACAGGAGACACCGTTGTTGCATATGAGTCTTATAAATACACTCCATCATTATGATTTAATTCGCAGATGAACGACCCTTATAAGTCTGACCATAGCCCTCCCCACCACACACATGCAATGGAAGCTCCAATTTGCATTCGACCAACGGCCGTATTTGATGCAAGCCAGATGACAAAATCACGTCTCACTTTCAAAATGGGCCTCTAAATTTTACAGAATTTCAAAGTTATTTTACGAACGAAACTGGTTTTCTGAACTGTGCTCAAATTATTAGATTACATTTTGTGAAAAACGCTTAACGATTTGTTCGGACTTCATAAGACAATTACATGGTATTGTAAATGTGTGCTGGGAATACGTTTGTTGATAGAAAAGCCAATACAAACCAGAGAGATGTATACACAATGTTATTCATACCCCACTATCTTTATGGAATTCAGCAATGATATATGCACGGATTTCGTTTTATGGGGATGCTACAGGTTATCATATCTCCTGCGTGTGGATTCTCAGGTATGGTTGTATATTTTCGTTAAGGAAAATAAGGTTCTTTCATCTGAGGTATTATTCATAAGGATTAGAGTGACCTAAGGCTAATGCATCATGGAAGACTGATTTACCAAAAATGATGTCTTTTGTTTACACAAAGAAATATCCATTGTATCGAATCAGATGGGATACACTTTGAACATAGTCAAATTAACATGACCAACAGCTGTCTTTGATATGGTTATGAACATATACTCATATCTTTGCTTATGTATTGATATGAAAAAAGATAAGCATTGCAAGAAGTACAGTTGACACAAAGTAGAAGAAAAACTTTCTTTCTGTATATCATGCAAATCTTAAACGCTAACTGCACACCATAGACAGGTAAGTCCAGTTACTTGTAAATGTTTAAGTGACCCAGTGACCCAGGGGCCCCACCACTGAGCAACAGTAGTACTAGGCAGCAGAAAATATAAATGTCTAAGATACATTGAGATACATATAGACTACAATGCATTCACGAACTATGGCTCGAGGCAGTGGACAGGCTGACATTGCCTGACAGGCTGCCATGCTGCACCTTGAGTAGAACCTGGGATGCACAAAAGGAGAGGGATACAAGCAAGGCGAGGAATTCAGCCTGACAGGTGCAACTAACCAACCCAACATTTCAACCTGCAGTGGGGCTATCTGACCAACAGCTATAAATTGAATAACCGGTAGAACAACTAAAAAGAGATCAAAAAGCTTGGATCAAGATAATGGTTACACGGTGTTCAACACTCTGATATTTGTCACAAGTTTGGGTGAGATAGAAGAAAATTAAATGCATCTGCTATATCACCCACATGATACTTCTTTTGTGGTTATGAGTAATCATAGGGGAGTTATTCACTTAGCTATTCTGATATTATATTAGGTATGAGACTGCATGTAAATCCTAATCCCTGGTGAGCTATTCTCTACAGGTACGTTCCCATAGTTCCAATTCCTATGGTAAGTGCCAAATAGTCTGGTCCAAATCCCATAGAGGCATATCTTTCTCCCAATTGTGGTCCACAGAACACATTGCTGGTCCAAATCCCACAGAGTTACAGTTTTGTACCAATGTGGTACAAGTAAACACTAATATACCAGTCCACTCAAAGGCAATGTCCAAGGCACAATGTATAAATGAATATCTCCTAGACAACAGGAATGACTCACAGTCCCACTGGCTTGAAATCGCACAGCTTCTGTCAGATATTAGAATTCTCCTTCCCCTGTCATTGAGGGACCTGCTTTATGTACCCAGGCCGAGAACGCGTATTCTACAGTTTTTTAATTGAGAACACATCATACTTCACTGTGAGCTTTCTAGACCACATCAGAACGTTCCCTTTGCTTACTACTGTGCATGTATGCAGGTCACCGCTTCAGGCCACTCCATGGTTCATTGACCAAAGCTTAATGACGAAGCAGGCAAACCCAGTTACCTGGCACACACACAAAGAATGCAGTGACCTTTTAATATCAAAACGAGCAACCATAACATAAAGGGATATATTCCGAGTAGACTTGCTCAAGTCTCACTGGACTGTCTTCCGTATTTTATTTAAAATCAAATTCATTGCCAAATTAAATTTTAAGTAAACACACGTCGTAGCTTTACCTAGCTGATTGGCGTGGAACGTGTATATAACCAGATAACATTGACTCCAGATGATTAGCGCCGGGCAGTCTTCACTGTGCTTCTTATCACACAGACAAGCGAGTGGTCATAACGCACTCCTCTTCAGAAGCTGTTAATTGAGCTACTGTGTTATGAAGGATTAATTGCAGTGCATCGCTTCAGGCAGAGGGCGTCCAGTGAGACTTGTCAAACTTGCCGGCTTGTCGCTGCTATGAATTATTCATGAGCAGTCAAGCACTAGACAGATTCAAGGCCGTCTCAAATTCCTTGTGTTGACTGTTGTTTATTTACATGCAAGCATGCACATTCTATTGTAGAGAAACGTCAGTTCTTGCCGATGGCTATTTCGAGCGGCGTTAAAATGAATATTTTCCTTCTACGATGATTTAAATCAATGACCGGGTCGTTGCTTGTGACAATTTGAATGATGTAACTTTGCAACACTGCGCAAAAATGGGGTGATTTCATCTTCTCAATCTCGACTTTTTTGTCTCCGCGCCATGTTGTTTATATTGTTAGAATGCTCAGAACCTTGTCTATTTTAACAACAAGCTCTCCCATTGGCTGAAACAAGAGTATTTTAGCGGGAACCCCTTCAAAACTGCTTCTATTTCAAACAGATGCCTCGTTATTTTAGTCGGAAACTACAAGGGCCCAGAATCGATCACATAGTGTTTGGTGTTTAATCAAAAAGTTTTTCTATCACTGTTTCGTTCGGTAAAACTCGCTGCCTCATGTTGTGAAGTCTGGCTTGAAAGATGGGTGACATTTGTGTGAACACAAGTGGTTTAAACATATTTTATTCGTAGAATACAATTGGGAAGGAGGGCAGAGTGACAAGTGACGATTACGGACAATTTATTAAAGCAAGGAACAAAATTTAACGCTGTAAACTGGTGAGAATGATAACACATACTACCACTGTACCAGTCTTTGCGTACAATAGAGTAGAGGTCCAATTTTTTCACGGAAAGAAAGTAAAATACGCCAGCCGGAGGTAAACATGGCTCGGGTGAAAATACCGCTGCCGCATGTTTATCATGCTGACAGTTTGTCAGTAACTGCAATAAAGTATGTTTATGGACTATTTACTGCAGCAACAAGCTCTACCACTATAGTTGAATGGCAATTATAACACACAACCGATCTTTAGAAAAAAATAAAAGAGGAACCATCATTCGTGACGCTAACCAAGAAAAATGCACGGACCGGTACCCATGCAAGGATGCAATTGTTTTCACACAGGTTTGACTGCTTTGATCAAATCGTGATTGAGATCGATATATTTCCATTGTAAGGTGTAGGGCAAGAGTTTTTGTTTAAATTGACAAAATAGCCACATAGAAATGTAGAGGTCTTACTCAAGAAAACTTAAATCATGACGTGGATCATTTTGCATTAATGCAAAAATAAAAAAGTTGTGGCACTGATTTGACTTCTAAGATGTGATAACCTGACTTTAATGCACAGCGTTGACGACAGTGTGGTGATATTCATTTAGTTCTAGACTATTAATATTTGAGTTATCGTTGCTCAGGTTTTCCCATTATACTTAACCTCTCACTACTTTTTTTCAGTAGTACATAACCAAGAAAATTGAAACAAACTAAAAAAGAATAAAAATTTCCTGTTTATCTGTTAGAAATATTTGTGTGATCCTATAACCCAAAATTAATTGAATTACAGGGCCACATATTAAACAGACAAAACAGCCAAACTACGGTCTTTACAAGAAAAGATGAGAACAGAAACAAAGATAAATAAACAAATGAGAAAGAAATCTGGTTCAAAATATAAATCCATGTTTAGTGAAACACAACATGGGAAAGAAACACATAGGTGTTAAGAAAGGTCAACAACCTGCACCGAGAACTCTGAATTATAAACATTGCAACACTTCGCTTTGTTGCTGCCAGTCAATTGAAATAATGAAAGTCAGTCCCCCAAAATGTCAAATAACAAGCCTTTTTCAGCTGGTCTATGCTGGATAGAAAAAAACCCAACAAATGTTAATATTGCTAGCTGAAAAACGCAGTTTTACAAAAGTTTTTTTTGCTTGCGCACGAAGAAATTTGTCCAATTTGCACTTGTAACTGGCTGTTTAAGAAAACATCATGCATGTAACTATGTGTTCTTAGGTTAGCATCTGCATAAATATGACATCCAATTCAAGGTACCAAATATTTGCAACTGGATCATGCTCTCCAAACTAGTTAATGTCATATATTGTCAATTTATGAAATGACAGAAATCATAGACAAAATTTCCAAGTGCAAAAATGTGTAGAACTAAAATATTCTCTCTCTCTCCCTCACACACACACACACACACACACGTATATGTATGTATGTGTATATATATATATGTATATATATATATACATACATATATATATATATATATATATATATATATATATATATATATATATATATATATATATATATATATATATATATATATATATATATAACTTCTTACAGTCAGCTATTTTGTATGTGTAGTCATGCACTGGCATGGCTGTCATGTTCCCAGTTTATTTCTCCATGCATTACGTTCACTAGAAAAGAGTAAAGCAGTTGCACAGCATTATAGGCAGATACATGAAAGTGAAATTATTTCAATAATAATTATGCTTGACGACTGAACCATGGATGCTTCAAAGATTATTTGGTCAAAATATTTCTCATTTACAGATTTCATTATTCTTGATCAAATAGTAATTGTATTTTGATAGAAGTTCAGTATTTGTGCCCATTTTGTGTGCATGTTAAATCTGCTGCTTGCCTTGCCTTACTCTAACAAAAACAAGGTGAAAGAGACACCCCTTTTTCTTACATCACAACCCCAAGCCATGATTGGTCAACATAAAATTGTCCCAACAGGGGGCTATACTACCAGAGATCCTTTTTTTTTCCAAAATATAAGAAAGCACTTAACACAGTCCTTTCAACAATTTTCGAGTCGTTCTTTGTGTCTCTCTCCTTTTTTGGAACCAAATTTTGTTTGACACATGTTCTCCAACACCATGATGCACAAAATCTCCAATTTGACGCATT
Organism: Hermodice carunculata; assembly: GCA_964020975.1. Taxonomy (NCBI): domain Eukaryota; kingdom Metazoa; phylum Annelida; class Polychaeta; order Eunicida; family Amphinomidae; genus Hermodice; species Hermodice carunculata. The sequence continues at coordinate 24,188,157 of OZ026628.1, read as the reverse complement.
GATACCATGTGCAAATAATTTCATGTGGAATATTCATGCTTTTCAGATATATGTAAATGAGGTGTGATTAAGATATTTTCAAGGCTACCAGAGATGGACCCACCATTCAATGTTCCATATGCATGTTTAACAAACCTGCGCCTCTGACGAAATTATGATCTACATCTCAGTCATTACAAAATTGAACCAAAAGTGTACTTTACAGGCTTTGACTGTTGTATATGTTTAAAGTCATTGTGGATAAAAATGGCATTGCAACGTGTTACTTATGCTTCTGACACAGGTGCATAAAATGAATATAAATCAGAAGTGGCAGTGGCGAAAATAAGGTGAAGTAGGGATAATTGGAAACACAATAATTGATCATCCTCAAAACTACCATAGACAAATATACTATTCCACTTTGTACTGTGCGCATGCGAGAGATATCTGACCACGGCTGGTAGGTCCAAATTTTAATCTTTGTTAATTGGTCACAATCAAATATGAAAATATATTTTTTTTTTGAAAGCTATGACAAACAGAGCTGTGATTCTTATTTCCAGTGATCTTACTAATGTTGTGGTTGCCTTGATTTTAAACGGGCTCAATACAACACCAATTAGATGCATGAGTAAACCCTTACTTACCACCAAACATTTTTTAACAATAGTCCAACTTAATGAACTAGCATTACAGACATTTATTTAGCCAGAAAAAAAACATATGGAAATATAATTCATTTCTTTCATGTTGTACTAGGCCTATGCAGTGGAAAACCCTCATGCAGACAGAAGGAGCTACTCTTTGCCCCATTTACTCGATCTGCGGACCCATAGGGCAGACCAGCCACACTCTTAAGACATTGTACTGATCAGCAGCCTGCTAGCATACGTATAATAGTGGTGGTTGGTGTTATTCTTCCACCAAGACTCAGTGGCTTTGTGTTGATGTTGATCCTTTCTGCTCAGCTTGTCAACAATTTAACTCCACTCATTGTCCTGCTTACCATGGTACTTCATTCTATGTTTGAGGGTGAATTATTGTTTTCTAGAAGGAAATTCAAAAGTATTAACAGAATGTAAATCACATGACCTAAACATTTTTACAAGTAAATTGTGACGCGCCTGGATAAGTAACATGAAGGATTGACATTGAGACAAAATTTATAGTGTGCTTAAGAAGTTGGATTATATGTCACACATGACAACCTAACCAAACAGGGCACACCAGGTCAACAATAGAAGTAGGCCAAGGGCATTTGTTCACGATGAATACCCGATTAGACATAGAATAAACAAAATCTTAAAGGCTGGAGAATGAGTTACAATTTTTTTCTCACTTGGGATCACTGTGGGTGTGGAAAATCACTCGTGACCTATGGTGACTAATGGTTTTCCCCAACAACAACGATCGCTCATGAGTGAAAACTAGTTACTCTCTCTCATCCATGTGTGAGTCTCTATTTATTTTCTGATCCAGAAAGTGGTGTTCAGTGTTGCTCATTCATCAATAAGGTGGCCCCCTCTGTGTGGGGAAATACCCCTACCCTTGTCACTCCTGTGTTTAGGTGTGTTAATTGGCCTTACAATACAGTTGCAACATATTACACACTGCATTTGAGAATTACATTTGTAAAGCGCCATTCATTCTCAAGCATTCAGCTTGAGTCTATGCTATGTGCAATGTGCCCCTTTGGTATGAGGCAAATTACTCTTTGTCATGCAGTACATATAGAAATATATGCAATCTCTTTGCTAGGCAACACAATGCCACATTACTCACAATTCATGGTTTGTAGGCCAGTAAATAGGAATAAGCTTAGTTACTCTCTTAAAGAAAAACTCTCAAAAACAATCATTGGCTTTCTTCATATGCCTATATAAATAATTATTCTCCCATTGTGAGTACTATGTTTATGGATGTAGATTGCCAATTGTAGACAATTGCCTCTGGCTATGCCCAGGTAACAAATTAAACTAACGTCAAAGGAAGTAAAAGAGGAAAGAACATCCATTTTAAACAGGTTTCAACAAATGTCCAAGTTACCAGCCGAAGTCCGTACCCTAATTATGAGACATTAAATAATAAAAAAAAAAAAAGAAAAAAAAAGTTTTAAGCCACCCTTTCCTGATTAAAAAAAAATGTTCGACCCTGGCGGAAAGTAGCCATCGGGTGCCTTTATTTTGCAGTCAAGTCAAATCAAACACAGTATTTTATTTTAACTTGTCTGGAACGGAGGGCTTACTTGGTCTGGGGAAAGAGCATAGGCTGAGTATGGCATAGCTGCATAGCCATAGTTGTTTAGGGAAACAGCATAGCCCCATAGTCAAGAATGGATATTGTTATAGACTTTCATTTCTGCGCTTTATATTATGTTGGCCAACCTGCTATCGCACCTTCCGAAAATAATAACAAATAGGTTTGTGGTTGGCAACAACTCTAAGGTTGCAAACTTTCTTGTAAACTTGGGGAGATGTGACACTCTCTTGCTGTCCTATTGTAACGTTGCTATGGTTGCATTATTTCCTTTTGAGTTTCTTAATGTTTCATTTCATCCGTAGTTTGTCCAAGCTTAGATTGATGGTGACGTCACGACATGTAATAATTCCTGAAAAGTAGGTTCGTAAAGTAAGTAAAACCAATTTTGATGTTTTGTCATCAATATCGTCAAAAGTGCCCAACCCATTATTCCATTGTGCAACTGACAAATAATCATTAAGATCATCATGGTTAACATTTTTGAAATTCCATCCTCCTGCACTTCCCACACCTAAACTGGAAACTGTCCTCCCTTGCCTCCTCATTCAGAGAGCAGGCTAGTCCTGCAGCACTGACCGGACCCACATACAGCACCCCTCACACTGTATGTCATCGTCCCACTCCCCCCCCCCCCAGCTCTACCCTGCGCTCATCCTCCCCTCCTGTCTGCTACCGCCCCAACTCAACCTTTCTCCCTACTACCTGCCCCCCTCCTCTAGAAGACCTCCCTCCTGCTGCCTTCTGTCATCCTGCATCCCTGCTTCTCTTTGGCAATTTACGTCCTGACATACTATAGAGGTCTGGGACCAGTAAATACGCTGCAGGTTCAGCTGTGTCAGAACTTTCAGCCATGCAATAAACACAGGACCTCAGGTAATAGGCTATTAAAAATTAGACAGCAGAGAAACTCTGATCCATTACTTGTCATATGAAGGTAATAAATATACCTGATTATTGTTGGGTTTGGGAAAGGTGTCACTTCAACATTTAATCCTTGAACTTAAAATCTTGTTGTGTTATCATTGCACTAAGGTTTGCTTCGGAACCGTAGCTATGGAGATAAGCATAAACAAATGCGCAAGTAGCCAAAACGGTAAGCGGTTTTGACCCCATTTTCTGTCGGTATTTAAGTGTCATTGAAGTAAACTTTCAGAAAAATGACAGGTATAGCGTCAACAAACCTTTTAAATGTCCGAGACAAGCTGACGAATATAGCCAATTTAACATGTAACTCTATTAGGTTTGATTGACTGGTCCAAGACCTAGACTTGTGTTTGTTTATTTTCGTCGATGATAATATAATTCAAAATGGCGGCCCCACGCTCACTGACCTATTTTGGCTGGTTCAAACTTTCTGACTAAAACCTCCTGAAAATGGCCCGACTTTGCTACTAACACTTTCCCTGCATTATCACTATATATTCATAAGACAGATCCCTTTCTAATTTGATCAAATTCTGTCTAAAAATGTCAAAATTCCAGTAGATTCAAACCAGCTCAGAAAACCAAACCTTCCCTTGCCAAATCTCGTCTCTGGGCATGCAGTGTGTGTGCGGCCGTCACACTGTTTACAAAGCTATCCTGCTAACTGTAAATCTGTAAATCCAGTTTCACGAATATAGTCTGATAGATTAGCCATTTCACTATTAAGTAGAGTGGTCACTTGGTTGTTGGAAATTTTCGTTTACTCCCCTCAACGTCAAATCACTTCGGTATGTGAAGAATGTGGGGATGTTGTCAGACATGACGTGTGCATGTAAAAAAAATGACCAATTTTGGGTAGATTTGAAACCTGAAAATACGAAAAACACTCGTAGTCAGTTATATTCCGGATACAGCATTATGGACTTGGTCATATATAGATAGCAAAGATTGTTTGGGGCCAGAATATGGGTCCAAGTTTCAGGGGCTAGCTTCATATTTTGGGGAGATTTTTAAATATGGTGTAAAAATTTGCTATTTTTTTCTACCGGGTTACGAGGGTATATATGATGACTTGAACTAGCTCTTATATATCTTTCTCGACATTGCAATGAAAATTGATCAGTTTGCTAATATATATACATATATAAATATACATACATATATATATATATATATATATATATATATATATATATATATATATATATATATATATATATATATATATATATATATATATACTTTAAACTTTAAAAACATTATGTACAGGTTTTTGTGCTGCTACTGTTTCCTCACAGATAATGGCTTACAGGAAGCAAATGTGAGAACCATGTGGCGAAAAGACTACCAAACAGGGCAAAATGGAAAAAAAATATACAGGAAGACCAAAATGACAAAACATGCACCATGAACCTGATCCAAGCAACCTTATCATCTAGTAGGTGAGACTTGTCCACACAACTCCCTGGGAATTACAAAGGTCAGGCCAATGGGAATGACAAAGCCAGTTTGGGGGTTCAATTGTGTGTAATATCAGAAATTTTATGCCATGATGGGCTAATGCAGATCCGGTTGACGAGGGAACAACTCCCAAATGGAAAGTCACTATTATTGTAAACAAATCCATTGATCTATTTTAACTCTGATAAGGATTATAAAGAATATAATAGTTTCAATTTGGGTACTGATATGAAGAGGTGCTATCATTGCCTGTATGCAAACAGATAGACTGCTGGACCTTTGTATGGTGCAAAAAGCTCACCATCTTGTCATGGTTACCTCATGAAATGTAATTACGAAATGCCTGCCATTCTTTGGCATCAAATTAGATACATTTGCCTTCATGGCGTGCGTCATTGCCTTAAGGAAATTCGGCTGGAATTGGTGTCCCGAATTTGTGTAGAGCAGCTCTTTATGTGAAGGCATTAGGAGCTATTCTGCCTCATGGTTAGTAGACCAAGGGTAGATAGCCTCCATCATGTGTTAAACAGTAAAAACCCGGCGGGGGTGGGGGTGGGGGTGTGTGAGAAGCAGCAAATCTGAACCTCCTTTATATCATATCTCATCTTTTGGTAGGTTTACCAGGGATTAGAGGAGTGATCTAGGTCAAGGGCAGAATGCAGCCTAAATCTATTCAGTGCTAATTCCTCTGTTGTGTCCCTGAGCCAAGAATATATAGTTTAGTCGAACCTATCTTTGACCATGTTTGTAAAAAATATATACTGCTTAAGGTGTTTATTTCATATAAAGTACAATCAATGTCTGTTCCTCCATTTGCTTGTTAAGTGCCGTTTGTGGTGGCAAATGGATAAAGATTGGTCCAAGAACAAGCACAGGATGAAATACTCTCATAAGACCAATCAAATAGAAGAAGGTGTGCCACATAATCCTGGGACTTGTATGATTAAACAACTTACAATAATCAAGCAAGGTTTATCCCTATGAACCTTACTATCGCAGACTTACTACACTGTTATATACTCTTTAAAGAACGCATCTTTATGCTACCACCGTAACAGTTAATGCTCATTGTTACCATGATAATGAGACAATCAGAACCTGACATAACTCTAAGAAAACGACAAAATGTTATGGAGGATATATGAATGGATGGAAGCATGATGAATAACCACTACATGACTTTTCTGACAAAGCTGCACACATTTTTAAAAAATTAATATCTAAGTCAGCAGCAGTACCTTCTGTGACCTTCAACATGGCAAACTAACATTCAGAAATTAATGCCTTGTCATACGTCTATGAAGAAAGTGTACAACGAATCCAGCTGCGTTTTCCAATTTCTTCATCCTTTTCAGTGAGGAGGGTACCTTTTGAAAAAGCGTTCTCAATGCTTTAGCAATGCTCCCCAACCCTCGCCCAACCATTTCCTCTGAGTGTGTTAAAACTCTTTTAAATATTTTGCTACTGTGGGGAAAGCCCAAACCACTCTGAACACTTCCAAACTTTTTGAACTTCTTTTAACGCCTTCCCCAACATGTACTCTTCAACAGATGGAAACATTCTTAAACCTTGTCCTATGTGTTCAGACCCAAAACCCTCTTGGGGATGCTTCTAAATGTTTTTAGTACCTTCAAGCTATATAAGACACCTTTATATACTTGCAAAAAAGTTTCTATCCCTTTCAACATCTGCAGTGCAAAGAGTTAACCTTGTTTTACAAATAATCCATTAATATGTTTTATTATTAGATAGTAAAATGTACAACCTGACATGTACATCTGTACCTAGATTTACCATAGATTATACAGCATGAAGGAGGGTAGAGCGTAGGGAAAAGAAGAAATAGGAATGCAGGGCAAGACAAAGGGAACCTGCGGTGCAGGCACCTGTCAAATTCAGTGAAGGCAATAAATTACATAGTTAATTTTCATCTTGAGGGTGTTGTGCGTTTGTCTTAACATGTATATTGATGCATCTTTTTAACTTAAACAACTTTTGACCATTGCTCTTATCAAAGTTTTGTAAAGAAAATAAAAAGACAAGAAAATATGATACCAAACGCACAAAATGATATACGTCATAATGTGAGCCACTTATACTGACAGATCATGCCAAAAGACCACGTGCTTACCAAAGACTCTTTAAGTTGACAAGGCTAACATGCAGCAAAAACCAAGGTGACCTAAAAAAAACACATGCTATTTGATCCATGTGTATGCATGTAGGCATTACAAACCATACTTTCAGGTATTGATCTTCTGTAGAGCCCAACGACACCAACTTCTCCTGATTGTTGTACTGCCGGAAATTACATGGATACCAACACAGGAATTTTACGGCACTGCTCTTCCTGGGTGGATTTCCATATGGTCAATGTTGCACCTGGGTATTATCATTAATGCTCAAATATGGCAAGAAGTGCTACCTATCAAATGACGACACCTCAGGCCCCTTCATACCGAAAAATGATTATTACTTTTCATGTATAATGTTATTATCAATTTCAAGACATTTACATACCATACCCTTAATTCCTGATAAACTTTTCAAATTTTCAGGATGGCTGGAAGCAGTCACTTCTACAAGACACGGTAGCGATATATTTTCCTGGCTTCAAAAAAACACAATCATGTGGAACTTTGAAAAATTCACTTTAATAAATAAATAGATAAATCAAACAAATAAACACACAAATAAATAAATAAATAAATAAATAAATAAATAAATAAATACATACATAAATAAATAAATAAATAAATAAATAAATAAATAAATAAATAAATAACCAAACAAGTCAATACATAAATAAAGAAAAAACAGTTATATTGCTAAATACAAGGGTTTATAACCTATTATTTATATTGTATTTGTTTTCAACAACAAGCGAATATTTTCTTTTAATTAAATGCACAAAGTATAGTTATTGTTATAAACAATGACAGACCAATTGATTGCCTTTTTATAAGCCGGATATATGGAATTAAATCTGTATTAATCAATTCTGTCTTTCACATGCTTGTTCATTCCTTTGCAGACCTGAAATCGACATAGGCCTTGGTCCTAGCACCCGGCGTTTATCGTTTCCTTACACGCTCAGCAGCATATTACCTCTCAGCCCATCGATCCTCTTGTTGGGAAAGGATGTTTATCCTTATTACTTGTTCAGCCTGCTTGCCACCCACTGAGGTTTCGCTTGAAAGTATGTTTCAAGTAGCTTTTAAGATCTCTATGTTACAACCACTGATGTTTTCACACATCCAAGTGTGTTCTTTCCAGTCGCTTATCAACTAATACACTCATGCTTCTACTAAATGCCAACTTGTCAGTGACGCATTATTATTAAAATATCAAACCCAACAAAACCGGGCTGTTTCTTCCCCGTCCTTCTTTCTTTCTCTCCTTCACGCAATACATATACACATGTATGCCTGCAACTGGTGGGCTTGCAGGCATAGGCCCGTTCAAGCATAAAATTGAACACAAAACCCAGGTTTGAAAACTTTTCGGCGCAATGCCGACAAAATATTGTGGTTTTCCCCGTAATTTGTACTGAATGAACAACTGCAAGCAAAGCTTCTCCTGGGTTACAAAGAGAAAGATATACCTGGCACACGGGTACTTCCCTTGACGGGGCTGTTAGGCCTATGTTTAGAAAAGAGCACTTTGTTGATATGTATCACTAGTGGATGAAATTGTACACACAAAAAAAGTGAAGGGGGGGGGGCAGAAACTTTTTACTCACAGGGACACGATGACGATCCCCAGTGGTTAAAGTTGGGTGGCGACATTTTGTGTGATGAAATGATTTTTGACAAACCAAATGTTTACCATCCCAAGACTTTAGGGTGAAAAGATAATGAACTTAAGCACACCGATATTATAACCAGGGGTGAACAGATTGTTTTTCAAACTCATTTCATCCATAGGGACCACACAGGTCCTTCTGGTAAATCAAAGTTCTCTTTAGTCTGATCACAGTAATTTTTTTTGGGTAATTTTCCATGACAATTCTGTCATCAAAATGGTATGATATTTAGGTAAAAACCAAGGTCGTGTGCATACCCGCTTGTCATAATACATGATCGCTAGATGTGTTTGGTGTGCAAGTGATCATGAAGAATGATTAGGGATAAGGAAGCTGGAAACATTACTACTAAGATTACTACTTTTGCACTGCATACTCTCATCCCTTGATTACGACTGACATAGACGTAGTTTCCGCCAAGCTGTGGATCTTAAAACAAAAGACCTGTCGTTGTCTCATAATTGAGGTGAGAGGGAGCGGGTTGTCATGCAGCCTTCCTTCTTTCCAAAAAATCCATTATTGATAACCAGCGAACCAGTTCCATGTATGCAGAAAATCTACATGAGTGCAACCTGCCTTGTTGAGCCTTGCTTTTCCATTCTTCACTTACAATTAGACTGATCTCATGTGTTATTTAACAACTTATACCAGTTCTTAAAAAAATATTCATACACCAGTTCACTTCTACAAGTCGCATCATAAGGTGGATCAGGTCTGTTTGGGATGGCTTCATTGGGAATAATTGTGTCTTAGTGATTACACTTGGGGCCTTAAGGCCTACAAAAATGTCTTTGGTATTGCGCCAAGGAACACTCAGAAAAGACATTAATTCTTACTTTTGATGTCGGGCAAAGCCATCAAAAGCAAGCCAATGTTTTTAGTTTTAACTTTTCGGCATTCACCCTTCATATTGTTGGAAACGTTTCTGTTGGCTTCTCATAGAAAGCTGTCAATGAAACTTACGGTTTTTTTTGTTTTTTGTTTTTTGTTTTTTGTTTTTTGTTTTTTGTTTTTTTTGTTTTTGTTTTTTGTTTTTATTTTTTGTTTTTTTTGTTTTTTGTTCTTTTTTTTGTTTTTTTTTCATTTTTTGTTTTTTGTTTTTTGTTTTTTTTTTTGTGTTTGCTTTATTTCTTTCACATTAATTACCAATATGAAAAAAAAATATCATGTTAAGCTACATGTTGTTTTGGCACGGAGAGCACACATTTTATGTGCACAAACCAAAGAGGACAAAACAAACGATGTCTATTATAGACAAGTTAAATGATGACAATACCAACTTATGATTCACTCTCTTGTGAGGGAAGGAAGAGAAATCTGTCAGTACTTCAATAATTAACTTCAAAAATTGTGACATATAAAACAGACAGTCACAACTTTTAAAAATTATTCATGTTCTGCTTTGTGTTTCTGCTGGCTTCTCATAGAAAACTGCCAATGAAACTTGCGTGCTATTGTTTGGGGGGAGGGGGGTTCGTTTTTTTGTTTTTGTTTCTTTTTTAGCCTTATTTCTTTCACATTTATTACAAATAAAAAAAAAAATATCCCGCCTTGACATGGATAGTCCTTTGCTGTAAAGATTTATCATAAACATATTTATCTCAAATTGGACGCTATAAGAGAGTGATTCCTAAAATAGAAACAAAAACGATGTAGAAAACACACGATCAGACATGGGATCTGTTTGCAGGCCAAATCCAGGCAGCTAAGGAAATACAGTAGCACAGAAATATCAGGTAACAGTACAGTTAAAGCACGGAGCAGACACGCCCTGAGCGCTGTCCTAGACACTCACTCTCTTAATCATTCACACATATACACAAAAACTGGAAACGTACAGTATATCAAGCTGTGCAGTAAACATACATAGTCTGTAATGAATTTTTGATGGGCGATGTTTAGACAACCTTTATGTTATTTCACGCATATTCAATGCTATTGATCAATTGTATACATATCTCCTTTTACTTTGTTGTGAACCAGGCAAATTACCTTGCTCTTGGACAGTTTGCAATACCTAAAGTTCTGGGCTTTGTTATCCCTTCATGTATGATCTATATGCATGAAATTGGTCTGGCATGGTGGAAAAAAGTAAAACAGAATTGTCTCTTTTAATGTGCAACGTGAAGTGAATGTCATTGATGTGTGTTTAAGTGTGTTCCTTTTGGTTTCTCTGTCTTACAGCAAATATCATATTAAGCTACACATTGTTTTGACATGGAGAGCACACATTTTATATGCACAAACCAAAGAAGACAAAACAAACGATGTGTATGGTAGACAAGTTAAATGATGACAAATATCAACTTATGATTCACTCTTTTGTGAGGGAGGAAGAGAAATATGTCAGTAATTCAATAATCAACTTTTAAAATGTGACATATAAAAAGACACAGTCACAAGTTTTAAAATTAATTCATGTTCAATTACTAGAGAAAAAAAGCAAAAGGAGGAGAGGGGAGGAGAGGAAATAACGGGAAGGGAAGGCAAAGGGAAGGAAATAAGTAAATACGTAAAAATAAAATGTTATGAAAGCAAAGCCTAATCACTCACAATAAAAATTACAGGCTCCTAAGATGGAATTTACAGGTTCCTAAGATGGAATTTACCCTCCCTCATCGGTAGCAAAACGTCGCCAAATAAGTGCATGCCAACATATTTATTGTAGGAGATATAAACCATACACATATGGCAAAATCTTGAGCATTTTTGTATTTGGTCGCAATAAACCAATAATGTTGTTTTACATATCAAATAAATGGTGTTTACTGCTCCTCAGAATTTTGGTAAACTGTGAGGCCCAGTTGTACCTATAAGATTCTCCCGATATTGTGTCACTTCATGACATCATAAAACAGATAATTTAAACATATTTTATAATACCTATTCGTCACAGTTTACTCAAAACACGAGAAGTTTTGCAAGTTCTCTTTTTTGCCTGACTAGTGCAGTGTCTTTTCAATTCAATGCACGGTTATATTTTCAAACTCCCGAATGCGGGAGACAGCAATTACCTGTTCACATTTATCAACAGTAATACTGTGGTAATTGTTATTTTTCAAGTGATTTGTGGCTCTTAAAACGCTGTTGAATTTCCTTTGGAAATCCTCAATGAAATTCAGAAGAAAGGGAATGATATACAACATAATGTGTCTCACGCTTTCATGATTACCTCTTGTCTTCCATGGTTATTCTATTCCCTAAGTAGCATAGATCAAATCTCAGTTTCAGATGGCTATGCACTCTAAGGATTACTCAGACCAACCTTTTCTTGTGGAAATGACTAACAAAATGGTGAACAAGTGAAATGTAGGACGCTGTTACAGGACCAACTAGCAAGCTTTACACTCAGAAACCTGACGCTGATATGTTCATGCTCGGGATGCTGCCAGCATTTGTATTTATTTTGTGCTCATATAAATAAATGCAGGTGATTTTTCAGTATATATTGTGGTTCACCCAGGGTGTACCAAAGAAAACTGTTCACTTAGTCCAATACACATAAGTCCCACCAACCAGCAGAATAAATGCATTTCAGAGCAGTCCAATATGCGTCATCTTGTTTTGTTTTAAATGTCTATTTCAATAGCATTCCTTGTGTAAAGTTTCTAGCATATAACCAAGCCCCTGTAATATTTTTAGCCTCTTTTTCCGTATCAACCTAGTACAATATATTTCATAATTATTTTTAAATAATCCACTCTCGTCGCAAAATTAAGTTAAAGTCATCAATATGACCTAATCGATTTGCACTGGACGAAATCTAGATATCCCATAACTGTGGCAGGTTCAACTCAATCATTTTTTAGATATAAGATTATACATCTTTAAACACATTTTAGGTTTTAATTCCTGTCAAATTATAGGAAGTCCTACTAGTGTCATACGCAACCGATATATGGCGTCCTTTACAATTGCACTGAATTTCATGTACAAAAGAAATAAAGATGCTGGAGTGGTCACAGGGTTTTCCATTTTGACCCATTAATTGCATATTACTGTAGGTGGCGCCACCAATATCGAACTCAATCTACAATTCCAAAGACCAGTACATTCTGAAAGTTGTTTGAGGATAATCTGAAAACTGTGAACTGTTATGCATCCACAAGGGAAAGTTTATAGACACACGGATGGACACACATCTGGCCTGAAGGACCAACGTCAATGATAAAAAGCACCTTTACATTCGTCAAAAGTAAGAAGTCGTCAGTAAAGGCCTTTGTGTCGATTAGAACTGTTCACAAGGGCGTCTACATGATAAACAACTGGCTTTAGTCACTCTCGAGGATATTGCAGCTAGTCAAAATTGTAACTACACGTCTAGCAATCAATATTTCAATTTTGTTTATACATACAACTAACATGTACTTACAGGTAAGTTGACCCAAAAGGGTACAAAATTCGGATATGTCCGAAGCTGAATGTTGACAGTATTTTTCAGGATACATGTAATGCTTTTCATTACTACTGCATGAAGTAGGCTTGAAAAAAAGAATAAAATTTCGGAAATTTGAACGATAGTTATACGACTTGAAAAGAGCCTTTGGAAATTGAATTTATCATTACAAACAACACATGAAGAATTTAGTATTGTAAATTTAAAGCAGCCTATGGTTTCGAAAAAGTAAAAAAAGTACAAAAAAGATATGTTATCCCTAACATTGATAAGGCAGGAGCCATTTTGGGATCATCCTTAAAAACAGTACCTGAATGTTTTGAAAAAGATGGCATAAGCAATATTTCAGACATAAGAGTAAATAACATATATAAAGTACACAAACAACCCATTGATAATTTGACAGATATACATAAGGATGGGATGAAAAGAAATATAAGTATCAAAATTTCTTTAGAGGACTATAGTATTCCATGTTTGTTTTGGATACCGTAGTTACATAACACCCCTTTTAAATGGAAATTGAAAGCTGGTCCTCCAGAATTTACGAGAAAACAACTATCAAAGGAATTGACACCGTGTTTGACTGCAATTCGGAATCATTTTATTAAATACTGCAGTGCGCTTTCTAGAAACTGTGAAATATATTGTTTTTGGAGCATTGCCACTTCCTCTGAGTTTGAATCTGAAATTAAAGATTTAAAAGCAAAATGTAGCACATTGTTTACTTTCGATGCTCTACACAAATCTACCCATAAATGAAGTCTGGAGTTTTCTTTCAGAATTGAGAGTTGACAACTAAAGAGAACTTGATTTTTTGGAGACTTTCATAATGAGGTGAAAGTGTCATCATAAAGCTAGAAAACATGTTCTATATAGTTACCCACTTAAGACCCTTTAAGTTATTTGGGCTAATCCAGCCTATGTTATAAGTCTACAGAAGAACGTGACAATCGTACTTCCATGTGTATATACTTTAGACAGTGACAGGTTAGCTTTTGGACTGTAGAGAGTTCGGACTATGAAATAGGGTAATGACTATCAGGAAGTGGCTTTGCATGAAAAGAGACAAATATCTCTGTGATCTACACGCACACACACACACAAACACACACACCACACACACACCACACACACATACGCACGCACACACACACACACACACACACATATATATATATATATATATATATATATATATATATATATATATATATATATATATATATATATAAGCTAAATAATGATAACTAGGTGTTTTACTGCCCTTTTAATAGCACTGATTTGATTGATTATTCATTTGCGTAATCGAAATACATATGTGTTCAAAGTTTCACTTGACACAGAAGAAAGATTTATTGCAAAATTTTCGTGTTTCTGGCCCCGGGTGGAACAAGGTTGCTTTCCTATGCCCACATACATAATATTTGTGTCTGGGTGTTGAAATCAAATGTATCGCGGGTGTAGTGTGTACTGGTGGGTTCCATAGGCAGCCTCTGTGTTTCTAGCATATGCACCTATTGTTGTCTCTGCTACTTGCAAAACAGGCAGGAATGTATATAGGATAAGGTCTATGCAGTTGTGATCTATTAAATGAACCTTTTTCTTGCCATATGTTGGCTTCATATTGTGTGACCCACAGATCACTCACTTGAAATTTAGAATTCTTAATGTTTCCAATGTATCATTATTGTGTTGCCTTGCTGTAATATGATGAACCCACGTCAGCTTTATTAGGGAATAAACATTATTGTAAGAGAATAGTACACTGTCAAAGATTTGCATAGGGAAACCATCTACGTCAGTGTAAAAACCTTTATTGCAGCCAGCATTCTAGGTTCATTCAAATAATCATGGAGGGTTTGTTACAGCTTAAATTTAGGTCAATAATATTATGTATCACACAGCATATCATCGCAACACCAGTATATGGCAGGCACCCAGTTACCAAAATGCGATGTTTAGTGCACTCCTTATATTGACATAAGACACAAAATTAATCTCCAAATGAAAATCCTTTATATAATTTTAAAAAATTAGAGGAAACACATTGTAATATTTCTCCTCTCACCTGGCATTATTGATCCCTCACCCAAAATATTTTAACCTCCCTCAAAAGAAATAGATCCCGTATCTCTTTGTCAAAAATTGACGTGTACATGTGATGTTGTATAATCCTGTTGTTGCTTTTTTTCCTTATGATTTTGAAATTGTTGTGCTATGTATCATTTTGTATTTGTGTGTACTTTGCTGTCTTTCTATTTTCATTATACATGTATTTGACAAAATACTATGCACTTTGTTTTATGGTGCAGTCAATAAAGTTTATTCCACATGTACATTACACGTCAGAAGGCCTGTTCAAAAATTTCTTACATCAGGTTTTCTTTAAGATCTGATGACCTATTACTAAAAGCAATTGTACCATTTGGTACTCTTGTTAGCGAGGCAAGAGAGAATAACCAAGACGAGTGTCACATACACAATTATTTCTTGGTTTATGTTAATACTGATCCTAATAAAAACGGCTGTGTGAATTGCGAAATTTTAATCAACGAGCTTCATCATCGACGTACATTTTCATAAGTATACGATTAACATGAATAGCTACATAATCATTTGTTTTCGTTGTAGGTTATTTCTTATAAATATATTACCAAACCCTTTCCCTCCCAACAAGTCAAACTATGAAAGCGGTGAGAGTTCAAAGAGACAAATGTAAAGATACAAATTTTATACTTATGTTGATTTGAAAAAGCAGGACTCGTGTAAGTACCTTCTTGGAATTCGAATCAACTAGGCCACAAGTGTTTCAAAATCAAGAATCCACCAGTATCTTTTCTCGACAAAAGAATACATTGTCCATTAAATTATAATATTCACAATATCTTAAGACGTAACACTAATATCGCTTTCAATATGCTAACTACATTTAGGATATCTACAATAAAGAAACAAAAATGTAAAAAGGAAACCTTGCACAAATTTCTGAGTAATATTTCTGAATGAATAAGGAACGTAAATTGTCATTTTGTCACAATCAAAGCAGGTGCTTGGGAGCAACTCTATATGACTGACAGCCTCTACGCTGTCTCTTCAAGCCACTTAATTGCGCAACGGTAAATACCACAAGTATTATTGTTTTGGCAACATCTATGCTTACTCTGTGGGTAATCACTGCTCAGCATCCTGCTTGCTGAGAGTGGGTTTATCATCTGCACTGCAGTGTTTGTGAAATATGACATATCTGTTGTGCAATGCCCTTTTATGGGTGCACGGTTGGCTGAGCTGCAACACACTTGCCTTTCACCTCTGCGGCCCGGCTTTGATTCATGGCTGGGGAAGCAGATGAAAAGAGTTCCTACCATTCTGACTGTGCATTGTGGTTTTATCCCAATCCTTCGGTTTCCTCAGCCAAACAAGTAGATAAGAAAGTACATGCCACCATCTGTGACATGGGGAGTGATTAATTTAGGCTTAGCCTGTTTCGAAATCCATGCAGAAGATATGGGTCTATACTTTTTAATGCCGTTTTAGTTGGTTTGTCCCTTGAAAATATGTGAATACTGATTGACAACTTAATGTCTCATTTTGATATTTTGTTATCTTGTCTTTATTTGTACTTTTGCATTCAATTACCCTTCTCTAAGCCCACAGTGTTGTGTTCAATGGACTGGTGCACAGCTGACCATGTTTTTGTGTTATACATATACTGCTGAGCGGATCTAAAAAGCTAAGCTACAGAAAATCACACATATAAGCACAATACATAGTTTTAACAGTGAAATAGAGTGAGCATGCTTACATGAAAAGTGGTATTTGCTACAGTATTTAAAATCTCGTTATTAGTACAGCAGACTTTGAAGAAGGCGTGAAACCATTTGCAATTTTGGTGATCATTATTTAAGTCATAGCAAATTGCATGCAGCAAGGCACTGTGGCTTGTGAAGGGATGTTTCCGAAACTAGTCTAATTGTCTTGCGACAGGCAATGAGGAACATTTTAGAACTTTTTCTGGCGAAATCCTACAACTGGCTACCATAAAAAGGTATACTTGGTGTCTTGAACAATTTATATTTTGTCCTCAAACACACATGCCTCAACTAGCAATCAGCGCTAAAAATTCAAATATGCTCCTGTTTATTTTCAGTCTTTGCATGTATTTCGATATTTGCTCATTAATATTTGTGAAAGATACATTCTTGTATCTATACCCATTTATATATAATTTGGAAAAACACGAAGCAGTCAATCGGTTCAAGGACATGACTTCAGGCTCACTCGGATTAAACAGTACCTTTTATTCTTCAGAAAATACTTAGTAAGAAACTTAGTCATCGATGTGAGAGTGGAACTTATGACACTTATAATAGGAACAACACAGAGCTTGCCTGCGGGATCTGAAATGCCCGAGTGAACGACATGAATAGCCCATTTTTATGCCTCATTCTCACAAACTTATCCTTGTCACTTTACAATCAACTTTACATCACAATGAAGGCCTTAATCTTTTCTTTATTACTGTGGTGTTGTTATTTTCATTGATATACATGTTTTTTTATTGAGCGGGATGTGAAAAAGTGATATTTTCAGTGCTTTCACACCTTTCTCGCGTGTGTGGGTAATCGTCAAAGTTGACCCTTTCCTTCGTTTCGGTCAGCGTCATTTTCTGAATGAGTGATAAAATTCAAAATTGCCATAGATAAAAAGAACAGATTCTAAGCTTTATTTTCCTACAAAAAAAACCCTAGTACAAGGTTGAAAATTTGAAATGAAATTTCAAAATGTTAGAAAATAATACATGATAAATTTGTATATAGCTAAAAAGCTTATTTAAAGCAGAAGAATTTAAAAAAAAAATGAGTTTGTAATATGCACCGCAAAAATACGCTGTTAATTTTTGTAACTAGCTCAGCTTGCCTAAAGCGAAGAAGGAGTTCCGCCATTTTTTCGTGTCGCCGGCAATACTGCACAGAGCGTCAACATGGGCAGTTACATAACAAATCAATGTATGTTGATTTATTAAAACGAAAAAAAAAAGAGAAAAGAAAAGAAAAGAAGAAAGAAAGAAAGAAAGAAAGAAAGAAAGAAAGAAAGAAAGAAAGAAAGAAAGAAAGAAAGAAAGAAAGAAAGAAAGAAAGAAAGAAAGAAAGAGACAGACAAACAAACAAACAAACAAAGAAAGGAAGAAACCAGACCTCACCTGTCCAAAATAGGAAAAGAAAAGAACATGGATAGGTTCAGGCCAAAATTATTTTAATTTGAAAAAAAGCATTTGGTTGGATGTGAATAAATTTGTCTCAAACAAATTATAAAAAGTGTAGAAGACTTAGGTGTATGTGTGTTACGTTATTATTAAACCATGAAAGTTATATCATTTGATAAACATGTGAAATTAATTTTCTGTGTCTTCTTTCTTTTCATGACCACATAGCAAACCAGCCGGCTTGACCCACAGTGTTTCCAGGATGTCGATTTCCAACTGGTGCAGTGTGCCAGGGGTGATGTGACAAGGTGACTTCTTCGAGAGCTATCAACATAGTATACATTAGACCTCCTTTAAATAGTTGATTTAGTATGGCCACGAATGTTAAGTGCGAGCCAACTAAAAACAGAGATTTCAAAGATAAAGACAAAACCAGAAAAAAATTTCTGAAGGACTCTCACAGAAATAATAAAGCAGAACTGTATGTACGAGAAACGTTTTGCCAAAATCAAGAAGAGGTAAATAGTCATGTCGAAAAAGAGACTGTTGGCCATGTTTTGTTTGTAGTATGTACAAAAAATAGACAGGGAGCTGCATGGAAAAAAGGTGTGAACATGGGTAGCCATTTACAGAGAGTGTTGAAATGTGTGTTATGGAACTATTCGGTGAGTTGGATATACCGGGGCAAAAGTTGGTGCTGTCCAGCAAAGTGTGTCCATTTGGTTGTTCCATTAAACTCTAGAGTCATTACCACCTGCAGCAAAAGCAACTTCAATGGCAGATCTAGGGCCCCTGTTCTTGCTAAAAATCAGGTATCTGAGACACTTGTTGAGTCAGGACATTTTGATTTGCACGGGGATGGGACTACATACAATTGAAATGAAATGGTTGGTCATTAAGTATCTTTGAACTCAGGTGAAACTCTCCCTGTAGGTTTTTTCCTGTTGCAGTAAAGGATAGTGTTACTCTGCTGGATAAAACAGTCATAATGGTGCCCAATTTTTCTGCAGAGGATGATGCAGAAAATCAAGAAAGGATGTTTAAAGACATTTTGAAGAAAAGGAAGAAACAATGTGAATGAAAGTAAATGTACTTAAACACATCAATTGAAGAGTTTTACTAGTGTCTCTTCATTTAATTTGAGGTGATTATTTCAAATTTCTGTGTTTATGTGAAAATCTAAAGGCAAATTAAATGAAAAAGGAATCCTGACCCTCACATGTCTAAAGACTGGGTTCATTTTTACAGGGATAAAAGTTTTGCAGTTAATGTTACCTCTTGGTCTCTGAATATATTACTGCGCATAAATTTTGGAAAACTTTATGGTGTGACTAATAGCCTACAACAATAGACCACTATCCCTGGCAAAGGGGAGTTGGGAGGCCATTTAATTAAGTAAAATTAATTTGCATATTGTTGCACTAATTAATCTGTTACATGGCCAAGACCAAATTAAGACATTTGAGAGTATGAAATAGAGTAAAAATGTTAGAGAAATTATCATAAAGTCGAATTTTAGATAACTTTTGATTATGTTTCTTTTCTGTAAATTTACATGTATATTCCAGTTAGTTATTTTTCAACTAAATTTGCATATTTTTCAATATGTCATGTATGATGTATGAATATTGCAAAACATAGCAGTCAAAATAATGAAACTGTGTAACAAATTAAGAGATTATCTGGAAAAGTCAGTTTGGTTGAATATTTCATTGTGTAGGCGAATTTTGCCTCTTTTTCTATTTATCGATTATTTATCTTGTGGTGCTCAATTTGTTTATTGCTGTCATTTGTGAATCACTATATGATTATACTAAAAAGAAGTCTTAAGGAACATGGAATGGTGAATGAAATTTTCAGAAAAAAACTTGATTAGTTTTAATTTGGTGTCATTATGTTGTTCGGCCAATTTTCTATATCATCTGTATATGCAAATTTTACATTTTAATTTGCATATTGGTAACACTTGTGGATCAACTGGATGATTAAATAAAATCATAGTATTCAAAAGTGTGAAGCAGTGTAGAAAATTTCTTGAAATTATCTTTGTTAGTTCATTTTTGGTAAATTTTTCAGTATTTTACATTTTCTACAAATTTCTTGTGTTGGCTAATGATGCAGATTTTGAAGGCTAATTTGGATATTTTTGTCAGGACATTAGCTGCTTTATCATTATGTCAGACGGGGAAGTCATTATTATAAAACAGTGTAAGAAACTTGGAGAAGTTGTCAGTGTTTCTCTAAATTTGGTGGCTGTTTGAATATGTAGGATTTTCTGTCATTTTCCGCATTTTGCGATTAATATCTGTAAGTCTATTACAGCCACATACTTTAAAAAAAATAGACATGTTATATGGATCATTTTACAATTATAACAGCATTTGTGGGCTTGTGCATTTCTTCTTCTGCAGTGCCCTGAAAATAGGCAAAAATGGTAAAAGTGTGCATAAAACAGTTGCCAAATTGAAATAAAAGTGATTTTTGGAAGCCTATAACAGTGAAGTGAAATGCATTTCAGCATCTTTTATCATGTATAATAAAACGTGGTTGTATAATTGAGACAGATTATGGTTTTTTGTTTCTTGGGGGTAGGGGATGGGGGGTCTTTCTCTGTATATGGTACCATGAAGTTTGGTTTTTGTCTCATTATTGAAAATCCTGAAAAATGTCTAAGTCCAGCCGTCAGAAAAAAATCGTAAAAAACTAATTTGAAAAATAACCAATTGGTCCGATTTCAATGAAATAAACACTGTTTTCTCTCTTTTTGAGAGATCTTTCATTTGAAATAGGTTTAAAGTGGGTTGCAACATCAGAAAAAAAACTCTCTGTGGTACCTACTTATAACATCCGAATATGCAACTGCTCTGACAAATCTTTTTGCAGAAGTAAAGGCCAAATCCAGATCCCCTTAAATTTGAAATAAGTTGACAAGATACACGCTTAAAAGTAATGGTGAAAGAAACCACCTTGGTTTTTACTATCAGAACAGGTAAACAGCCAAAACTTAGTATTAACCCACACTATCTGAATATATATATATATATATATATATATATATATATATATATATATATATATATATATATATATATATATATATAAATCGAAATGATAGTGGACACAAGACTCACTTCAGCAGCATCGAAAACTCGACTCTGTCAAACGGTTGAGTCACATCTCAAACACCTAATGGACATCAGCACCTCTTTCTTACTAATAGATTATGCATTCTGATACAGCAAAAGAGCTGTGTCTGGTAGCAGAATCAGGTTTAAAACAAAATTGCAAATTTGATGTGCAAAATATGTATCAATTGAAAATGAATATAACCCAGTCTAGTAGCATGGTTAAGACAATTCTTTTGGGCAATATCTCGGTAGTTTGGAATCATTAAGCGTTTTTCTTCTGTTTTGGAGTTCGGGAAGAATCATATTATGGAGTTTGCCATCTGAACGGGGAAACCTTGTTTCACCATGGATTATTTTCTACGTTTAAAAGTGCAGTTCTAATGTCCAAATTAAGTTGGCAAACATTCATTATGAACGATTCTTATCTGACCAGATACATGTCTGCACTTCAGGAATTAAGTATGACGTGACGTTGATTGCTGCCAATATATCATGAAAGAAGCGGTTTAATCGAAGTCAGATCTGGTGCATCGGCGAGCCATCTGACGGAGTCCCATCACCTCCTGAGTAATATATTGGCAATGATGAATACCACGCTGTACTCCATTCCTATTGAAATATAGTTTCAATTTGAAAATACCCCAAATTTGACGCAAAAAGGATTTAACTGGCCTATTTTCACACGTTATCATCGCTTTTATATATGCCATTCCCGTTGGCTTGCTCACTTCCCCCTCTGCAGAATTACCGTTTTGGCGATGAGCAGGGCCCTATGTGGGAAGATTGTACTGCTTAAAGTAACAGCCTTCCAAATACGCATAGGCTTACAATGTGGATCATAAAAATAAGACACCAAAGTTGATCATAATTATATCCTAGGCCTACATGTAGCAGTCCTGCAGCTCCAGGCCTACATACCTTTCTGAAACGTGGAAACCTTAATAGATCCCGCCAGGTGAACGATGTATGACAAATGTGATTGGCCGAACGAGGTCATGTAACAAATCAATGTGTCACGGTTGAAAGTGAATGATGGTGGCAAAGCAGGAAAAGTCACCCTGTGTTGGTCAATTTTTGAAATAGTTTATGTTCAACTTGGATTATTTTTCCGGGCAATGGTTTATCAAGTGCAAGACCCATGCAACAATTATGACAGTACTTGGCGAAAGTTATTTTTGGAAGAGGAGCCAGAAGAATTAAATGCCATGGCATGCGTAGGCTTACAACTAGTTACTGACACAGTCTCTTGACACTGGTTCAGCGGTTGCAGTAATCTGGAAGATTGTTTACCAAGGTTGTCTATGGATGCACTTGCATTGATTTGTGTGAGGGTCATTGGGATAATTGTGGAGTAATGACGTGATAAGGTTTGTAACTTTGCTATGTGTGGTTGCTGCAGTATTGAGGGCAAGTGCAGATAGGGTGTCCAGATGCATTTCAATTACTGCACCATCTATCATCAACCATGGTAACTAACCTAGGAACACGGAACCAAAAATTTACATTGCATTGTCGTGAAGATATTTTGTGAACATTCTCTGTGAATACATTATAAACTGATGTAAACAATCAAACACTTGAACTTTATAAATAATGGTAGAATAAAAATCTAGGGCTCATACGGGGGGGGCAAATCAGCAGGGGAAGTACAAGGAAATGAAGATTCACTGTGATATATCAGATGTTATGTCATGGCAGCCTCGTTTTCACACTGTCTACTATATTTTATTTCCTTTTTGATGCCACTTTTGATGTGGATAATTGAACACATAACACCGGATGTGGTCTGGGAGCAATGCTGTTATACACAGGCACACACACACACACACACACTTATATATATATATATGTATATATATATATATATATATATATATATATATATATATATATATATATATATATATATATATATATATATATATATATATATATGTATGTATATATATAATGATCCATTGAGTGCGTACCACTCAAAACGGGTACAAGATCCATTTACGGACATTTCCATTCTCAAGTTTCCATCTTGTTGGTGTATTAAGCTACAACACATCCGCCAAAGGGAATAAGCAGACTTCATGAAAGTACGTTCTTACAATGTGTTGAGATAAATGCTATAAAGCTGTATCAGGTGGGATACATAGATAGATAGATAGACAGACAGACAGACAGACAGACAGACAGACAGACAGATAGATAGATAGATAGATAGATAGATAGATAGATAGATAGATAGATAGATAGATAGATCGATAGATAGATAGATAAGCTTTTTTATCGCAAGTTTACATAAAACAGACAATTTGAGCAGTCTGTGGCTCTGTGCCGACACAAGTGGATAATGTATAACAGAGCATGCACCAGAGTACGTTAATAAACGCTTAACGGAAATTAAACTACAAGAACTAAGTCATTGAATTAAACTAACGTATGAGTTTCCAGAAAAGATAATACAAGTTAATTATGTAAAATTACAAAAAGATTTTCCTCATGCTTTCATACATGTAACAAATGAAACCTGAATATCAGGGGGTACTGAAACACGGGGGATTGAGACCGCCAAAAGCCTTTAAAACCACGGGACGTCCTCCCATCAGTTGACGCAGGTTGTCATCCCAGTTCCTGCTTAGGGTTTTATGTAGTCGAGTGGTTAATCTCGTGGAGCCCGAAATAAGTCGCCTTAACTGATGAATCTATGAAAGTGTCACCACCAGTTATCAGGTAATGATATATGGCCTTCCTCGAGCGTGTCTTGAAGTACTGCTGTCCGCCCGCATTTGTGCGTGTGGCGACCGGTATTTTATATCATGGAAACAAGACATATAAATAACAGAAAGTGTGTGTGTGTGTGTGTGTGTGTGTGTGTGTGTGTGTGTGTGTGTGTGTGTGTGTGAATTTATGTATAAATATACACTCGAGTTCGGATCTCCCGGTATTTTGTATCATGAAAACGACTCGGGTTTTCCCCTCCCCATCTATCAACCTGACAAGGTAGAAGATGGTAAAGTGAAACGTTTCCATTACAAACTACCGCATTTATGTAAGATTTGCTCGATATAAAGCGGGGAACAGATCTTACACGTTGGGTATCAGTGGGTACCAACCACCTCATTGTCGTCCGGTTTTCGTTGATTTCCTTGAAGGAAAGTTTCACATTCTAACAGGAAAACCGTGTTGGCAATAAAAAACAAAAAGTCAGATGTACAAGATTTCAATCATACTGTGAAAACACGTTATAACGACACTTAGATATCTGACAAGTCCATAATAATGACACAAGTTTTGACTAGTAAAAGTTCATATTTGTTGTTGCTTGATTCATTGATCTGTTATGTACGGTTATCTGACGCATTTCATAGGGAACAGATGGTGTCATTATAACGAGTTTTTATTGCATATGTTTATTTCAATCAAATATAATTTAATGACATTTCGGTGATATCGGAATTGTTTTCAACCTTCTTGAGTGCGTGTTGAATATGCGCAGGTACATAAATAACCATATTATCGGAGCCAGGGTGAGTAAACCGTGCTGGAGGTATGCCAAAACTGAAATCAGATTCCCAAGTCCACGGGCCATATTGTTATGCCGGATACATAACATTCCAAAAAGCGTCACAACAAGTCTTACTGGGTGGGTGGGTGGGGGGGGGGGGCATGTATGAGTCGGCGAAAAACAGTTTGGCAGCCTCCCGCTAGATTGGCTTCTTGGAGCGTATCTTCGCCATGTACATTGTCAGTAAAATCATCTGTCCAGCAGTAGCTTTACTTAAACGAAAAAATCCATTTAGGTAACAACTGGTAGACTAAAATTTATACTGCATTGTGTCAAGCAGAGTTGATCGCGAAGCGATAGAAAACTGATGATCGGCAATAAACAATGTGCATTTAATTGTTCAAATTCTATGTTCCATGCACTGATCTTATTGAGACATAAAGCATGTCATATATAAATATATATATATATATATATATATATATATATATATATATATACATTCTCTCCCGTATCATGCAAAGTTCATACGCGTTGTTTCACGACGATAACGTTAAAATAAAAGATACAAAAATGATGTAAAATGCACAATCCGATTGAGACATAAAGCATGTCTTGCGGGTTGGCAGATATATATTTATACATTCTCTCCCGTCCCGCTTTGCGGCGTTAAAGCTAGCAGCTGTCGTCAAGTTAAACAGCAAGTTTTGTACTTAAACAAACCTACCCTACTTGGATCTCTCCTTGTATGCCTCTGCTTGTTGTCACCCCACTGCTGTCTTTCTATATTCTTTTTAGTGGTTGTACCCACTTTGAAAAATGAGTCACTACTATATTTCTGTTGTTGTATAACAACAACTATCGCGTTTTCACCAGCGCTTTTGAAAATTAACCCTTCTCGTAAATTTTTATAACTTTCATCCAACATGTGTTTTTTTTTTCACGTACATCAATAGTCTCGGTCCTGCCTCAGCCATGACCAAACGAGAAATGGATTTAATGTTCAACTCCTACTTTATATGCTCAAATTACTAATGATCTTTGGACAGTCTGCTTTAGCTTTCCAGGCAAAACTGATGTTGCTATATTTAACACAGCCTGTCCTTATATTACCTTGCCAAAAATGCATCTCTTTGGTGCTTCGTAGGGTACAAGTACCCGGTCTTGTCAGTCGCAATAAAAATGAGGTTGAACTTATCTTCACCTTGATCACATTTCTTACCTCCACCGGCATCCGCATGACATTTAGCGCCTTCACGAGTCACCTTAGTGCTTTCTGTAGCCCATGCTCATGGTTGCTTCGTAAATTGACAAGTTCCTGGTCTTGTAAGTCGCAATAAAGATAAGGTTGAATTTTTCTCCACCTTAATCATATTTCTTACTTGCATTTGGCGACTTCAAGACTATTTCTGGACCACCACAAAATTTGGTTTCTAGTACACTGTCACCTTGGTTTAACACAATTTTTCATTTTTTTGCCTTTTGGACATATATAACATGCAGAGATAGATACAGTATTGACAACACAATACATGAAATATAACTGCAGTTACAATTTTAAATGCAGTGTAGTGGCACTCTTCACGTATGACACGAGGGTTCACTTCCACATAGGTTTTGTGACGCATTTTTGGAGGTTTGTTCGTTGTCCCGTTCCAGGGCAACACTAAGTTGCCAATGCATCGAGCCTCCCTTTTTTTTATTCTACATCACTTTCCCCATCGGTGTCTGTACCGAAATTGTCAGGTTAATGATTTTTGCAGGTGATTTCCACGATAATCATCACGCATTTCAAGCTTTTTTATTTTTCACTTATTCTGTTTAACATTTATTGTTTTTACGGCTCACACGGTATGCATATTTTTCAAAAATCTGTTTTACCAAAAAAAAAAAATAATAATAAAAATGCTTTGCTGTCGCGTCATATCAGGAACTATTGTGGAAGAAGGGCACACGAACGTCGTGGTGGATATGTCGAGGGGTCTTGGGGAACTATAGCGGGGACGAGTCAGTTATGTCGTCCCCTCGATTAACAATGCTGACTCCGCCCTAAGTTCCTTACCAGTTATCACCACGTACAATTCCCAACTTTTGCGACAATTTTCTTATGTGTATGTAAGAAGAGGCTAGTCTCAGGAAAATTGGACGTTCAAATGCACAACTTGCATTACCTAAGGTTTATTCATAATCATTTACTTGGAAATAGTTAGCTCAGATATATGTGGGCGCCGATCAAAAACGAAGGTTTGAGAAGCTGCCAGATTTTCGGGGTTTTTTTTCGTATTTCTCCTGCATTCCTTACCCGGCACACGCGGATACGTCATCTATTTGGAGCCACTCTGTTAGAGGAGTGTGAGGTATGAGTGATTTCATTGGATCATGTACTTATTGTGGAGCCCAACAACCACTTTCTTCCCTTTACTTTCATTTAGGAATGTTCCAGATACATTATAAAAGACGGTGCAATTCGAAGCGCCCTCACTTTGTTGAACAGTCGACAACACAAGAACGAACTCTCCGAAATATCACTCTCCGAAATATCCAGGGTCGACTTAGATTGCTCATTGCTGTGACTTTGTGGGGTTGCATTTTGTAAAATTATAATTGTGTTGTGATTTATCAGTGTTGTGGCAGTAACTTTTACGTTTTTGTCTTTCTTTCAGGTTGGGGTTCCGTTGAATCTCGCACAATAAGCAAATGTAATATGTATGATCTTTTGGATGCTTTCTGAGATTAAACCCGTTTAAATGCAAGTTCCGTGTTAAGTACCAACTTAGTAAGAATCAAAGGGAGATCGCTCGAAAGCCAAGGAAAACATTTCAACATGAACATAGCAAGGTTCACAAGACCTGGTCAAAATTCGTCAGCGAACAAATACATCACTTCGCAGAAAGGTCGGATAGATTTTTTATAATTTTGGCAATAAGTTTAACCTCACTAAACATAGTAATTTCGTTTTTTATTTGACTAAAGAAATTTAAAAAAAAAACAAAAAAAACTTTGCTTGATATTCACATTTTTTTGCAAAGACTAGTCGTTGTTAAATTGTCCATGAAAGAAAATGTTTGGAAAGTGGTGCATGGAATAAATAACATAGTGTTGCTGGCATCAAGCGAGGTTGTGAGGCATTAAAACAAGTGTGTCGAACAGTTTTACACATGTTCAAGGAGTTTGAGTTGTGTCAGTTTAGTAATGACCTGGTTAAAGTTTCTATTACTATTACTGTCACCAATACACAATATTTATATATAAGATTAAAACAACCTACTAGAGGGCTGCACAAAATAATACCTAGCGCTAAATACAGCACCATAACTTCATCTATAGCAAATATTACATTTTTGGGGATTTGATTAAAGAACTGAATGATTTCCAAAATATTAGATTGCTTTGTTTCAATGCTTGAAAAAAATACATACATAGAGCAAATTACGCGCTTCCAACTAAATTAGGGAAAAGACCGCTAGTTGACATTGTTGGACAGACTGAAGTATCTTCAAAAAGTCAAGAATTTCTCAAAGTTTATGTAACTGCATACTTAAAATTAATGGATTCAAAATATCGTAAGATATTATAGCTGAACTCAGAAAGTCCCTCATGGTTCCCTCACATAAATCCACGTCTAAGAGTAAAAAAAGCTGACGTTTGGCTGGCACAGAAATACCCGATCTGACTTGAGTGTCGGCCAGAATTCCTGGCATGACGGGTTTCTGCTGAAATGTATTTTAGTCTTCTCGCCGGAAGCAAAAACATGTTCTATACATCTAATCGTCCGGAAATTGGCCAGGTTAGAGTAATTTTAGTTTTATAGGGCTCAAGAAGCTGTGTTTTTCTCTTGAGAAGCTACTCTTCTCCATTGGTTGTGAAGCAGCAGCGGAAATGTGGTCAGGGATACGCACTCTTAGTGAAAGGGCTCTGTTTGAAGGGTTGAGGTAGGCGAGATTTCATCTGATATGAATGTATCCTTTTGCTTCAGTCATTGAATGTTCTAAGTATTCAGTAGAGGGCACCATACCTCGAGATTTGTGCACTTAGGGGGATACATTCAGCAAGTCGATAGAAAGCAAGGACTATATCCATGAGTGTTCCCAGTATGGGTTCCGTTGAGTTAAAAATTGACGCAAATTGGTAAGTTTGAAAGTTTTAAAATTGCCGAATGCTTGCATTTAAGTACAGTTGGGTGGGTTCTTTTAAGCATTTTTATATGCAAATGAGACGCAATTCGTCAAACGATTTTGAGTCCTACTTCTTTATGTAAAATTACGCACAAGGGAAGACCTGAGAGAATTTCAACAAAAGAATAAATGTATGGCTGGTGAACAACTCGGTTATATTTTAAACGAAAGTAATCAAAATCAAGATTTCATTGAAGTAATAATAAACAAGAATTTAGCGATAGTTATAAAGACAGTCCAACGCAAACCTCCCCCCCCCCCCCCCCCCCGTTTTGCAATGCACTGCCGAACATTGAGTGTGACTGCACAATGATTGCAAAGTTTTCATTTCATTCTGGATTGGGAATACTTTTATCCCCTTGCTGTTTGGCTTTTATTAACTAGGACGGCTTTAGATTTCTGTTGATGTCTTATATTACAGACTGTGGAACCTGCACTTGCACAAGCCTGTCGCTTTTGCCGAGCTAAATTCAACAAATGCTTAAACTGCCACCTTGGCAACGTCTATGGGTTAATGATTATGATGGATGTACAAAATATCTACCCGCCCTCACAAAGAAAAATACCGGCGGAAACACCTGTAAATTATTGCCAGCAAAATTAAAGTACAACGACCAAAAAAGAGTTTGTTAAGCTCTGAATCACAACCAGATTTGATGATTTCGAAATTAAACTATTTAGTTGCAGTTGAAAATGTAAATATCTGAAGAGGTTATGCAAGAAAATTAAAATCTTTCCGGAGCCACCAGGGTGTTTTTTTAAGGTTATTTTGCTTTTTTGTACTGGTTTTTACATTGTTTGACATCTTGGTATATTTTAATAATTTGGATGTAGGTTATAAGCACTTAGGCTCTTTGTATAATTTTTCTTTTTGTTCTGAATTTGTACAAAAGTAGTTTTCATTTTTTTAAAACTTGTGAATTGTGTATAGTTTATTTCTGAGACACATATTAAGTGCGATTCATTTTTAAAGTTGAAAATTGATTTCGTCTCTAAGATTCAAATAACGGTTGCTCTGAAATCACCTTAAACATGATTGTATTCGTAATAATGATCCAGGAATGGGCCAGATTATATTTTATATATATATATATTATATCATCACCTGGCCGTATATGGCAGCCACAGCAGGGAATAGTTGTCACAGACTGCTTAAGATGGACTCACGGAGTGCGGCAAGTTGCATGTCATTTAATTGTTTGCAGACATGAACGCAAATACTCATTATCAAAAACACAGGCTTACGAGTCTTGGGGATAACTCTTGTGGTGAAAATTGGTATGGGACTTAGGGCGGAGTTATTGTTGTCAATCGAGGGTCCAACACAACTGGCCCATCCCCGATATCGTTCCAGAACACCCCTCGACATATCCACCACTTGAGTGTCGACTCTCGTGCGACATGCTTAAAAGGCATTAAGTTCCCTGCAGCCCCCCCCCCCCCCCCCCGCCCCTATGCGGGGCAGCCCCGACATTTTGGGAGGACTTGTTTACACAGTCAGAATAATGATAACACTTTTCTATTTGATATTAGTTATTGAGATTAAAGACCATGCGTGTAGGAAATGGAAGTGTGAATTAAACAGATATAATATAGTATTTACTTATTTTGCTTTCGAACATAGTCAAGACAAGACGTGTGAATGTAAGGCAGGTAGCCAACATAGGGAAAAAACATTAGCTGTATAAATTTTGTGTTGTAAAGGAAGTATTCAGACATGTAGAAAATGTAAAGAAATCGCTTGGGAAAGCAAATCCATGTGCTAAATTTTGAAGTGGCCGAGAATTTTCATATGATACTTATAAAGACTGAAGACTCAAGGCAATGAGGCATCAAGAGAAAATTGTGAATAAACACTAAGGAGTGCTGATGAAAATTATACCACTGACTTTTGCAAGTTATTCCCAATTTCCTTTATGTGTGGAGCCTATGGTATTTAAACTTTCATAAATTTCCCGGCCGAAAGAAGTAAAATTCGACTCCTTAAATTGACACATAAATGACCATAAGATCCAAGTGTAAATGTAGTTGTCTCAGTTTTTTAAATGTGTTAAAGACTACTTGTCAGCATTTAACCAAATTTGAAATTTGTCAATTCAGTGCTAATACTTTCATAACTTGCCATTATTATTTGTTTGATGACAATAACTGGGTGCAGATAACGTATAATATAAAGTTTGGCCCAAGAATCGAAATATGAGTACCGAAGTAGTTGCAGGTAAAATATTTGAACATTTCATGAGACTGTAAATTTTGAGTTTTTCTTTTTTGAAAAGCTTTGAAATCATATCAGTCACAGATTATTTAAACCTGTATGTTAGGTTGTGTCAAAATTGTCGTGTTCTAACGTACAAAATGCTTTATTTGAGTCAAAATATATTACTGGACGTGTTTAACGGGCGTCTCCGTCGTGATAATTTCGGTCACGAAGTTCAAGTATAATTACTTGCATGTTGAATGTGTTGGGTTTTTTGTGGAACAGAGCTTCATTATTAAACTAATAATATAATTGTCCACAGGGAACAGTTTCTAGTTGCTTAAGTTGTATTGACTGTTCCAATAACATTAATACTAACACACTGTATATTTAAAAGCAAGTGTTATTGCAAAGTGTCCTTTGAATTCAGTGGTACATAATATGTCCTATGGGCATAATCCTTTCTGTATCATTGGACTTAGTATATGGTATGTCTCACAGAATAAAGGGGTATATAAATTCATTTTTATGTTACATTTTGAGCTTGTCAAAGCGTCTGTACTACTGCTCCCATGAGACTATCTATTTCAATTATCCAAATAGAGATACCAGGTAATTGTTATGCCAAGCACGGCAATATGAGGCAATTATTGCGCTCCTACCTATTTTGAAAAATAGGAGCATTTATATATTTCTTTAATTGGGTCTCAATGGTCAGTAGCAAGTTTCATTTCAATTTTAATCTTTTTTGTACTGAAGGATTTCTTTGAAAATCAAATTTCCAGATGTTAGTTTAAATGACTTTTGATTCCAGCTCTGCGGCAGCACATCAATAAGAGCAAGATAAAGAAGAAACTTAAAATTGACATCAGTCTTTTGTTGAAAGCTGTCAAAGGATAATTTTTTCTTGGCTCATTGATTTATATCTCGCACAAACATCACACCTTTTTGATATCAGTCCTGGTAAAATACAGACTTCCCATCCACCTTCATATAATTATTACACTAGACGGAGTCTCTCAATTTATTGTTTTTGTCTTGAGTGAAGATAAGCTTTTAAGCACGTGCCATTCACTTAACAATTCAGTATGAAATTGTGGTACATCTTTGTCCTGATAATCATTTGCCCTTGTTTTAAAGAAATCTGTAAGATTAGTCTTATTGAAAAACCTACTGCTTACTTTTTTACCAGACTGTTCGCATATTTTGGTACTGCATCGCATATATTTGCATATATTGTCAATAAAAATACATTGTTTTAACACATATCTTTCTCAGATTTATGGTAATCTGAGCCAATCACTACACGAAAAGTTATGTACGGCATCCATGTTTTTTTTTACCATGGGCAGAACATACACATGTGATCCCGTGCACTTGTCCCGTACTCCATAATCACATTGACCCTGTGAATGGCATATTCAGTGACCCTTTAAACCAGTCAAGTCTGGTTACTTCTTAGAACGAAACTAGTGTCCATTTTAAACTGTTCTGTGCCAGCAGCCCCTTAACCCATGAATAAAGGTAAGAAATGCATTGAACTTCAAAATTTAGGATATTCAGTCTGCCGCTTTCGATGCTTTGATAAGTCACTTAATATTTTACTTTTGCAATTTTTTTTATCCCAGGTAAATTCATTTATCAACTCTTGAGTCTTTACTTCATGCTTTCTGAAACTGTATACAACTTACATGTGTTTCAATTGTATTTGAATGCTTATGGTTCTTGCGTTTTACTGTACTTTAAGATGTTTATTTTAGAGAGTAGGTCATGTATTTCACCCTGTATTTTCTGAGTGTGTTTTGATGTATTGATCTTGAGTTCCACTTTATATTTTCATATGTCAGTGGTTATAGATACGCGACATGTATACAATATTTACTGGCCCCGACTGAAAAACAGCTCTGCTGATTTGAATTCCCATCATCATCATCATCATCATCATCATCATCATCATCATCATCATCATCATCATCATCATCGTCGTCGTCATCATCATCATCATCATCATCATCATCATCATCACCACCACCATCATCATCATCATCATCATCATCATCATCATCATCATCGACTTTTCATTATTTGTTACCACATGATGGAGTGTGAAACTTTTTCAAGGAAATCAACGAAAACGGGATAACAATCTAGCACCCACTGACACCATCCATGTTAGATCTGTTCCTAGCTTTATATATAGAGAAAATCTTACATAAATGCGGTAGTCTGTAGTGGAAATGATCACTCTTTCCAACTTATACCTTGTCAGGTTAATAAAAGGAAAAGCAAACGACTCGTTTTCCATGATACAAAATACCGCGGGATACAGACTTGGGAGTATATATAGATTCACACACGGAAGCACTTTCTGTTATTTATATGACTTGTTTCCCATGATATGAAATACCGGGGGGATCGGACTTGAGTATTGGGTCGCCACACACGTGAAAGCAGGCGGGCTGCGGCACTTCAAGACACGCTCGAGGAAAGCCATACATAATTCCCTTATAACTGGTGGTGATACTTTCATAAATTCATCAGTTAAAGGAATTTATTTTGGGCTCCACGAGATTAACCACTCGACTACATAAAACCCTAATCAGGAACTGGGATGACAACCTACGGCAACTGATGAGAGGACGTCCCGAGGTTTTAAAGGCTTTTGGCGGTCACAATCCCCCGTGTTTCAGTACCCCCAAGTACATATGCTACTGACTTGTGATGACGGTTAAAAACTAACAACAGTATTATTATGTAAATTAATTACTGGTACATGTGCAAAGTAAGTCACCCTCAGAGACAACCAGGATGGCCATGGAGTACGCATGACCATCTCGACCACCTCCCCAGCATAAGGAAGTGCCCAAGATTGCCATGAGAGCCCCATCCTAGCCCCACGATCCCCCCCCCCCCCGAGAGGCAACACACTCCCCAAATTAACAAATGTATCAAAATAGATACTCGCTTATGAAGAGTAAAAGGCACCTTTACAGTCAGGACTATCACATTTGCTTATGAGAGTGTTGAAGTCTTTAACATTGATATCTTCTCTGAGCTAGTCTGGAAGATTATTCCATATTTTTGCTCCATACTATCTCAAAGGTTTAAGCCGTAAGAAGTAGGTTTTTTTGGGGGGGGGGGGATCTTCTTTCTTATTGATTTGGTGGAAATGTTGGGTTGAAATAGATCATAAAGATAATATGGGCCCATATTATTTATGGGAGCAAACAGGTATGTATATTGCATATGTAATACTTTTTCTCGTCAGGATTTTATTTCGTTTACATTCTTTTTAACTTAAATTGATCTTTTGATCTTTAGAAACAAAGAACGTATACAGGGAATTGTCCTTCGAATTTCGTATGTTTCAGTTTTTGGAGGGAAATAACTACCAAATATATGACTTTAAAAGAAAAATCCAGTTTGTAATTGGTATGCACGAAGGCTGTAATACAGCTACATACTTGCTACCCAATTTTGAAGTCTAGTTTTTGACTTACTGTTTTTTTCCCATACCAATGTAATAAGATTTGTTTCACCGACGCTTCAAATGCTGATAGCCGTCATTTTGGCATCGTACCTAATACTTTCACACACAAGAGTTCTTTTTCATGGTAATTGCATGAGCATGCCAATTCTAAGAGATTATATATGTTAGACATATGCGCAAGACACAAAATAATCACACTTCTCAATAGCATGCGGCTAGAGTGATAAGGACAGTTGACTATACTTTTTTCTCATTATAAACCTAAATGTCCATCACGATGGATGTAGCATGAGTAATAGTTCCCCATTCCCTTCAGTAATTAAAAAATCACATAATCGTGCCGTCATACTTTGCACAAAAGAAAGGGAATAAAAAAACACAATAAAACCACCCCACAAAAAAAAAACAAAAAAACACCCACCCCCCCAAAAACCAAAAAAAAAAAAAAAAAAAAAAAGGCCAGTATCTATGGCGATTGAAACGGCAAGCGCCAACACGATTTTTAAAGAAAATGGAGAGAAAAAAAAACACTCTGAATTAAAAAAAATTGAATTTGTATGGTATGTGGTATGAGGTCAAGGACAGAATAAAGCTCTTTCATTAACCTACCAAGAGATATGTAAATATAAATTCGCCTTCTTTATTAACTTTTTTGAGTCTTAATTAATGATAGAAAGCATGTCTTTAAGTAAAGCATTTTGAATATGCTTGTGGACAAAAAAAAAAAAAAGAAACCCTGTTGACACCCGTGCTATGTGCAGTATTGAATAAAGACAGAAACTCCTTTCAATGTGACCCATATTTCAACCCATTTTGTGTAATATCCAATCTTGTTGATGTAAAACAGGATACCTTCTCAAAGCAAAAACCTACCCGTTTTTTTTTTAGCTTCCATATCTACAGACATAATTTTTTATTAGTTATAATAATAATAATAATAATAACAATAATAATAATAATAATAATAATAATAATAATAATAATAATAGTAATAATAATAATAATTATGATATAAATAACAATTTTATATATATATATATATATATATATATATATATATATATATATATATATATATATATATATATATATATATATATATATATATATATATATATGATCCCGTAAAAAATTACATTGCCTGCAGCCATGAAGTAGGGAGGAAATGTGGAGAACACAAACACATACAAATGTGTGTCTGTGTGTGTGCTTGTGTCTAAGTACACAGCTTCTCAGTATTTTACGCTTTTGGAAATTATTGAAACTTAGATCATGGAATAGTAAAATATATATTTATATATATATTTTTATGTCTATATTCATTTAGATCTTATTTTAGCCTCATTTACAACAAAAAAGGGCTCGTAATGCCTCTGCATCAAATAGAAGCAGTAAGGTGTTGAAGTTTTTTCATAGAATAAGACTGGGGAGTGGCGTCCAGGTAATAAAACATGAAACATGCTCGTTTTATTGCCTCTACCAATTCAGTTGTAAAGTTACGTTTCATTTTTATTCTGGCAAAGATTAAAGCTGTAAGCTATAAAGAATGGAAATGAGAAGCAATTCCATATAATATGTGACATATGGAGTACCACAAATTTCTCTTATTGTGCCTTTGTTTTTTTCATTTATGCAAATAACGAAACAAGCCTTTGCATGATCTCCTTGTTCCCTAATCATATGGTCATAACTATGCTTTAAGTATTGTTGCTCGTAGCTCTCAAGACAAAATTGACAGGCTCAGTAGATTGGATACAAGTTATGACTGAATGTGAAAAGTCAAGCGTTCTGGTATGTGATATCAAGTGGATATATTTGTTATAAACATCTATTCTATGTTGCCTAATGGATCTCATTGTCAACTACCACTGGTATGCACTTGACTATTCCTTTAATTAGTTAAAAAAAAAAAAAAAAAAAACAGCATTGTATCAATAAGCAGAAGCAGTTCCCCTACTATTGGTATACTGGATGTAGAGACTTTTGCTTCTTTTTACACATACCAGAAGAATGATATCATCGGTCATGTTTAGGGAATGTAACGGATAATAGTGCATAAGGAATAAATTATTACGCAGATTTATGTTAAATCACTTTCTTACAGTGGATTGAGGTTTAATGTGCTTCTTAAGGGTGATAACATTCCATTGACTATGACAAACAATAGACATAAAGAGAATAGATATGACATGTCAAGTTCATAAATCCATCAAGAAAGGATGCCGTAGCAGGCTGCTCAGAGTTATGCTGTGTATGCCTGTTAGGTTATTGGTTGCATGACTGTGGCTCGATACTTACAGCTGATTGATTCTAAATAATCTTCATTCTATGTTTGAACGTGAATTTTCATTTTCTAAAGTGAAATTTAATAATAGTAACTCACTGTAGATTATTTGGTCTGAACATTATTACGAGATAATTGTGATGCACCTGCATCAATGACGTGGTGCATTGGCATTCAGACCAGATCAAATGTGTTCGAAAGATGTTTGATTTTACGTTACTTGTGACGTAGAAAAACTGCGACAAACATAAATAAACGTGGCCTGACAGGTCGGCGTTGAAAGTAGGGTAAGGCCATATTCTTTTGCAGTGAATAACACTAAATAATAAATAAACAAAATCTTACAAAGCTGCCGATTGATTTCTCTTACTCAAGATTGTTGTTGTTAGGGGAAATCATGAGTGACCGGAAATGCATGGTGATTTTGTATTCATGATTATCCTAAGAACTCAGTGTGAACAGGTGTGTCCTCTGCCCCGCCCCCCCTCCCTTTTTTTTCTGTTTTGCCAAGCAAGCTCTGAGCAGAAAACGCTCAGTATGGCAACACCTGGCAGGCAGTTATCTGAGAAAGATACAAATAGAAAATTGTTGGCTTGTGCAAAAAGGATCCATGTCTGTTACCGTTTCCAAGTTAGTTGTTAGGCTATTACTGCAAAAGGTAAGAGAGACAGGCAGTGGTGGCCAGAAAAAAAAATGAACTGGACTACCCTGAAAACATAGCCAAGAAATATATGAGAGATTGTACACTTCATTCATGATGACTCTGTCTAGTCAAAAACTTAAGGATGCTTTCACCTTTTAGACAACACTGATCAAAATTTGTCAGACAAAACTGTTAGAAAATGAAATGAAGTTGGAATAAAATCTTCTGGACCCGCACCATTTCTTGATATTAGAATCACAATGAAGCAGTAAGATTTATTTTTGAACATGTGTGGGACCTGTCAGCGAGATTTGTGTACAGGCAAGGCGACCCGCTTAGACTCACAACACAGCTAAAGCTGGGACGGCAGATTTGTTATGGTTGTATTTTATCACCATACTCAGTCACACAATCCATTAACCAACAGTGGCCCTATGCTAGGCCGGTTCAAGGATTTGAAAAATAGATGCCACAGACACGTTAGAAGAACCACCAAGAATTTAAGCTCACGAGTTTGACACTGCAACTTAAAAACTAAGGTAGGAGACTCTCCTGGTTCTGTATTTGTTCATTTCTTTTATATTATAACCAATGACTGTGAATGAATATGTTGAATCAAGAGGGATACATCATTAAAAATTCCCAAAGTTAAAAGACATTACTACACATTTCTATTTCAGAAAAAAAATGGGGTCCATATCGCTATAAGTAATAAATCTTACGTCTAAAAAAATAAATAGTGTATTTATTGTCCTTGTGCAATTAATATCAAATATATTGACTATCCATGTGTGGTAATTTTACCAAAGTCTTTGGTGGTCCAAGAGGTACTGTTCATGTGTATATAAGTGCAAGGTAAGGATGATCACTCAGGCAAGCTTGACATGTTCGATTTTTGCCCCCCCCCCCCCTCGCTCACGACTTTGACACAGCAACTTCAAGACCAGAGTGAGTCAGAAACTTCTCTGGGTTTGTATTTATTCAATTCGTTAATATATCCAATGGATTTATGTATCTTTCAAATTTTGAAAGGTCTTGCAGTAATTCTCATTCTTGATCAAAGACCAATTGTCATAACAGGATTTTTTTTTTACTTGAAACCCTTGGGTAAACTTCAAGAAGTCAACCCTCAAGGCCTGATTGAATATGGAATACAGTGGCCATCATAAAAAAACAGTTCTTCATCTACCCCACGCCTCAACAAGATACTCCCATTTATTGATATCTTTCCTTAAAACAATATCGTTCTCATTCATTACCCGAATATAACAAATTGGTCTTAGATTTGACTGTTCTTTACTTAGACATCGGCTGATAAGGCTTAGATTTTTAAATTCATGGTTTCCAAGTTCATCGATAAACTTTTTCAATTTTATATTCTAATTCGATATTCCTAAGAGTACTGCTTAATTAATGCAGCATGAAAGATATTTATAACTCACTTCATTAAATATGAAGGGTTTCAAAATATTTAATTTTGCAAGATACTAAAATCATCTAAAGAGAAAACTATGTGGTGAAATTTTAAATTATTTTTTTTATGAAATAAAGTTAAATTAAAAAAAATCCAACTGAAGAAAATGCCCAATTTAGAATAATATTCCACAATCAGTTCCAGAAAATCTTGGAGAAGATTTACTACTTGTGCGTATATCGTGCGTGAATTTGCCTACATAATTTTTATTGAACGATTCCTGTTTCATTTATTTGAGTGTACAGCGCTTATAAACATAAATATCACAAAAAGTATACTGATATGATGTTAGGAATGGGTATCAAGGTTTCAACACCATCAACTCCTAAGGACCACATCTCAGATATCAACCTATGAGTTACGGTGTTTAAACATTGGACAAACCATCTGGTATTAAGTGATTGTGACCCTATGAGTTATGGTGTTTAAACATTGGACAAACCATCTGGTATTAAGTGATTGTGATCTTTGACCCATGAGGTCAACATCCAATGACCTTCGACATCTCAGGTCAACTTCCGGTTTAATGTATAATTGAATTAATAAATTTTCTGCAAGATATTCCATGAAAAATCAAGTACCGGAATTCCTATTTCTTGTCTTTCCAGTATTGCTATCCAGGAGAGAAATCGGAAAATCTATTGATAATAATGCAGTTATCTGTGTTCCCAACAAAACAATCCAAAAACAGTTTTGTCAAAAAATGAATCTTGGAAATGCCATCCTACCAGAATATGTAAATAAAATTGCCGTTTCTCAGAACTTTAAACTTTCGTGACCAGTATTTACGATACCTGTTATAATTTGTCTTTAATCTTATCTTCAATAAATACAAATTTTATGAGTAATACTTGATGGTATTAATATTTCATATGCATATATAATTTGAAAATAGCATGGAGCTTCTTTTCACTAACTTTTTTCATAGGAACTTGTACAGGCAGGTCCGTCATTAACATAATCTATATGTGTCTAGGTTTTTACACAATAAATGTAGTGATCTTTCAATTGATCAGGAACCTACCTACACGTTCTGATTTGACCAATACAAAATTAAAACCACATGTGTTTATTCAGGAAACCGGTTTTATACATTTATAGGCACATTTCTTTTCCAGATTCTAATCTTTCCATGGAAAAATCTTGTTGGACAAGAAGACACAAGTCAACATACATTTATATGCCTCTTTCTCTCATATTGTATACAACAATTCTTTAAATTCTATCATGTAACATTTGGCCTGTCTGGAACCCAAATTTTTATGACAAGTTATAAATCTTTAGTCCATATATAAATATTTTCACTGATATTTTCGAGGTATTGTGTTACCGTGGAGGTAGATGGTGTCACTCATAGCACCTGATCCCATAAATCTTTTTTCAGAATGTATTTTTTAGGCTAGTCAGATACTCAATGATAAAATATTACCTCCCGTAAGGGAAAAATAGCAGAATAAAGGCAAACTTCGGACTTTCAGACGTGCACAATGCCAAGTTGTGCGAGAAAACATGCTTTATTTACTGCTGTTCAGTCTGTGTCACACTTTGTTTCAGTTTTGATGTCTACAATGATTAGATAATTTATGTAATTACACATACAGAGTTTGGGCGACAAAGATCAACACTGTTTTCAGGTTTCACATGCCTGTGGAGGTATATGTGCATTTAATTAAACCCAGGCCATATGGAAAAGACTTGTCAATTACCATAATTGGGTAACTTATTTGTAAGTGTAATGATTAGCTTGACACATATGTCCTAAAAACTTCGTCAATTTAAACCCCCATCAGCTGTATGATGCAAATGTTTATTGACACAGCCCTTGCAACGGGTGTTCTTTGTTGACAATGTTCATCATACTATAAATATTCCCCGTGCCCAGGAAGAAAGGATTAAAACGTGTAAATAAAAATACAGTAGGATCACGTACTACATATTTTTCTCAACACTTCACCCTTGTAGCATTGTAATGTAAAGCAAAGGTATAGTCAAAGTGAAAGGTATAGAAAGTTAAGGTGAAAACTGAATAAAACTTTAAAAGAAGATTTGCGCTAAGGCAAATCTGTTTGTGTGCCTTCAAAAGTGTAAATCTGGCTAGATGAACATTTCAAAGGTCCAAATGATCTTGAACCTTGATCTCCAGAGGTTACATTTATATTAAAAATATGTGCAGTGTTATCATACCTGCAATTTGAGCCCGGCGTGACTCACATTGGATGACAATAGCACTAGTCAGCCGCCAAGGTTGGCCACCGGGTGTCTCTTGGATCACAATGAGAACGTGGCTTATGCTTTATTAGTATAATTTTACTGTGAAATAATGAGCATGACCATCGTTGATTACCAAGATAAAACATCCACCTGGTACATTGTATGTTGTTTATATGAGTACATGTTCAGTTTGTTTGATATGCAACGGTATAATGTCACGTTTTATGTCTGGGAGTGTAAAATAATTTGTTAAAACAATCAGTATTGCTCTAAAGGGAGGCTGAGGGTATGCGTTGTTGCAATGCATAGCCTGTTATGACAGGTGGGCTCTGTAGCGAGCACAAGATAAATATGTATGTATATAGCTGAGTAAATTCTATAAATGTCAACTGTTATTCATGAAAGAACCACCCGTGCTCAAAAGCCACTCATTGGCCACAAAAGACAGGTACAACTACAATATAGTATACACACAATATCTACCATAGAAGACCTGTCTCTCTTGTCCTGTTCCAACTCTTGTTACTTTACCCATTATGAGAGATTATTGTTTTGGGATACACTGGCCCCTGTTTTGAGAGGCCACTCCTAGTGTAAGTCAAAATGTGGCTTCCTAAAGCAGGGGGGCTTTCATTAGAGACACAATAACAGGGAAAAGATAGCACAGTATTTTAAGAGAGTGATATGCAGTCTCTTATTGGAGGGGTCTCTCAAGACAGATACTACTGTGCAGCAAAGTGATCTCTCGAGAGAGGGTGGTCTCTTAAGACCCACTCTTGAGATACCACCTGCTTTATGAAACCATTGAACTTTGCAATGGGAGTGATCTTTGGAGGCAAAGACTAATATTGTATGACATCTGCCATAAGAGACCTCCCTTTCTTGAGAGACCACTTTACTGTTCTTACCATGATCATTTACCTGTCATGAGAGACCAACTGTCTCAAAAGAGCACTGTTCCCTTTGAAATACGGGTGGTCACTCTAGCAAGGATAAGTGTATATTAGTATTTGCATAAGAAACCTCCTACTTCTCCTGACCCCAAACCCAATTCCTGTTATGTGTTAATGTACCTGTGATGTGAGACCATCTATAAATAAGACCATGTTTAATTTGGTAATAAAAATGGTCTCTCCGAGCAGGAACCACTGTATAGGTGACATCTCCATTAAGAGACTTCTATCTCTTCAGAGACCATTGTGTGGGATCCCAGCCAATATTTTTACCGTATTGATTGACCCGTCATTATAGACTACCTGTCTTAAAAGACCACTGTAATTTGGCGATAAGGGAGATCTGTCTGGATATGAATTACATGTACTGTACCGCTGTTGACACAAAAAAATAGTGAAACATGGGCAACCATTATGGGTGACCAGATTACAGTTTCCTATTTGAGGTGGTCTTTCGTAATCATAGTAGGCATTGTAAAGTATACTTGAATACACAGGATTTCAAGACAGGTGGTCTCTCATTAGTGTGGTTCCTTCAGACAGGACCTCTGTATTGATTCCGGTATGTAAGATCATCTCTTTTATTCATGACAAGTTGTTTTACATAGTAGTTATTATGCACGCAAGTTAAAGTAACAATAAAATT
Source organism: Hermodice carunculata (assembly GCA_964020975.1). Taxonomy (NCBI): domain Eukaryota; kingdom Metazoa; phylum Annelida; class Polychaeta; order Eunicida; family Amphinomidae; genus Hermodice; species Hermodice carunculata. The sequence continues at coordinate 24,145,427 of OZ026628.1, read as the reverse complement.
TATTGGAAGGGTGGTCTAAAAAATTGAGCTGGACTTTCATGACAATTGGTCTCTATAGCAGGTGCCAAAAATTGTTAAAAAAATTTGAAAGTGGTAAGTTGTGTCATGAGTTTTGACAAGGGCACGATCACAATACAATAGTTTCTGCCACAAGAGTATACTCCACTTTATGGCTGCATGAAAATGTTAAGGACATCTAAGACACCAAAAACCTTTGGATGGCCGATTTTGCGATTTTAACGGTTTTTACAAGATGAATGCCCTTTCTATTAGTTGTCAAAATTTCAAGCTTTTAACTTAAATAGAAATATGAGAAAAACGCCGAACACCAAACAGGCAAGTGGACATCCGAACGTCCATATGTCATTCTTTTGGTTTTCAGCCGCCAAACGGAACAATGCCATCCGTCAATCATACTTAACAGCCTGTCACGTGGCTGTAGGTTGCAACGGCCCATGACAAAAGGAGAGTGGTATCAGGACGGCAATGCGAAATAAGGCGGAATGCCAAAAGTATGTTTATGGGCACGGAAAAGATGCAAACATGCTAACATGCTTACATACCATAGCCTTAGTAGTTTACTTTATAGTTATATTGCTTGTTTCCCATTCTAATGAAAGGAGACTTTAAATGTTCAACAGGAGCGAGTATCGTCAGACGATGTCCCTTCAAACTTCAAAGGCCGTGCCACGATGGATTACCAAAGTGGTCCTTCCACCAAACTCCAAAAGACAGGCAGGGAAAAAACTGGCACCTTAATCAACAATACCAACGTACATAATAATATTTTATGGAAACCCAGGGATGAGGAAATAAAATGCAAATAAACACATCGAAATAAGCATAAACGTGAACGGCAGAAAAAAAACACTTAAAATAGCGTTACAAAACTCAGGTTGGAAAGAGAAGTGAAACTCATTGAGAAAATAACTACAAAGTAATGATAAGCTAACTAAGTAAAGTGTACAGACATTTCTAACAAGCTAACTACATAAAGTATACCGATAGGAGTAAATACAATAAAGTACTATCCCTGAAAACGGGATGAAGAGATACGGGGCGGAAGACCAAACCCGTCATCGGTACAATGACTGCGAGTGGCCCCAGGCCGCCCCACCGAAGCAAGGCAACCCAACTTCCATTGCCAGGCTTGAGGTCAAGGGGCCTGAAGGGCCGCCTGCATGACGTCACACTTTGAAACCAGGCTGGCGCTGTCGCCGTTTGACAGATCGCTGAATAATGTTTCCCATACTTCAAAGGCTCTTTTATTCATGTGATTAGCCAGGAATTTATTGACAACCTCCCCAAATGTTCAGGGATGTTTGCTACGTTTTATACAAATATAAGCTCAGCTTGAGCAAATGGTATTGTTTCAGAGGCAAATGATCAAGATCAAAGGGCTTTGAAGCTTGTTTTCTCAAAAAGGATAACAGGACGAGAACTCCACCTAAGAATGGTTATTCCAAGAAAACGGCTGGGCGAAATTTAATCCGGTTTACGGCTTTTGATTCTGTAATGTCTGAACTGCACAAAAGATTCAGCGATTTTCTAAATTTTGCTTCGTTCTTTTTCTATGAAATGAAGAAAATGAACATCCTGAAAATCAAAGGAAAAATTTAAACGCCAAACTTTGAGGGTGGATAACAGAAAAACGAAACCAAACATAAAAAAACGCAGGATCGTCTTTTGTGGCCAACATGTCAGGATTCAGATGTAAGTGTAATTATGATTTTATCACAGATAATCAGTGACTTATGTCGACATTTATGGGGTGGATGCTTTGCGGTCCACTTTCCATTGTTTATTCAACAGTTAACATCACAGACACCCAAACATGGGACATACAAATTTTGTGGAGTATGACGAGTACACACATATGTGATATGGTATCCTAACGCAAATACATTTTGAGCTAGGATTGACCAAAGTGGGATTAATTTTTGGTGTCTTACCTGTCCTTAAAGACTCAGATGTTCTTGACCGTTGACCTTAAGGCGTCACATTAATTACAGAAATGTAGTATTGCAATACCTAAAATTTAGCTAAACATGAACCAAACCAGATGAAAATTGACCAAGTCATGGTTAAATGAAAATTTCAAAGAGCCAAGTACCCTTGACCTCTGACTTTCAGAGGTCACACGCCAATTGCAAAAGTGTTCAGTGTTGCAACACCTACAAGTTGAGTCCAACTTGATTAAAATTGGATAAAAATTGACTTGAATAATTCCTTTGAAAGTCCAAACGAACTTGGCCTTAAACCCTACGCAGTCTTATATATAATTAGAACAAAATTGTGCAGTGTTAGAATATCTGCAATTAAAGCCCCACCTGAACCAGATCAGATAAAAATTGACCAACTTATGGCTTCATGAAAATATAAAAGGTCCCAATGACTTTGACCTTTGAACCTTGGACGTCACATGTAAATTACAAAAATTTGCAGTGTTACTATACGTACAATCTGTAGGGCCCACAATGGTCAAAATTGGATGACAATTGACAAAGTTATGGCATGATGATTTCAACGGTCCAAATGACCTTGAACTTTACAGGCCACGTATAAATTACAAAAACGTGAGGGGTTACAAATCTAAAAATTAAAGTTAGATTGGCTAGCTACACCTATAATAGTTTTGGAAATACTTCAGCTTCAGGTTTTCAAATAGCCCTAATTTGCATTATTTAAGAAACCGCTGAACCTCTTTATATAACTGAAGATTTCATATATGTTAATATTATCGTGCCAAATTCTCAGTTTCTACAAATTATAGTTTTGAAATAAAATGTTGAACAAATGTGCCTGCAAAGAAAGAAAGAAGAAAGAATAAATGGATGAATGAGTAAATAAATACATTTATAAATAAAGTAATAAATACGTAAACAGAAAAATAAATAAATAAATAAATACATAGATAAATAAATAAATAAATAAATAAATAAATAAATAAATAAATAAATAAATAGAAAGATAAATGAATAAATAAATAAATAAATAAATAGATAAATAAATAAATAAATAAATAAATAAATAAATAAATAAATAAATTTCAGAAGTCGAACTGAAATTGTTGGAAACAATAACTTACATGAATCATAGATTCATTTATGAATGATATTGAACTGCATACTCTAAATTTTATCAGTCCACTTCGGGTCAAAAACACATGGCAAACGGCGATATTCCATGGCAGATCTACATATATGATACAGTACTGCCGTGCATAAGTATAAGCAGCAAGTATGCTTTGACGTAAGAAGCAACGTGCTCAGACAAAGAAGCAAACCCAAGGTTAGATATAGAGGGATGTAGCAAAAACAGAAAAAGAAAAGTTGGATTACAGTTTATACTGTACATCTGTATTGTTTAACTGATTATTGTACATTTTATCAGGATCAAAAAATTAATGCCTCCTAAATTAGCAATATTTACCATTACACAACGTCTACTTTACAGAGTTTTCATTCCCTTGTAACATTTTGATACTGACTGTTGCTGCACGTTTAGCAATTTAAGGCTCCCTTAGTAACAGAGTCCAACCTCTTTCACACCCAAGAAAAAAGTTTGAAAAAAAAAGCAAAACCCCCCAAAACAGGTAAATTTTATGGGCAAATTTAACACACACTTGCTATATATATATATATATATATATATATATATATATATATATATATATATATATATATATATATATATATATATATATATATATATATATATATATTGGGATGTATGTATATACTGCGCAAGTGAGGATAGGAAACAGAGATTTTTTTTCTGCAATCAGTGCACATCTTCACATAAAATTGTGGTGGAGTATTTCGTCACTACTTTAAATTAGCTTGATTTTGTGGTATTATTATAATCACTTTCCTTGTTGGTGCCACAACATAACCAAAATAAAAGCGGTTTGTCCAAATGGATCAATGTACACGGAAAATAATGAAATTAAAACTGCAGTTAAATGCCTGAAATGTGAAAACCTAGGAATTTTATACCTGTGGAAAAAAAGTGCATAAGTGACCACGTTATCGTTTTTAGTAAACAAAGCCATCTCCAGTTCAGTCATGAATGAGTTCATGGGGGGGGGGGGCTATTTTATTTCGTGTTTGGAGAAAACATTAAACAAAAAATCAAACACATGTAAATTATAGAGTTTCACAAATATGTCCATGGCTCTTCATTCACACAACTCTTTTTGCCAGGACCCTGTTGTGAAGAACCAACACAGCCCCACTGGTATACATGCTTGATTGCACCAGTTTCATACACCCGTAGAATGATTGTCCCTTTAGAATATGCCGAGGCCTGTTATGCCTAAACGATTTTGCACAAACGTTGGCCCTTAGACAGGAAAAAGAACCCAGGCAGGAATGAACCCCTGTGTAATGTGGCAGGTACTCTAACACTTGAACACAATTATAGAAAATATTGCCTGCAGAAGCGGAGGAACATCCGGACAGGAAAGTGCATCTGCTTTCTGATTTGTCAAACTGATTTGAAAAGGTTGGTATTGTTCTTTTAGCTGCTAGGGTATCCTTCAAGACCAGCCCTTGACTAAGCCTTCAAAGAAGATCATAGGCACTTGAAGGTCTGGAACAGCTGGAAACTGGTGCGCAAATCTCTGATACTTATATTTTCAGGCACACTTTACATGCATTTATCAAGTCATATTTTCACACAGATGAGTCATTGATAATGTGTTCTGTGAAAGTTTTGAGTTTATTAAATGTTTGCAGGAATGTGAATCTTGTGATTAATAGGTTACGGCTTAGACATAGACAGTGGTTGGATTGGCTATGTGGCTCAAAGATTGCCTTGTGTTTTCTTTCTTTCTTTCTTTCTTTCTTTCTTTCTTTCTTTCTTTCTTTCTTTCTTTCTTTCTTTCTTTCTTCCTTTCTTTCTTTCTTTCTTTCTTTCTTTTCTTTCTTTCTTTCCTTTCTTTCTTTCTTTCTTTCTTTCTTCTTCCTTCCTCCCTTCTTTCTCTTCTGTTTTAAAGAGTTCGGAATTACATGACAGATATGGCACTCTGGCTCCTGTTTGCATAAATTGGTTCATGGCCCTCCTTTGTGCTGGTTTTTCCAATGGCACATATGTGACCCCATCTTCATGCTCAGTAGATGTGCTTACAAGCTTAAGCACTTGACGAAGGTTAGCAACCGAGGAGGAAGAATCGTCTGACAAAGTTGGCCTCTATTACCTTTTTTTTCTGGTGCTGCCATGGTATCTCTAAATTATTATTCTATTGCCAATATGAACTGGTTTGAAAGCCACAATCAGTTGTAATCTGTCTATTTGGGTTGGGTTGCCTTTGTGTTAAAAATAAAAAAAGGTGACCCTACCACATGTCCATTAATACGTACCCAGGGTACACTGTACCGATATGCCTGTCCGAATTGACAGCATGCATGACAATGTCACAGTGTTGCAACCCAAATATCAGTTTTTTTAATCGACTGTTTCTAGCTTTTAAATTGCGGGAAAAGTGTATATCATTGGTCGAGGTTCTCTTTTCGAAGCAATTTAATTAAAATGAAATATGTCAATGAAATGACCATATCGCATTTCGTGGCTTGAAGTGTTAATACGCGGAGACAATTAATGTAAATAACGTGTGCAAATTTGAGTAAGTCACAATGTGAACTTTGTTTTTATTCACATTACAGCACACCTGAAACTTGTAAATTTTTCGTGTGATCATGACCTGTTCTGTAATCACCTGATAAAATATGCTTAAGCCAACTATTTGCAGCATCCAAAATACTGTATCTTTTGCTTTCTTTGCATTTGGCAGAAATTTGAATTATAGGTTCATTCCCAACTAACTGAGATTAAGAACCTCGTAGCGTATCGCCAAACACTGAACGCATTCTTCATGATTATAATACAGAAACTCTGTATGCAACCGGCTGAATTGAATTTATTCCCAATTTTTTTTTTATCTTTAGTGTACATTAATTTTATTAATATGTTAATATGGTTCATTTTTTTGGATTTTTTTTTGTTCTTTTGTTTTATAATTTGTATTTTTATTATCCCCTTGTTTTTGGCAGGACACACCTTCTGCACCATTTAATTACGGAAAGCATGAAGCACAGGTGTTAGTTTTACTATCCATAGCTGCAAAGAAGTGAACTACCCCCTCGAATTGTCCCCTTCTCCAAAAGATTGCGTTCTTCCGAAAATGGATGACAAAACTTATCTACTCTGTTACAATATCTATTATTCTTTCTGCACAATTTTTGCAGGTTTTAATCTGCATTCTGCGTTAACTCTTCCAGCCTGTGTTCCCCATACTAAATATACGTCAAATGGCTGAAGCTGTCTTTCAGGGCATCTAGGTCTGCCTATGATATTTATGGGGTGTTATGACTAAATCAAGATTATAAGTCCATATCATGCTCCTCTAGGGTGTGCATTGCAAGTATAGTCAGCTTCTCATTACAACTACCTACACTGAATCTAACCCCAGTCATTTCGTTCATCCAAGCGTGTCCATAAACAATGAAAACATTCTTCATGATGATAATAGAGAAACCCTGTATTCAAGCGGCTGAATTGAATTGATCCCATAATCTTTTGTCTTTGCTGTACATTAATTTTGCTAATATGTTAATGTGGTTAAATTTTGGGGGGATTTGTTGCTCTTTTGTTTTATTATTTGTGTTTTTCATGCTAATATCCACTTTTCATGAAGTATCACAATACTGCTTGTTTTATCAAGCTACAGCATAATATGTGTTCGACAAGACTGGGGACGTCCACACGTTGTGGTTTACTACACATTACTACAAAGTCTAGATTACTTTGGACCCCTCTTACTTTGCTCAGTTGTACCTTACATTAGACTGACAGAGTGTACACAGTGAACGGGGCAATGTTTCAAATGATGAAGACTATTTGGTCTCTAGAATGTGAGAAGGTAAAAGTAATAAAAAAATTAGCAAAAATAAAAATCAAAAGAAAATTTAAATGTACTTTTACTACTGTCGACTTAAAACTTCACAAAACATATATTTTTAAAGGCACAAATCACACATCGTCATAGGCTTTGAAGTTTATATAAAACATAAGGGGCTGTATTATCGCCAACGACATACTCCCACAAACACAAAGAGCAGTCTTAAGACCAATCAAATAACTTGAATGAGTCATAAGATTGAAGCTTGTGTCATTTGAAAGTCTAGATTAATCGGTAAAAATTCACATTGACAACTACCATAGTTTGAATATAGAGAGAAATGGGTATAAGAACATTCAAGCTTTACATTTCCATGGACACCACTTATACTTTTCGACACTACAATTACAAAAACATAGTGCAAATATTACTCTTGAACGCAGAAACTGATTTAAAAGTTTGTTTGTTTCATATATAAGAACGATGAATAACCATCACTGCTTTTATTTATGTTTATTGCAATGAATATTTGGATTGTGGCCAGAGCAAATACATATTCATAAACAGTGCTACCTAGTGCTAAAAGCTAAAACATATGTACATGATGTAATTATGTCCGATATATCGTTGTTACGTGTACACATACATGTAAATATATAATCCATAAAAAATATGTAACAAAACAACACCTACCTCAATTCATCTATGTTGGTGAAATAATTTAGTAACTAGGCATATAAAATGAATACTAAATAAGTTGTAAAAACGTACAGTGGAACAGGTTTAAAGATTAAAAGCTTTAGGTGTCATTTTAACTGTCAAATATTGCAGGCCAAGCTAGGCCTACAAAGCAAAGTTACCATACAGCAAGCTGACATCTATGTTCCATCACATTAGCATGCTTTTTTAAGCATGGGTAATTTGTGTTCCATTACTTTTTGGAACAAAATTCCAAACTGCTACATGACTAATAGGGCACTGTAGACAAAGGTTCCTGGACCTTCAGCCCGACACACTAAATTTTGGCAATTATCGTATTCAAAAGTTGTTGACACAATTACAAACAACTGGCTATGCAGAACATGAAAAATATAGACAGGGGTACTGAATCACGTCAATACGGATTTTCATATATAGACCCCCCAAAGAAAATCACTGGTCTTATCAGTTATGCCTGCCATTCGGATTGGCAATCATATATATTTATGATTTTGAGCTTTTGCAGCATAACTGGAATGAAAAAAATAAGGCTATTTTCTAAAATGTCGCACGATATTGTACTATGTGTATCAAACAGAAGTCCACAGAAGCATATATTTCATCCAACTGACCAAAATATCGAAAAGTATGTTTTCAGTCAGTATGGCAGAATAAATATTAGTAATCGCTTATTGCATCGTGTGTTTGGCAGAAAAAAGACAGAGAGTTGCAAAATTAACTTGCAGGCCAAGCTTGGTCTACAGATTAATGTTACCATTAAACAAATTGACCTCAGTTTGAATCCTTTTATTTCGGTGACCTTGCTAAACGGTTTTTCATTGACCAGTTCTGTTATTTTCCATTACTCTGGGGAGCACAACCTCAAACAGTTATATGAAAATGCAATGTTTGTTTCCTCATGGAACCGCATGAGCATTTGGATACAGGGAAGTAAAGGTGTTCCATGGGGAGTCTTTATTTATCACCAAGCAGTTTGTCTGAGTACATACAAAATAAACAAAATTAAATTAATACAAATAAATTACATACAACTAACACTTTTGTTCTGTGCCAGGAAGAGTTCAAAAATAAAACACTTGCAAGCAGAAAATCACCATTATCACGATTGTACTGCTGCATGCTGGGAAAGGTACATTTTCTTGCAATTTGAGGACCAGTATTTTAAGTGTCAAATGCTTCAGAAATCAAACAACGTTCTAATAATGCCATTTTCAAGATTGCAATACAATCGATGCAAAACGGAAGTGAGACAAACAATGAAGCTATTGATTGTTTGGTTTATCATTGCACCCCATGAATTGAAAATACAGTTAAATTTAATATTGCTTACTATTCTGTATACTGGTATGTCGTGTGGCACTCCCAGATTGCAAATGCGTGATATTATATGTGGAACACAACTAGCATGCCTCTCTGGCACAATTAGCAATTACAAGTTTGTATCCATTTTCCATTTTGTGTCAGTCAATTTGATTTTTGAACAAGGAAAAGACTCTGAAAATTCAAAACTTGATATACTTTATCACTTTACCAGTTTGCGTCATGTGAAATCAAAAAATGAAAAACTCAGTGACAAAATTTATATACCTTTGATTTTCAGGCATATTCCATATGGACAGCACAAATATACTCACAAAATATTATTGATCATGACAAGAGAAGGAAGATATTACTTAGTTTGGCTCCTTCGTTCTGTACGAACCATTATTGATACCAAAGGAGTGGCTCACATTCAATTATATGAAGGTCCGGATGGCAGTGATCAGAATATGTTATTGTATAAGGGAAACATAGCCACAAATGTGTGTCAAAGCAGCCATTATTTCATATCAAATGGCCACGTATTGACTATCAAATTATCCACTTTTAGCTTTATTCAAGGATTTACAACATTACGTATTAGAGGAAAGCAAGCGATGTCAAATGTGCGTACATATAAAATTTCAAAATATACAAAACTTGTTTTTCACAGATTATGTTTTTCTCCAACTTTTTGCCAAACTCTGTTGATGCACAGTGTATTGTTGGTAGGACCAAGAAAACGGACCATCAATGTTTCATTCAGTGACTTTAAGTGGCTGGGACCCAATATAGGATACTGTAGATTTGGTGGCCTGGTATTTTTTGATGGTGACATGAGCAAATTGGGTGATGGAAATGCATCAAGAATAGGACCATTTTGCAATGCATCTAGGGGGTTGAACTCTGAATACATAGACTATAATTTTGTAGTTACATCCACCCACCAACTTTTAGTTATTTTGTTTTCATATGTGCCCATGCTGAACATTTCGTTCAGCGTTACGTGCAATATAACACTATGTAAAGGGGTTCTTCAACCATGTAAACATCATGGAATATTCAATAAAGAAATATACTTAGATTTTTATCATCAACAATTTCGCAGGCACATTACTAAAAATGATAACTGTGTTATTTTTTCACAATATGCAGAGGAGATGCCAAATATAAAGCATATAAGCAAATGTTGTTTGATATTTTCAACTATAGGCATCAATAATCGAATCATCATATATATTTGGCCTAATATTCACCCAAGCTTTTATTTTTCACTTGACTATGAAGAAAGATGGCATAATGTCTTGCTTATCAATAGAAATCCAGAAGGGGTAAGTGTTGTTCCAGTTATATCACCATCAATGGCTATCACATCAAACAGGTTTAATGCTACTATGCTAATAGCCAGAAATACAATATCATTTTTCATGTTTTTTATGGAAATATTTGTATCACCAGAGTGTCACTTGCATGTTGCTTACAAGGCTGCATATACAAAGGTTGTTTCTGAACATGAGCTTCTTTGTACTACATTTCTTCAACAAGCTAATGCACATGTCTTACAATTACATATAAGCCAGAATACCCATGTAAGCAAGATAGAGAACCTTTGGTACTATTCTATACCCATGGTGATGTATATTGCAAACAAAGCTGGTGGTATAACGGTCAGATTTCTGAGATATGTCCGCATGACTGCCACCTGTACATTACGTCAACAAATTATAACTGTATGGCAAAATTTACAATTAACACACATCATGTGGAAGTTTTCATTAAGTAACTCTGATTACATGCGAGGTCGACAAAAACAGTGTCATGAATATACACTTCAAGTAATAAAATTACTTGCAAATTATAAGCAAACTGTAAATATTACACTTCGGTACAACCTCGCAAAAACACCCCTGAAAGTGCAACACAGGAGAAGAACATTAGAACTTATGGAATTTGTTATTATGGATGTTTCGCTTCCTCCATTTATAAGATATAAAAAGCATAATTCAGAGACCCTGTCTTGGCTCCAAGCACACTCCAGATGTCTGTCACAAAGTATGCAGTTAATTACATTGGAAAATATACTTAAGTATTATGAATTTACTAACTTCATCTATGGACGTATAGTGTTTAGGCAGGGATTGCAAGATCAAGTAAACTTTCTGTTGTCCCGCTATATAAATAGTCTTGGCTTCATAGGACTGAAGAAAGATTTGGTAAGTGCATGATAAAACTCAAAATTGAAACTAACCCATTAGAAATAAGGAAATGCAATGAATATACAATGGCATTCACACACATTAAACATTTCGTCAAATGCTTGGCTAACAAAGCTGCTAGAAAGCACTGCATGTTAATAGTTGCATTATGACACTGAATGATCCCAACTAGTTGCTTAGTTGAGCAGGTTTCATTAATGGATAAAATGAACAGCTAGGGAAATGAAATAATTGAAACACATGATGTGCGTTCCAAAAATCCACACCAACAACTAGATAAAGATTAAGAATAGAAAAGGACAGATACAAGAGGTCGCAAAACTTCAACAGTCCTATCCCAATATTAATACAAAGAAAAACAACACTCGAGACTTTAGACATGTATTTACCCATTGAAGGTAACTGGTGGTTTTGAGCTGGTTTTGTTAACATTTGGTGTACATGTTTCAATAACAAAAGTCATAAGTGGTTCAAACACAGAGGCCAAATCACTTAAAGGCCCAAATGTATCACTTGTGTCAAAAATGCCAAAAAGTGTATATAATCTAGTTCCAAAAAACGTTTAGAAAAAAAAAACTCATGTTCAATTATTCTCCCAGATAAAATTTTCTTATATGCCTCCTGACTAGCCATGTGTGATAACACAATATGTCCTAGAGATCATGACAGGAACACGTTCTATATATAAATTAAAAGTCTTATGTAAGCAGAATGCTGAATATGTATTCTGGTACAAAAGTACGCATAAATCTAAGAACACCGTAGTAAAAATATGCTAGGTCAAAACAAAATGCATTCATATCAATGACTATATCCAAAACGCAAACTAGTTTCCTGAAAAAAAACAAAACAAAAACAAAACCAAAAAAAAAAAAAAAAAAAAAAAACACATGCGCGCGTTTGCACATTATCCTTGACAGCGCAATCAAATGATGTGAAACCAGGAGCCATATGATCATCCAAATCCACTTTATTATCCTCTGAAATGGCCACTGTGTGTTTGTGTACACTTAATTATAACTACATAAAATAATAAAAAAGCTGTTACACACAATGGAACTACCTTTACCATACGCATGTATACATCACCTGAAGCAGACGTGGATCTAGAAACACACACACACATGCGCACACACACACACACACACACACATAAATGTATACACATATATATATATATATATATATATATATCTATATATAAATATATATATATATATATATATATATATATATATATATATATATATATATATATATATTTAGCTTCATACAATTTTAGTTTACTGTTGCTGATTTTAACTACTGAGTTTGTGTGTGTATATATATACATATATATATACATATATATATATCTATATCTATATACATACATACATATATATATGTATTTATGTACATTTATTGATATATATACACAAACTCAGTAGTTAAAATCAGCAACAGTAAACTAAAATTGAATGAAGCTGAAAAAATTATCAGCCAAACTGTTTGGAAAAGCCATACACTTGGGTCTGAGAATGGTTTTATGATGAGCCTAGATGTAGTTTTGTGTTTATAGAGAAATGAAGATCCAGTCTTATCAGAAACAAAAGAGTGTAGTAAAAAAGATACTTATGATAAGAAAACATTCAATTTTCATTAGAAATAAATATGATATGTTGAAATGATAAATTTTACTTTTCAAAAAATTCTATGAAGATGCCATGTTGGGTATCCGGTAAACCTCTTACATTCACTGCTTGGATGCCAGCCTTTCGGTGCTTTAACGTTTTTAATACTTTCATCAACAAAGATGGGGAACATACAGCTCTATTTAATAACAAAGCACTGCAAATGGCATTTCATGTTAAACAGCCTGATTGGAAAACACGAAAATGTACAGGAGTATTATCAATTTTTCGTCCAGAAAATTGGATAACAATCCCTTGTGATGTAACTTTTAAACACTCATTTTTCCTATGCGAACGTGTTAAAATTACAAACATACATGCATTTATGTATAGTAATGGTCAGTGGATAACGGAGGGCTATTGTCTGCCAAATTGGGAAATGGTGCACAAAAAATGCTTTCAAATTGTCTTATTCTATAAGTTACACAACCAAACAGAAGCCATGAAAGAATGCAGTAAACTGAAAAGTTCTGTTGTATCAGTACCATATCTTGCCATGTATGCTTTGATGAAGACTGAATTGGAGTTTCAGAACATGACATTTTATACATTGTTTTCCCACCCGGTTATTCATCGTATATGCAGATATTTTTATAATACAACTTTTTTTGATATCCTACTAGGCGTGTCTAGTGTGTGGGCACTACTAGATGCACAAGAGAGCATCCTTGTTTCTGTTGTCAACAAAGGCTCACGTACTTCGCATGGAATTAAACCTATTTTTTTGAACGCTTTTGCGTATATAAAGAAGCGTAGACTTCATTCGTGTGATCCTACTACCATCCATCCCATACTTACAAACGCATCTGTAATAAAGGTAATCGACAAGGTGTTGAAATTCAGTGGCGTTTTTTGCCAAATGGACATAAAATATCTGTCCCCTTTATGTCCTAGTGGAACTTTTCAGTGTGGTACCAGTGAATGCATACTTGACCACTATATTTGTGACGGAATTGTAGATTGTAACGACTTTTTCAATAGTGATGAATCAGACTGTGTTATATGCTGGCTACAAAATGGAAGAGCACAGACTGACGCATACTGTAAAAACGAGTGTAAACGGAGTTTTTGTGTGTGTTCGCAGGTGTACTTCCAGTGTACCAGCGGTGGATGTGTTTCAATTTCTAAATTCTGTAATGGTTGGAATGATTGTCCCGATGGAAGTGATGAGGAATGTGCTGGCACAGTTTTTAGTGGTCTAAACTCTTGCTTTTACTCTACAAATATGTTAGATCTACCAGTAGACGGGTTGATCGAGGATACTCGTGGTCAGGTACCATCAGATGCATCATCTGCTTGCGAAGACAGGAACTTTATTTCTTGTAGTTTAGTTCACGCTACACAATGTTATCCCAGGTCTGGTGTTTGCAAGCTTGATTATGATTGTAACAGCAATATGAAGTACTGTGTAAATGGAGGACATTTAGATGTCTGCTACAATACCGAGTGTCCTCGAATGTACAAATGTCCAAAGTCATACTGCATTGCGCTGAAGTTAGTATGCGATTCTGTGTGGCATTGCACTTTTGGAGTAGATGAACGCAATTGTTCATCCTTCAGCTGTCCTTATTTCTTCCGATGCAGAAACGCCACCTGTGTGCACCCACAAGAATTGTGTGATGGAGAGGCGAATTGCAAGGGTTCTGCAGATGATGAAGAATTTTGCTTTTTAACAGAATGTCTGCATGGATGTTCATGCATAGGATATGCCGTGATATGCAATGGCGAAAATGCAGTAAACAAGAGGTATGTGCCTATCTATCTCAGAGCAATTGTTGTTAATAACTGTAGTATAAAGTTTTTGTCTGTGTTTTTACAAGGGAAGTTTCGTTTTCTGGTCAAGCTGGACGTCAGGTTAAACAAAATACGAAGCGTTAAGTCCACAGTTTTCCGTCATACTCAAGCATTACGTGAGCTTGACATTCGTAAGAACATGATATTCAAGTTGCCCTGGGATGTGTTCAATGGCTTGGCATATCTTCTTGAACTCAAAATCAGTGATAACCCTCTCAAACATCTACATTATCGAACGTTTCTAGGGCTGTTTAGACTAAATTATCTTTCAATTAGCCAACTTCATGTCACTGCAATATGCAGTAACTCATTTGAGGAACTGCGTCTCTTAAAACACCTTGATTTGTCAGCAAATAACATCAAATTCTTATTTGCAAGTCATTTCTTTGGGTTAAATAGACTCCTTTTTCTGAATTTAAGTGGCAACAATTTTGAACATGTCGAGTATAACGTATTTGTGCACTTAACTGACTTAAGAAATTTGATAAGTGATGACTTTGAATTTTGTTGTCTGAACAGATTCCTGGATATCTGCATGCCCAAATTAAACATTTCTTCATGTTCAAGATTGGTGGGAAATGAATTTTTGATGATATTGTCAATATACGTAATCATTCCGTTGAGTTCATTCCTGAACGTAGTGGTGATTATATTTTTATCTTCCAGCATCACCTTAAATGTGCCAAATCTTGTCCGATTTGTACTTGCATTATGTGATTTTGGGATGAATACATACATGACAACAATAATCTTTGTAGACTTTAATTATGGCATGCAATATTTCCTACACAAAAGACATTGGATCAGTAGTGTATACTGCAAGGTTTTTTCAATTGCAAATCTTTTGTCTTATTTAGGTTCTGCATGTTCCCTCCTACTTCTCTCTTTGGATCGAGTGATTGGAATTCTTGTTATATTTCAGATCTATCGAATGAGCAAAAGATCATTTTGCTTCCTATTTTCCCTTTGTTTGTTATGCATTTTACTTTCTGGATCAGTTGTAGTTAATACCTATTCCTGGCAACATTTTGACTCAAAGAAGCAAGACTTGTGTCTACCTTATTTTGTAAAGGCGTATTATGCTTGTTATTTAATCTTTCACATTTCCTGGACCTTTGTATTTCTGACCATGATTTTTGTTACAAGTGCACATTTTGCTTGTGTGGTTATGGTTTGGAGAAGTAAGAAAAGGGTGCAAAGTCACCAAAATGTTAATGCCGTCATCAAGCGAATCTTGGTGGTGCCCATAGCTATGGTACAAGCATACGTCCCATTTCTTACTGTAATGATGTTACTTCATCTTCATGACAAACCTCTTCCTATACTTACTGAATGGTTTGCTTTAGATATCCTTCCTTTATGTTCCTTGATAAATCCCATGATTCATACAATTTGCACATTAAACTTTCATAGGTGGGTCTACGAGCAATGTGAGCGAGTTGCTCTTTTTTAGGTCTGGAGTATCAACTAGCATAAAGATGGTGCACAGTCGCCAAATGATAAATACCATAATGAAGCAAATATAAATCGTGTCCCAACAATGAAATCTAGTCCTTCCTCTGCAGCATCAGTTATACTTTGATGAAAAACCTTTCTCTGCATTCACTTCAACATTTGTTTTAGCTATCTTTCCTTAAATTCCATGGTTCATGTAATTTGCCCCATCAGCTTAAATAAGTGGGGTTCTAGTAAAGCTAAATACTTCATTTAACCTACATTGGACTGTTATATGTATCAAAATGCAGTACAATATCAAAGCCTTTTCAGGGAAACTGTTAACCGTGAGGGACTATTGCTTCCCAAATCAGAATAAACTGAGCCTCCAATGATGTATTTATAAATTTTGAAGCTACAAAAGGAAAAAAAAGAAAAAATAATCAGATTAAAAAGGAATAGTTCAGAAAATCCTTACCTACTAACACGAATTCCAATGCAACAATGAGAACAAAGTCACCAATAAAAGGCAACCAGTGTTTTTTAACAGGTCCCCTCAACCTTTAAAATATTCTTCATTAACTACAAACTTCTTTTTTTTTCTAATACATTTTAGCTTATCTGCGCACAGCCCAAAATTTATCACTTTTTTCAAAGATAAGAAAGCCATGGTAGGCCTACTTCTTTTTTTGTTCACGACTTGTCAGTCTGCTGAGCTGAAGAAGACAGACCTTACATTGTTTTGGGGATATTAATGAATCTGATTTAACTACAGATGACAGAATCCACGAAGTACATGTAGAAACAGATCGCCCCTTTAACATATTATTTAGGATTTTGTGTTTCTTGAGTTCCAATTTAATACAAATTGGCAGTGATTGGCTCATGACTTATATACATAGGACGACTTGTTGAGCACATACACCAAACATTGGGAGTGATTTCGGTGCACTTTGGCTGCAGAGTATTAATCAAAACACATGCTCGAAAATGGTCACCCAAAATTCAAACCCTTCATAATAACCCAATGTAACATTGTTCCTTGGAGTTATCAGCTAAATGTCATCTCGTGTTCAATCTTCTGCTTGCTGTGCCTTGGACGTCGCAAATGAGATGTCATAGGCCCAAATTGCTCTTATCAAGTGCATGGTTAAGATTTTGGTTATCCCAGTAGAACCACGCTGGCAGGCAGTGCTGTTGGTGCAATGTTCCTGATACGCACCCGGAAACTATAACAATCATGCACTTGGTTGTTTAGAAGCAACATTACTTATCATGTAGTGATTCAATGAAATGAAATTTATCATTTGCTGCCTTCCCAGTACACACACAGACACAGACACAGACATACACACACACACACACACACACACATATATGTGTGTGTGTGTGTGTGTGTGTGTGTGTGTGTGTGTGTGTGTGTGTTCAGGGCTTTGCTTCAGAGATTGTATGTTAACATATGTAAACAGTAGGAAATGGTCAGACATATCTTACATTGTAACACCCAATGAGCTCACGGTGTATAATTTGGAAATCTTACAAAAGATTGGTATATTATAGTGGCTAATCTGTCAGTTAGCCTAGTAGGCAATGTAATAGAAACCATCACATAACATAATGTAACATCTACATATTCGGTATACTTGTGTTAAGTTCAAATTGAAATATTCCATTTTAACTTTCTCTGAGCTTTCGTTGGATGTAACTTGAATTTTTGGGCCCGAATCACTTGTAAATAACTCAATATCATTATAACAGTGTCGAGGGGGCCTGGATTTGTTGCAAACAGTTAATCTTTTAACCGTATCGTTAAGCAAAATATCAATATACTGACCTTCCCAGGTCTGACCTGTTATGTAAAATTTCTATGTGTATACTTCAGACGACAGTGTAAATATGTAAGTAAGCCACCATGGGAGCTACAGGTACCTGCCAAGGGTATTGTGACATAATGTTCTGATTTTTGAAAAAGAGATTAAACAGGGAGAAAATAGTTGTTTCTGGTAAAATGACTTTTTTGAGGTGGCATTTTCTGCAAAAATTATGAATGGTGTTAACACGTTTGTGTACGTTGTATCTGAAACCACTGAACTGAAGCAGTGCAAAGAGTAGTTAAACGATACTGGACAAAACTATTTCCATATTTGAGATGATTCACCATGAAATGATTATCTTGTGAACAAATAAAGACGCCATGCAACATATTCTCCAAAGAAATTGTAGTTTTAGTGCCACAGGACCATCAAAAGCACTATTTGCCAAAAATACATGCAAAATATAATCATTACATTAGATATGCTATACTACATAATTGAGTTCACTTGTCAATAGGAGCAGAGACCTGCAGGCATCTGGAACGCAGTTTTGCTGGGTCGCAAGCTGCAGGCACGATTTACACATAAATCAAATGATGAAATGTAACAATCAAACATGAGATTGTGATATCAACATACTTATGTCTTCTAATGCTCCTCCAGAGAACTATTAATATATATCCCAGAGCATAAGTTGATGAAACAATAGAACGTTTATTATTATTATTATCATAATTATTATTTTTTTTTTTTTTTTTTTTTAAATAAATGTTACCAATTTTACCTCGATTAATAGAATATTATTTGTCGGTTAATATGCAACCCTAGGATAGACAAAGGGTTTTAGCCATCGAACAAGCTGACGCAGAAACTTGGCAGGGCGATTGTAAATGATGTACAACTGCATGGGTTGGTCATACTCTCTGACACGTCCAGAAATGACATCATGTTTTGATGTTCTTTAAGAGCCATTGTTCTTTTTCTTTAAATGTACTTGTAAAACGTATGAACAAATGCAGAGACATAACAAGTGATTAAATAGTGAGTAAATAAGATGTGTGGTTTTACAATGGTAGAGCACCATAGGCCACAGAGAGAGAGACTATGTGACCATTTGTGGAATGGCATTTTCTGCACGTCAACTTCAGGAAACTTGTAGTCATACAAAACTGCTAATATACACAGGACAGCTATACTGTTGTGTGCTAACTTTGCTTTAGTGTAGTTGCAAACAGATGTTGACAGCATGTCAGTAGTGCACATATGTTCTTTGTGTGGTACTTTGACAAAATCCTGGATTAATTGTCATTGCCAGACACCACTTTACACCACAGATTGCAAATATAGGTAGACCTGAACAAAATCACCCCCTTATTTAGCCATTGGTATTTTAATTTTGCCCAATGCATTAGCTAGTTCTAGTAAAGATTGTCCAACGATGGTATTTAGTGGGATTGGGGATTTGGGAAGCAGAGGTTTGGACTTTTCTGCAATATCTGTTATCGAAATAGAACAGCACCTGACACCCAAATCTGGCTACTAATGATAAAGGTAACACTTTAAATCAAGCTTGAATTAAAGTATGTGTTCAATCTGAAAAAAAAAATAATTATGCAAATACCAGGTAAGGATGGCCTCACGGCTAATGACTCAAAAACTGAATACTTGGGGACTGAAAGTGTAGTCCCTAATTATGCATCTCCGTCCACTACTACTGTGCCTGACCCTCAGCAAGAGGGATCAGCCTTTTTTTCTCTCCTGTTAAAAAAAAAAAACATATGGATAAAATCACCTGCTTTGAAAGGGGGCCGATGTAAAAAAAGGTCCCCCAGGAAAATCTTAGTAGGTAATTTTACCCCTTAGTATACGTCTATGCTCTGTGCAGAAAATAACTGAATAAACAGATTATGTGCTGGACTGCATAGAATCAAAATTTCATCAGATTTAATGAAATGAAGAGTAACAGCGTCCATGACAGTATATGTCTATATCTGCCATTTCCAAAGAGAATAAACAAATCAGACCAATGAGTGAGAGTAGATCAACACAATTGAGCAGCTTTCAGATATCCATGTTTCTTCCATTGCAGAAACACCACTTGTGTGCAACGACCAGAAGTGTGTGATGGGGAAGTGAATTGAAATGGTTCTGTTAATGATGAAGAGCTATGCTTTTTAACAAACTGCATGCATGTACATGTGCAGGATATGGCGTGGTATGCAACGGCGAAAATGCAATGAACAAGAGTTAAGAGCCTACCTATCTGAGAGTAATTGTTGTTTATAACTGTAGTATGAAGGTTTTGTCTTGGGTTTTACATGGGAAGTTTCTTTTTCGCGTCGAGATTGACATGAGATCAAACAAAATACGAAGCCTCAGGAAAACCGTTTTCACAAAGACAGTTGCAGTCAAGTACATTTTCACCCAAAAATCACATAACGGAAGTGAAAATTGGCGAGATTTGGCACATTTGTGTCGATGCTGGAAGATAAAAATATATTGCTCACTGTGAACAAACTCCAACGGTATTATTACGTGTATTGACACTAATATCAAAATTTCCTTTTCCACCAATCTAGAATATGATGAAACAAGGAACTTGGTATGCAGCTATCCAGGATTTGCTCAGACAACAAATTCTATGTTTTCTCTTGCCAACTTTATTAAGTAAACTAAGCGCACAGATACGTAATAACCAATATTATGAGAACTGTTGCCATTTAAATTCAAGAAGAGGAGTCAATTAAACCCAACGAAATAACTTGCAAACAAGAAACTCGTGCTATTTCTGACAACTCAAGTTGTGTTAGGTGATGAATTTGGTTAAATGGGTTATTACATATTCCAGTGACATGAAGTTGGACAATGGAAAGATAATTTAGTTTGGACCGCCATAGACAGGTTCTATAATGTAAACGTTGAAGAGGATTATCACTGATTCTTAATATAACCAGGTATGCCGATCCATTGAACAAATCCCAGGGCAATATATATGTGATGATCTTACGCATTTCAAGCTCACGTAATGATTGCTTATGACGGAAAACTGTTTTTCCTGACGCTTCGTATTTTGTTTGATCTCATGTCAAGCTCGACGCGAAAAAGAAACTTCCCATGTAAAACCCAAGACAAAACCTTCATACTACAGTTATAAACAACAATTGCTCTCAGATAGGTAGGCTCTTAACTCTTGTTCACTTCATTTTCGCCGTTGCATACCACGCCATATCCTGCACATGTACATGCATGCAGTCTGTTAAAAAGCATAGCTCTTCATCATTAACAGAACCATTTCAATTCACCTCCCCATCACACACTTCTGGTCGTTGCACACAAGTGGTGTTTCTGCAATGGAAGAAACATGGATATCTGAAAGCTCTTCAATTGCGTTGATCTACTCTCACTCATTGGTCTAACTTGTTTATTCTCTTTGGAAATGGCAGATATAGACATATACTGTCATGGATGCTGTAACTCTTCATTTCATTAAATCTGATGAAATTTTGATTCTATGCAGTCCAGCACATAATCTGTTTATTCAGTTATTTTCTGCACAGAGCATAGACGTAAACTAAGGGTAAAAATTACCTACTCGGATTTTCCTGGGGGACCTTCTTTTTCAGCGGCCCCCTTTCAAAGCAGGTGATTTCATCCATATGGTTTTTTAAAAGAGAAGAAGAAAAAAAAGGCTGATCCCTCGTGCTGAGGATCAGTCACAGTAGTAGTGGACGGAGGGACGTAATTAGGGACTACACTTTCAGTCCCCAAGTATTCAGTTTTTGAGTCATTAGCCGTTAGGCCATCCTTACCTGGTATTTGCATAATTATTTTTTTTTTCAGATTGAACACATACTTTAATTCAAGCTTGATTTAAAGTGTTACCTTTATCATTAGTAGCCAGATTTGGGTGTCAGGTGCTGTTCTATTTTGATAACAGATATTGCAGAAAAGTCCAAACCTCTGCTTCCCAAATCGTCAATCCCACTAAATACCATTGTTGGACAATCTTTACTAGAACTAGCAAATGCATTGGGCAAAATCAAAATACCAATGGCTAAATAAGGGGGGTAATTTTGTTCAAGTCTTACCTATATTTGCAATCTGTGGTGTAAAGTGGTGTCTGGCAATGACAATTAATCCAGGATTTTGTCAAAGTATCACACAAAGAACATTTGTACACTACTGACATGCTGTCAATATTTGTTTGCAACTACACTAAAGCAAAGTTAACACACAACAGTATAGCTGTCCTGTGTATATCAGCAGTTTTGTATGACCAAAAGTTTCCTAAAGTTGTGGTACAGAAAATGCCATTCCACAAATGGTCACAGAGTTTCTCTCTGTGGCCTATGGTGCTCTACCATTGTAAAACGAAACATCATTTACTCCCTATCTGCTCACTTGTTATGACTCTGCATTTGTTCGTATATGTTATAACTAGATTCAAAGAAAAAGGACAATGGCTCATTAAGAACATCAAAATATGATGTCATTTCTGAACGTGTCAGAGAGTATGGCCAACCAATGCAGTTGTACATCATTTAAAATCACCCTGCCAAGTCTCTGCGTCAGCTTGTTCCAAGGCTAAAACTTTTTGTCTATCATAGGTTTTGACATTCACGGACAAATAATATTTTACTAATCATAGTAAAATTGTAATCATTTATAAAATAATAATAATAATAATAATAATAATAAAAATAATAATAATTATTATTATTATTATTATTATTATTATTATTATTATTATTATTATTATTATTATTATTATTATTATTATTATAATCATAATAATCGTAAACGTTCTATTCTTTCATCAACTTATTCTCTCGAATATATATCAATTGTTCTCAGCAGGAGCATTAGAAGACATAAGTATGTTGATATCACAATCTCATGTTTAATTGTTACATTTCATCATTTGAATTATGAGTAAATCTTGCCTGCAGCTTGCGACCCAGCAAAACTGCGTTCCAGATGCCTGCAGGTCTCTGCTCCTATTGACAAGTGAACTCAATTATGTAGTATGGCATATCTAAAGTAATGATTATATTTTGCATGTATTTCTGGCACATCATGCTTTTGATGGTCCTGTGGCACTGAAACTACAATCTCTTTGGAGAATATGTTGCATGATGTCTTTATTTGCTCACAAGATAAGCATTTCATGGTGAATCATCTCAAATATGGAAATAGTTTTGTCCAGTATCGTTTAACTACTCTTTGCACTGCTTCACTTTAATGGCGTCAGATACAATGTACACAAACGTGCTAACACCATTCATAATTTTTGCAGAAAATGCCACCTCAAAAAAGTCATTTTACCAGAAACAACTATTTTCTCCCTGTTTAATCTCTTTTTCAAAAATCAAAATATTATGTTACAATACCCCTGGCAAGTACCTATAGCGCCCATGGTGGCTTATGCACATATCATTACTGTGGTCTGAAGTATACACATAGAAATTTTATATAACAGGTCACACCTGGGCAGGTCAGTATATTGGTATTTTGCTGAATGACACAGTTAAAAGATTAACTGTTTGCAACAAATCCAGACCCCCTCGACACTGTTACAATGATATTGAGTCTTTTACAAGTGATTCGGGCCCAATAATTCAAGTTACATCCGACGAACCCTCAGAGAAAGTTAAACTTGGACTTAACAGAAGTAAATTGAATATTTAGATGTTACATTATGTTATGTAATGGTTTCTATTACATTGCCTACGAGGCTAACTGACAGATTAGCCACTGTAATATACCAATCTTTTGTAAGTTTTCCAAATTATACAACGTGTGCTCATTTGGTGTCACAATGTCAGATATGTCTGACCATTTCCTACTGTTTACATTTGCTAGCATACAATCTCTGAAGCAAAGCCCTAAACATACACACACACACACACACATATATATATATATATATATATATATATACATGCAAGCCAAGTCGAGCAGTACATATAGAGATGTTTTACTCGCTGGATGCTGAATCTTTCATTAATGCTTTCCGTCATTTTATAGCTCATAGGGGTTTCTATAAAGGTATTTAGCGGTAACGGAAAAGAATTTTAAAAGCTAGAAGAGCCATGAGATGATTCCCTACATCTGTTGAAGGATACATTACAACCTTACACTGTTTGTCGAATCATTGAGTGGTCTTTTAACCCACCATGGGTAACGCATTTTGGAGGGATCTTTGGGAGATTATTAGAACTGATAAAGCCAGTCTTTTTAGCCATATTACCTAATGCTAGCAATTTTACTGACGAAATATTGGTGACCATATTCTGTGAGGCCAAACCATAGATAACAGTCTACCCTTAACCAAACTAAGTGATGACCCCTGCGATCTGACTCCATTGACCCCAAACAGTCTTTTGATATTTCAACATGACGCTTATCAGCCTCCTTGTGAAGGTTCAGCTGCAGATGCTTGCCGTAGAGGGTGGCATTACGTCCAGTATTAAGCACGTGACTGGTGGTCTCATTTCGTTTGCGAGAACATTCCCCAACTGCATAGACGATCCAAATGGAGAGTAACTACTAAGGATATTAAGGTCGGAGAACTAGTCATGATCATGGATACTGCTTTACCACAGTATCTTTGGCCTTTTGCTATTGTCAAGGAGGCTTTTTTAGTTGCAATGGTATAGTACATTGGGCTTAACTTAAAACACGAGTCACTAATTTACACAGGCGAATCACCCATCTTGTGTGCCTGGAATTGGACTATGGTTTCCAAATTGACCATTAAATTATTTGTTCTGTTGAGTAAATCCTGTAATATTTAAACGAGTATAATATTGCCTTTAGTCATGTTTTATTGACGATATTATTTTTTCATTTTCAATTGCCAAGTCGATGCCTTTTTATAGGCTTTGAGCATTTAGCTATTTTTTGTTATCAGGTTATGTAGGAGTGATTCAGGAAGTTTTCCTTTTGAGGTTTACCAGTCACTTAGGTATATCCCGCCAGAGTCTTGGGTACCTGTATAGGTCAGTATGGACGATACTATTGCTAATACTACAGTCCGCACAAGGAGGTTTTCCGTTCAAGGTAAGTATATATTTTTCACCTGTAACGAGGATGTAGGCATAACGTAAATCCTTATATTGTGCATGCTCCACTGTTTAATAATCTTTATTTGAAGTCGAGTAGCACAATTATATAAAACATTCGTGCTGAAGCACTATGATTCGACAGTATAATAGGAAAATAAAAGATGTGCATGACATGTACAATGAACCCACATATGGAAACAGATTTACAGACATTAAATCATAAAATAAGAAAAAGATCAGGGGTAGTGTTGATCAGTAGACAGCTTAGTCCCTGGTTTTGCACAGAACCCAGATAGAACAGGAATACTTGTGGCCAAGCTATACTTGTATTAGTTTCCTTCACTGACTTAAGTTTGTTGATTCCTTGTGATAAACAGGCAAATTCTTCCATAGCTTGGCCCATTAATACTTTTGCGAACCGTTGCTATATGTCGTGGTATTGTAAGTAGGCTGCTGTACTTTTACGTTATCGCGTAAGTTGTCTCTTCCTTCCTTTTTCACGTACATATCATTCAAAAATGGTGGGCTGTCATGAGATAAAATTTCGTAGTGTTCTTTGAAGTGTTTACTTACTTTGTTTAAATACAGGGAAAGGTTCTGAGCACGTAGTACTAGGTTTCGGTACAATGACATAGAACCATTATAGACAAAATGAAGAGCTCTTTCCTGAATCTTTTCCATCTTAATTTTATCTACACGACCCCTACGGTGTGATGCTAGGGGGCAATAATTAAAGTTTGATAGAATAAAAGCATGAACGATTTTGAGCTTTCCCTTTTTATGCAGAATATGACCAAACCTTCTTAGAACACTTATCTGTTTAGCAGCCCACCTACATACCTGGGATATGTGATCATGAAACTTAAGTTTATCGTCGTTACAGACACCCAGTAATTTCACACATGTCTCAGCAATAATAGTGACACCATCAGTTTCGAACGAATAATCATTTACAATTTGATTTGACATTTGAGGAGAGAGAACCCTGGCTTGAAATTTGTCAGGATTTGCATCCATATCATTATCTTTGAACCACTAAATAGCAATATTTTCAGTATTTTGCAATGATAATTTGACATTTTTTGAGAACTTGCCATGATGAGATAGCGTGTTGTTGTCTGCATTATTCTGGACTCCATAACGGCATTCCATAGCATAAAAGAAGTCATAAGGATACTTACTTGAGGTACACCCTTTAGAATATTCGTCCATTTACTTTTGGTATCGCCATATTTGACCCTAATTTTTCTGTCAGTAAGGGAACTGCAAAAGTAAGCTGGAGGATTTCCTGACAAGTCATATGTTTTAATTTTCTGAAATGAATTATGGGAAAGACAATCAAAAGCTTGTGAAAGACCCATTAATATTACTCCAATCAATTATTGGTTGTCTAATGTGAGCTTCCAGTCATCTATAATTCTTATCAGTAAACTTTGGCGACTGTTTTTTTTTTTTTTCGAAAATGCATAATAGGGAATTAAGGATACCATTAAAGAAATCTACCATTTCGTCATTCATTAGCCCTTCAAAAATCTTAGAGACACATGTTAAAACACTTACAGGATGGCAGTTACATTTATACATTGAATCAGATCTTTTGTAGATGGGGAAAACAACGGCCCTCTTCATATCAGTAGGGAATTTATCTGATGTGATAAACATGTTTCTTATATCAATTATGTAGGAACATAAGGCCTCTGCGCCAAGTTTAATCACCTTTGGTGGGATTTCAACTGGATCCGTGGCTTGCCTGTCGTTTAATTTTTTCATCGTTTTAAGACTTGTATTTCAGTTACAGCATGAAAGGCTTGATAATTTCTGTCTTTCATTTTGCCAGTAATGGCATAGGTATACTAGGATGCTCAGCAGATTTCTGATTGTGATCCCTTGAAAGGTCATTACTATTTTTTATTTCTTTTTTCTCTCTCTTTTTTGGGTGGGGTGTTTTTGGGGGGTGGGGGGTTGTTTGTTTGTTTGTTTGTTTGTTTGTTTGTTTGTTTGTTTGTTTGCTCTGAAGCAGAAATAAAAAAATCATTCAAAGTTTCACATATGTGTTTAGGTTCTTGAATAAGATTTCCTCTTCCATAAGATTAATTGTACCTTTTTACTTTTGACCTCGTTTGCGTAAGGTTTGTTTAAGATTAATCGCTCTACACAGTTCTCCATTTATTAAAGGGTCCTGATTGAGTCTGAGAAGCTTTCTTTTCTGTGGTGCAAGCTGGTCCATTACCTCTTTGAGTACAATGTCATCAAACCAAACAGCATCGTTGATGTTGTCAAAAATGCCTGCAACATGAACTGAGGCAGCTCCTAAATCGACAATGCATTCGCCCGTGTCAAAACAACTTGTAACTGTGCTATTTAATATCTGTTTGTAAGCGTGTGGAGTGTTGGATTTTAGTACTTCCAAGAACCATATTATGAAAATAACTTATTCCTGTGTCAATATTTACAGACGTAGCGACCCGGTTTGGGCAGTTTGTGTGTATAACATTAATGAGAGTAGGAGATTCTCCCTAACAGCAAGCAGGAGAATGCATTGTATTGCACATGTAAAAAACATCAAGAATATTAACTAAATCATCTTTTTCCTTGTTCTTGTTCAGAAAATTTATATCACCAAGAATAAAGAAAGTCTTGCCATTGTGTTCTAGAACCGCGGAAACTTGGGTTATCACATCATAAAACTTGTCTTACAGAGGGGGTCGGTAAGCAATGGCGATCATCTATGTCTCGTTTTTGACATAAACCTCGAAAATCATAGTTTCTTTACTATGTTGACAGTACTCTAAGTCTACTTTGCATCTGTGTGGAACGTCAGATCTTATCCAAGCCATAATACCACCTCAAGGACCACTACGATATTTTGTATACATAGAGATATTTGTCACATAAAATTGGGAGTTGGTAAATATTTCATATTGTTTTGGTCTCAGTGAGACCACATATATCAACGTAACCATGTTGTAGTAGTTCAACGACTTCGTAAACTTATGCCCTTTCCTGTGGTTAGTGAAGACAATGGTATTAGCTCAAGTGTGATTTTTAAGGTCTGCTGCTGTCTCATACTTCAACAGTGTCGGCTATGAACAACATATTAGTCGTTTCCCATGTGTACTAGGTGGTCCTGGTTCAATTTACATATTTCCATTTTTGTGCTTATGAAGCTGCATTTTTCCTGGATCATGAGAATCGAGTGGAGGAGACTGGCATTTTCACTGGCTGAAAAAATTAGGTTTGTTTGTGTGTATGTACAGTTTGTATGTTGTAAAATTTTTGTGGTGACATACTGTATTCATTTATTTCGCTTGCTTATTTCTGAGCACCAGCAAATTTTTCCAATACAATGGTTGGCTTTCTCTCTCTCTCTCTCTCTCTCTCTCTCTCTCTCTCTCTCTCTCTTTCTCTCTCTCTTTCTCTCTCTCTCTCTCTCTCTCTCCTCTCTCTCTCGTTTTCGTTGTTTTGTGCACAGATATGGAGCTTTTTTGCACTTTGTGGGACTTTTTTTGTAAGTATTACCATGAAATTCACTCAATTTCCCCGAGCATTTCTATTTTCTATGCTTTTAAATTTGTTTCATTTTTGGGAGGGAGGCTTATATCTTCAAATGTATTTTCTCCATAAATATGTGGTGACTGTGGCACCCAAAACATCATCTATGTAGATTCCGGGAGGTAAAGGTGAATCATTTCCATCTTGTTTAACCCCCTCCAAACATGTAAATGGTTCACTTACATGTTTGGATCTGACAAGGTTAAACTGGTATTTGGTTTGGTCTCATCACGATCATTGGAAGCTGTGGTCCGCTTCTCTTTTCATGGAACTTTTATATATTTGGTAACAATTGGAACATTCAGGCATTTCATGCACATATTGCAATGCAGTAGGTGTTCCAAGTGTAGTGAAACTGATGTTGTTTTTTATAATTGTCTGATGAATATAGTTTGTTATTGTGAAAGTCATGTCAAGTTGGCTCAAAGTGTTTAATGTACTCTCTCTCTCTCTCTCTCTCTCTCTCTCTCTCTCTCTCTATCTATCTATCTATCTATCTATCTATCTATCTATCTATCTCTCTCTCGATCTCTCTCTTGTGTAAATAACTAGCATCTAAAACAACTGACTGAAAACTTGAACTATGTCTGATTATAAATGAAAAAAACTGAAACTGTTACAGGTAAACTGTTATACTTACAGTTACCTTTAGGAATTTCAACATGATCCCCCCTGTCTCTCTCTTTCTTTCTTTCTTTTCATAAAACCGAATTCTTTCTCTGATAAAGATAGTAGAATTTTACAGTAATTAGGACTGTTTTACAATTTGACCTTTTGAACTTTATAGAGCCACGAGTTAGATGTGCATTATGCTTGGCTGACTTACAGATGACTTGCAATGGCATACTACAACTTTGGGAATTCTAAATTATTACCCTAATAATTGACTTATTAGATCACTTGTGGGATTCTATGCTTTCTTGAACATTTGAATGTCCTTTCAAAAATATTTCTGGAAACCAACTTGAAATGTGACTGCTATCCTTACAAATTTTGACAATTGTAATGCATTTTTGACTACGTTTTAATGATTTGAGGCCTAATGTCACTTGCTTCTGGCTGATGTTTAATATTTGAACCAATGTACTTACTATATTGGAAATTCACACACTTTTCTTTTTTAAATACTCTTAGTTTATCTCCTTTGAAACAACATCATGTCTTTAACTACATACCTAAAACACATCGAATTATATAATCATGTTGTTTGGATTCTTATTGATGGTCATTTTAGGCCTAGAGGGCTTTTCTGATGGATTGATGTTGGTGTTGGTGTTGCTTTGTGGACTTATATGGATGATGATCATTGTTGAGATGGTGGTTGCAAGTAGTATCTTTTTAAATACTGAATTTTATTGGTATTTTCAACAAGTTAAGAACCTCCACTTCCAAATTCTCTGATATGCTGCAAATTTTGGTCCCTTTTCATAAATTGTACGGTCCTGTATGCGCATGAATGATGCACCTGTTCAAGCCAATACACTGAAACAGGCCTATAATTTCAAACAAAACATTTTGCATTCTGTCATGTTAAAACTAGATATGGCTTTTTCGACCCTATGGACCTTTGCACTTACGTTTTGGTCTCTTTTGGGTAAATTCAAACTATAAATTTATGTGTTTCAGCTATACATACCAAGAAATATTGCCTCTAGTCGGAATTGACTTGGATTTGTTTCGTTAGGACTACAGTTTGGATATGGTAATGATACTGTCTAAATTGGTAGAATTGTTCCAAACACACTGACTTTTTGGTTGACATATAAATTAGCAATAAACAAATCAGCATTTATGAAACCTCCATTTTCCCAGTAACTGAAATAATTCAATGTATTTTACTCCATCAAAGACGTAATTAGCATCCACAAGATTGACCAATCACAAAGTTCACTTTCACACTCCTCACTTCGATCCGACTGTAATTCTGTGAGCTTAATGTGCAGACACTCTTGTGTTTGGGCATTGAGTGTAGCATGATTTTGGTCAAACCATCCGGCACAACCACATGTACAAGCATTGAGGTAAGAAGCAATGACAAGTGAATGCAGAGTGCCTGAGGGTTGCATAATTCACTCACAAACTGGTGGCCGATATCACCTTCATGTTTACCATTTTTTATATTTGAATACTCTTTCTTATTAAATCAAAGTACATTGTGCTGAATATGTCATTTGAGTCTATGGAATTTAATGTGAACTTCATCAAACCAGACAAAGTCAATGAAGCATGTCCAATCGAACAAAACTTGAAGACACGAACCAAAGATACATCTCCATCAACGGTAAATTAAAGATTTGCTCAAATGTTTGTAAAAAAACTACATTTACATGCGTTTGCACGTTTTCATGCACAGTTTTACCATCACTTTACCACGACAGCCATCTTGGAAGCCTTATTGGATACAAATTAATATTCAATGAAGTTATGTGATCATTATTTATTCTTTTTGTAAGCACATAGTGTAATAGTATTCTGAAACTAAAACTTATATTCACAATTATGCCTTTCAACTTCCTGTGGCGGCTATCTTGGACGTCAAATTGAATAATTTAAACTCATCACTGTCACCAGCTGGGCATCATTCACTACTTGATTCTACAACACTTTGCCTACCTAAATCAACGAAACCTGGTTGTGGGATATTTTTGCAAGGTTAACCAAAAAATACCTTCTTCGGTACTGGACTAATATGGTGGTCTAAATCTCAGCATGTTGGGGACTCATTCTTTGGGAGTAACATGTGTTGCATCATGATTGTATTATCCTCTGATATTATTCCAATGTACTCAATTACATTTTTTGTATTGCCTCAGGATTTAACATGCCAATGAATATCACAATTAGTATAATTAATATCATAATTAAAACTGTTTTCTCAGTAGTAGTCTTATTTGTCCTCATATGCTATTTCGAGCTCCAATGAGGGTATTGTGCAAACGTCTGTGTACAATTCTGATTAAAGACCTGTGTAAAATCTGTTATATTCGCATGTCACTTGCGTGGGGTAGGATGTCAAGACAATCAAGAGTAGACATGTCAAGATGACCAGATTCAAACATATAGACAATAATTCCATGGGGTGACCGTATGCACCAGAACGACATAAAGGTTCATGCAGCTGGCACCTTCTTAAAGGGAAGCCGCTCTTACGGAGACTGGCGTTATCAATATATAGCTCCAAGTAAAGTATATAAGGTGCAATACTACAAATACGGAGAGGAAAGTAGACCCAGTACTCTTTCAGATAATCGCTGGACCCATAACTACTATTTAAGGTGAACAAAGCCATACCCTCATTCTAGTCTAGTGAAGGACTGTGATACTAGTTGACAGCATACATGGAGATATGAAGAAAACAAATGATATCATGTGAATCTTGCTGAATGCCCCTTGACTAGATTGACACCGATTTATTTATACATCATAAAGTCAAAACAAGCAAAATTTCTTTTTACCAGTAGAAAATTTGTCACAGGTGTATGTTATTGGCCAAAGCAAATTGTTTAGACTATAATCTCGCAAATTTAACCGTATCCATGGGTAAAACCTAATCCTTTGTGTAGTGACAACAGAAAGAAAAAAAAAGGATTTTACCTAAGGGGGATCTGTTAAAACATGCATAGAACTGGAACCCTCCTAAAGGGACCTCATTTCAAAAGAGACAGTTAGTATCAACAAAAATAGCAATTACCATACATAACTGTAAGGGAGTGAGATGGGCACGTAGGCAAAATTGTATGGATGTTGAGACTAACTATTAAAGTAAGTCAACCATAAAACCTTTTCCAGGGCAAACAGATGAACATAGGGCTGGTATACTGATGCTCATAAGCAAGTTAAGACTATACCTTTTATCCTTGTGTGGATAATCTAGACAGTATGCCACTTCATCTTTTTCACACTTTTTTTCAAACACTTCAGTCCATCTAGTATTGAGACCTTGGTACGCCATGTGTGGCCCTGGATGCCAAGGGTTATATGTGTATGCCAAGGGTTATATATGTAACTGTCGTTTTCCTTGAGTCCCGGAGGTTTACATCAGATAAGCCTTCAGTCTGTTGTTACTTTCACATGCAATGAACAAATTTTCACCCAGATTCTATCAATTCTGGGATATGTCTTATTTACATGAACTCTCATTTCCCTTTTATTTATTGGGACCTTTTATTAACAGAGCCAATAGAATAACATAAAATACAGCTCCGCTAAGAGAAAACATCTTCACTAATGTAATTCATACTAATTCTTAACGTTTAAATGGTAAAATATGTGAAGATTCCTATGACCACCTGCCTGTCGTCCACATAAATCCACCTATAAAGCACATCTTCCCAAATTAAAAACAAGCAACAGTCCATAAATTCAAACAATTTAATGATTTTAAACATCGAATAAGTTCTTATTCTTCTTTCGGCATATATGACAAGAACAATCGGGACATTACAATTTCTCTTCTTGTTAAAAATAATCAAACTGTATATAAATAAGTCATTTGCCTCCGTACAACAAATTCAAAATATAAACGAAGTAAGCCATGGTTAAATCAACCAATTGTCAAATCCATTGATAGAAAAAAATTGATAAAAAGAAATTTGCCTGTGCAAACTGAACAAACAAAAACAAAGAAAAATGATTCATTACTTTATCAAATTTTTGTATAAAAATGATATAATAGAGCACAATAAATCTGACTTATCTAAGGTTTGCAAATTGCTCAATACAGCTATAAGTAAACACAAAAGTTCCTAGATAGGAAAATGATTTTTCAAAAAAGTATAATTACTTTTTTTCCAATCCTAAAAACATAGTTAACAGGTTAAATTCTTATTTTTAAATGTCGGACCACCACTAGTAAATAAAATACCTAAAATTTGTGTAAATCCTTCTCATATCTCCAGGTTAATTATCCTAAACCTTTCTTTTTCTCTCCAGTTATCACGGAACATGTACACACTATTATAAACAATCATAAAGACCCCAGTCGAGATTGGGACAATATACGCAAAAGACGTCCTTTAATTATCCCAAATTTCCAATAATATCAACTTATCTCTCCAAACTGGAATACTTTTAAGTCTAAAAACTTTGAAGAATAACTTACGTTTAAAAAAGGTGAAAATGAATTACTTCATATTATGCGACCTATTTCTGTTCTTCCTGCTTCATCAAAGCGTTTTGGAAAAAATATCCACAAGCAATGAACAAAGTATCTTACAAGATCTGTAAGCTTTCTCATATATAAAATATATGAGGCCCTGGAGATACAGCAACATATAGTTGGTGTCTCTGTTGATTTCTCCATAATCTTTCAGACAGTCATTTATATTATCTTATGTAAAAGGTACCTCTTTATGATATGCCTGAACTAGGTCTTAACTGGTTTACAGGTTTAGAGAGACATGGCAGCATGGATAATAATAAGTGGATTCTGCCCGTAGGAGAAATGTTGGTTGGCAATATGCCATAGCTTGGGAGCTAATATCTGTACATTACGATATATCCATATAATAAAACTACCACAAATCAAGTTTAAAATATTTTATGGCATAGAATGGCTATCATTCATAGCTCATTTACAACAGAGATATATCCAAAATATTCTGCGATTTTTTGTGTTTGGATTAGTTTTCTGTTATCCATCCTCAAAGTTTCATGTTTCAATTTTCCCTTTGACTTCCAGCATGTTCATGTTCTTTTTTTTCCATTAAAAAAAAAAAAGAACAAAGCAAACTTTTACAAATCGCTGAACTACTTTTGCAGTTCAGATGTTACAGAATCAAAGGGCATTAACTGGATTAATTTCTGCCCCGCCATTTTCTCAGAACAACCATTCTAAATAGGGGTCTCGTCTTATTATCCTTTCCGAGAAAACGAGCTTCAAAGGCCTTTAGTCTGATTATTTGCCTTTAAAACATTACTGTTTGCTCAAGTTGAGCTGATATTTGTACAAAACGGAGTAAACACTGTCCCTTAACATTGATTGAGGTTGCCAATCAACAATTGGCCAATCACATGAATGAAACAGCCTTTGAAGTACAGAAAACATTCTTCAGCAATATTTCAAACGGCGACAGCGACAATCTGGTTTCAAAACGTGACATCATAAAGGCGGGCCTTCTAACCCCAGGACTTCAAGCCGGGCAATGAAAGTTGTGTTACCTTGCTTCGTCTGGGTGGCCTACAGCCACTCGTAGCCATGCAGTGGGCAGGTAGCGGATTTGGTACTTATGCCTCCACCTCTTGATTTCGTTTTGGGGGATTGCGTTTTATTATATATATTCCTATCTGTTCGCTTTTTAGTAAGCTTGTTACACTTGTATACTCTACTTAGTAAGCTTGTCATTATTTTCTCCATGAGTTTCATTTCTCTCTCCAATCTGAGTTTTGTGTCTTTCTTTAGTATGTTTTCTATTGTGTTCACGTTAATGCTTCATTCGATGTCTTTAATTGTACTTCTATTTTCTAATCTGTGGGGGTTCTATAAAATATTATTATGTACATGGATATTGCAGACTAGAGCTCCACTTTTTACGCCTTTCTTTTGTAAGTCGGGCTACTGGGGTAATGCATCACGGCATGGCCTTTGATACGATATCATCTGATGATGCTGGCTGCTCTTTGACATTTAAAGTCTTCCTTCATTTGAACGCAAAACAAGTAAAATAACTATGAAATCAACCATAAAGGATTTGATATGTTTGCATATTCACATCATTTCCCTGTCCACAAACAGGCTTTCGGCATGCCGCCTGATTTCACGGCACCACCGTGATATCAGTGTTGTTTTGCCATGGGCTGTTGATAAGTGCAGTCATGTGACCGACTGTTCAGTATGATTGATGGGTGGCATTGTTCCGCTAGGCAGCTGAAAACCAAAAAATGACACATGGGCATTCAGTTATCCACATGCCTGAGAGTTTTTTACGTTTTTCTCATGTTTCTACTTTAATCAGGAGCTTTAAATTTTGCCAACTTATTGAAAAAAACATTTACCTTGTACAAACCGTTAAACTCTCAAAATCGCCCACGCAAAGGTCTCTAGTGTCTTACATGTCCTTAATATTCTGGTAAACAATAGTCAGCACGTATTTGCAGATACTGCAAACGTAGACAGATATCTCAAATAATCAATATTAAAAACCGTGATTACCATTATATACTGCTTTTTCTCTAGAGAGACTGTTTGTGTAGCAATGAAACTACGAAACTTAATGCAACCAACAATTGTTTCCAACTAATTTGGTTTATCAGCTTCCTTGAATCAATATCTTCATTGCTTTGATATTATTAGAATCATTCATATTTAAACCATGCTACGTTTCCTTTTCTTATTAACTTACTTACTTACTTACTTACTCACTTATTTATTTGTATATTTATTTGTCTATTTAATTATTTATTCATTTATTCATGACTACAAAAATAAATTGTCATCCGGTAATCAGACATTGTTTGCCTGTGTCAGGATAACTAAATTTCAACTCTTTAACTATTCACAGAATAATTATAGTCATACTAATAAAAGATGATCAGAAGAAGAAAAAGAAGAACAAGAAGAAGAAGAAGTAGAAGAAGAAGAAGAAGTAAATATCTTTGAATTGAGAATCATGTGCATTGTTGTTAATTGAAAAGGCACAGCCATGGATAGTTTTAAGTGACCCAAACAGATCAAATGGATAAAATATAGCAAAACTTGCAAGACCATTAGATTCTATTATCCATCGCGAGTTCATGGGATATATTTAGGCTATCTATGGCTACATGTAGGCAGGCACATTGGCCCAAGGGGCCATTTTAGGTTTCATGATGGTTAACTTCCATTTTTTTCTTTCTGTTCGATATTTTGTGTGTGTATGTGTTTAAGTCTTTCCTGTATCTTCTGAATTACTATCCCTCAAAGCTCTCTCCCTCTCTCTCTCTGTCTGTCTGTCTGTGTCTCTCTCCCTCTCTCTGTCTGTCTCTCTCGCTCTCTCTCTCTCTCGCTCGCTCACTCGCTCGCTCTCTCTCAGTTGAATGCATATGTATAGAGTGGTCTTATTATGTAATGGAACGCAGCCAAATTATGATATAATACATGATGTTTTCATATAATCAACTTTTAAAGGAACACAAAAGTCCCATTATTTATTACATTATGGGGAGGTGTAAGCCAGCAACATTCATGTGTGAAATGAATAAATCAAATGTAAAAGTGGGCCCAAATATTCCCATTTTAATGTTAGGATATTCTCTGCAATCTGCCTAAGTACGCTCAGTGGCATCCTATGGGAGAACAAAGCAGTGGCTTGAGAGAGGATCATGGGCAAGCAAATTGTATGTGATAATATATGTACATTTTTTTCTCATCAAAAGTGTAGGTTATATTTTTTTACATTTGCCATACAAAGCTTTCTTCATGGCTTGTTACCCAATGAAATTGTCTAAGTAAAAATGCATGATTATGGCTACCATATTCCAAATTAAAACGTGTGTATATACCCAGGCACCTCTGGGACTTTTTTTTTTTTTTTTTTTTTTTTTTTTTTTTTGTCCTTTGCTGCCTCACAGCACTTATCTGGTCATCAGCAAGAACAATGAACTCGCCAGCCATACTCAGCATGACCTCTCTTGGAATGTGAGAAAAACATTGACCATCGTTTTGTAATCACATAGCCTGGTCAAGAGGTATGGGCATCATTACAATGAGTGTAATAGCCACATGTGTGATTTTCTGACTCCCCCTTAAAGTTTGTTGTCATGCTGTCATTGGAATCATTTTATAACACTGTTGTGATTGGTCAGCTGAATACAACATTCTGATTGGGAGGTTGCACTGGATGGCTTCAGGCTATAGAGGCGTCCGCACATTTTAGCATAGATTGCCTGATTTTTTTTTTTTTTTTCGAAATACAAGGGGGATGATAACAGATATTTTGTCCTTATTACATGTGATTCAAAATAGTGTATAATAAATTGGGACATCTGTGTTCCTTTAAGCGTATTCTCACGATTTTCTCTTGGCCAATTCTCGCTGCCAATTTGAAAATCAGTGTTCGTTTGGTCTTCAGGTTTTTGGGGGTTTTTTGTTTTGTTTTGTTTTGTTTCGTTTTGGGGTTTTTGGTTTGTTGGGGTTTTTTTTGCCTTTCTGGTTATGATCCAATTTCTTTCTTGCATATTTCTGTTTTTATAATTACAGAACTGAAAGTCATGATTGCCGTCATACTTCATGTTCAGATACTTAATAGCAATGGGTATCAAAAGTTGAAGCCTTTCTTGCAAAAGAAAGTCTATAAATTCACCTCAGTATCCATAAAAAAAATAAATGATATTCAGTCATGCGTACACAAAATAAATCCATCAAATGATATCCCCACTAGTCTTATGTATTACAATATATTTATTCTGGGTATGCAGCGGTATATAATATTGTTAAAAATCTTAAATGCACAGTAGTTTCACTTGCTGAACAACTTTTCACAAGAAACATGTCCACACACTTTCAACTTAATCTGAGTAACTGTTCTGGAAAATAAGTCGAAAATAGCAAAACCACATAAACAATCAGAAAAAATAGAAGACATTGCAACGTCACCTGGTGAACAAATTAAGCACTTGGGGTCCTTAGGAGTCCTCCTGTAAGACACCAATGCAATTGGGTGAACTGTTTCTGAAAAATGTTTGTAATATTTTCCAGAAAGAAATAACAAAAGGATTCGCTGAAAAATTCGAAAATCAATGCAGCGTGACCATTGGAGCAAACGTGGTAGCTACCCACCCAAGATCCTTTGAAACCAAGTTTGACGTGAATCTGGCTATGCTTCCTGGATAAGAAATCGAAAACATAATTGTAAATGGATACGCAGACGACGGACGGATGGACAACAGACAGCTCAGCCTCCTCAAACCTGACCAGTGAGTCAGCTGACCTTAAAAACAGGAAACATCCAAATTTACCAGATGCCTCCACGGCACGATCATTTTAATTTGGTCTGTATGAACCCAGGTGTTAGGAAACACCATCCCAAGGGGGTCTCTCTCTCTCTCTCTCTCTCTCTCTCTCTCTCTCTCTCTCTCTCTCTCTCTCTCTCTCTCTCTTGTTAAGCATTTACTCTGTTGCATAACTATTGTATTGAGGATTTTTACTTCTTCGTGTGGTACATACAGACAGGTTTATCCTAGAGCTATTAAAGGCCATTTTTTTTTTATTTTTTATAATGTGAAATCACAGGGCCTCCACTGCATATATCCAGCCATTTACATTGTAATGTCACTGGGATCTCACTTCAATATGTATTTTGTTCACGTCAGACTATTTTGCGCCGGTACACATGTGGCATAGGTTATTTTCAGTGTACAAATAGAGAATGTATTCTGGACAACCATGCATGTGGCGGCACTGCCACATGTGAAGATTCTTCAGATGAAGAAGACTGTGAATTAGCATACACCATTAAAGGCGATAGCACAGGAAATGCACTGTTATGTTAGCTGTCGTCTTTCAAACTGCTTGTGCAGTTATGTGTACTTCCAGTGTTCAGTTGCAGGTTGTGTTTCCTACTCAAAAGTCTGCAATGCACGTATCGATTGCAGAGATGGATCTGATGAATCCGATTGTTTTCCAATCCTTCTCTATTGCGTGGAATGTCCTGTGACAAACATAGTAAGTCGTGTCAGGCCTTGGCCTTTGCATTCAACCAAATCTTTTCATTCAGGGAATGATTTGGTAGTCAACAAATTAGTTCCAAGCTGCATTAATCCAAACTAGGCAATGTGCGATAAATTTAGTGATCACGTGTTACCCAAGATCACGCACATGCACATATGAATTAGATTACAAAGGGCACTTAATGTATTGTTCCCAAGCAGGACACTTGTCATGTTGTACAAAATTTGAATGATCAGGGATGTATAAATGCCCCGA
Organism: Hermodice carunculata; assembly: GCA_964020975.1. NCBI lineage: Eukaryota > Metazoa > Annelida > Polychaeta > Eunicida > Amphinomidae > Hermodice > Hermodice carunculata. The sequence continues at coordinate 24,106,057 of OZ026628.1, read as the reverse complement.
TGCATACTGTTTACCAATAAGGTTTTTTATGTGTTGGTAAATTTGACTGCTTTGATGGAGTTGATGAAGTATCATGTCGTATGTCCATTCCATTTTCGATGTCCAAATGAAGTGTGTCTACATCAATTAGACCTGTGCAATGGTCGTGCTGATTGTAAGCTACCACATGATGACGAAGAACTGTGTAACACCACGCTTTGTCCTGATTTTTGTGTCTGTAGTGGAAATGCGATCATGTGTATAAATATCCAAGTCAAACGTATCAGATCATTAGTGTTCCGAAAGAATAATTTGCATATTTAGCATCAGCCAAAGCGCTCATATAGTGATATATCGCCTGGATATATCGGATAACAGGCTTGTGTCTCTGAACATGCATTTATTCCAATCTTTTAATGCATTACGAGTACTAAATTTGTTTTACAATCTACTTACCTGAAATGACAGTCTGAAATTTCTTGGTCTTAAATTCTTACAAGTAATAGTAATAGTATTAACATGCAATAGGATAAACACAATTTTTGCCCATGCCTTCTTCGGTATGTTGTCTTTAGAAGAGTTGCCTGTTGACAACCAGACAATTTCATATATTGCTTCTGACGCATTTGTCGAGCTTAAATCACTACGCAAAGTTAATATATCATATAATAATTTAAGAGAACTCGATACAAATATGTTCACTCAGCTTTCATTAGAGAAAATTTATTTACAAGGTAACTACATTGCAAAACATGCGGCCTTAAAAAGAGTAATTCAACATTTGAGTATATTTGTGAGTGATTTTTTCCAGATATGGTGCCTGGCAGACACAACCTTCTATTGTTAACCACCCCCCACCAGATTTCTGGTCTTGTGAGAGAATTTGCTTCCAAGTCTTCAAGTGCCCTTGTGTATTTTAAAATTCCAATTGTCCTAATGAATGCCTTTACAATCTTCAGTCACAGCAATCTGGCAAAGATATAATAGATATTTTCTGCAAAACAATAATTGCACACTGTCATATGATCATCGGATTTTACCTTATGGCTTTACAGGTATTTGATATTTACTTTGAGCGGATTACATCACATGTGATATCGTATGGCGTGGTTCGATAACATGCATCACTACATCCTTTATTGTTTTTCTGTGGCATATAATTAGCATATTCAACCACGCGCTTTTAGCCGTATTCCCTACATTAAACATTTTATTCATTTTCTCGGTAACGATAATGACAACTAAGCATGTAGTGACTGTCGAATGCACTTTCATTTTAATATTTTGTGTTGTAAATTGCACACTAATATTTCCTTTGACACGAAATCAACAGTTTGACACTTTGTACGTACATCAAAAATGTGTCTCACTTTCATCTTCACTGCAACATTTGAACCTTCACAAAATTTTTCCTTTCTACATCTCGTATTTTTGACTTTGGTAACTGCAGAGACTTTTTTGGGCATTTAATAATATTTGCTGCAGCTGAACGCAGCAGAATGAGAACAAATCGAGGATTCAACATAAAGCTGGCATTTAGATTTCTTTATTTGGCTCTTTCTGATATTTTCACTTATGTATTATTCGTGTTCTTTGTTTACAAAGAAGAAAAGCTTAACTGTCATCAAAGTTTGTGGAGCAGCTCTATAGTATTTGCTTTGACAATACAACCTTAGAGTGAATCATTTATACATACCCTGGCATGGTCAGCCCTACAAATAAATACAAATGCTTTATGGCAAGTTATTTAATCTAGTTACGAGATGCAATGACAACGAAATTACCAATTTGGGTTTTGTTTTAAAGGTTTAAGTCCATTGCCAAGGTTTAAGTCCATTGCCGCTATATTGCATTGAGGTCTACCAATTTGGGTTTTGTCTTTAAAAGTTTAAGTTCATTGCCGCTATATTGCATTGAAGTCTACCAATTTGGGTTTTGTCTTTAAAGGTTTAAGTTCATTGCCGCTATATTGCATTGAAGTCTACCAATTTGGGTTTTGTCTTTAAAGGTTCAAGTACATTGTCGCTATATTGCATTGAGGTCTACCAATTTGGGTTTTGTCTTTAAAAGTTTAAGTACATTGCCGGTATATTGCATTGAGGTCTACCAATTTGGGTTTTGTCTTTTAAGTTTTAAGTCTATTGCCGCTATATTGCATTGAGGTCTACCAATTTGGGTTTTGTCTTTAAAGTTTTAAGTCTATTGCTGCTATATTGCATTGAAGTCTGCAAATTTGGGTTTTGTCTTTAAAGGTTTAGGTACATTGCCGCCATATTGCATTGAGGTCTACCAATTTGCGTTTTGTCTTTAAAGGTTTAAGGACATTGCCGCTATATTGCATTGAGGTATACCAATTTGGGTTTTGTCTTTAAAGTTTTAAGTCTATTGCCGCTATATTGCATTGAGGTCTACCAATTTGGGTTTTCTCTTTAAAGGTTTAAGTCTACTACGGCTATATTGCACTGAGGTCTACCAATTTGGGTTTTGTCTTTAGAGGTTTAAGTCTATTACAGCTATATTGCATTGAAGTCTACCAATTTGCGTTTTGTCTTTAGAGGTTTAAGTCTATTGCCGCTATATTGCATTGAAGTCTGCCAATTTGGGTTTTGTCTTTAAAGGTTTAGGTACATTGCCACCATATTGCATTGAGGTCTACCAATGTGGGTATTGTCTTTAAATGTTTAGGTACATTGCCGCTATACTGCATTGAGGTCTACCAATTTGGGTTTTGTCTTTAAAGGTTTAAGTACAATGCCGCTATACTGCATTGAGGTTTACTAATTTGGGTTTTGTCTTTAAAGGTTTAAGTACATTGCCGCTATATTGAATTGAGGTCTCATCCTGTGTCGAAATGAAATGTGCCTGCCCTGCGGCTTTAAACGTCCTACCAAGCCCCATGCCTGTGATGGGTAACTTCACGAAATAGCAGAATCTCCTTTAAATATGCACTAACATGACAGACCACATCATTTGAAGACTGTTATTTAAAGACCCATTATTATATCTCGTTGGTTTGGCTGCCACTGTGACATTCACTGAAGAAAACCAAGACGAGTCACTGTACTTTGCATGCTACAGTGTCTATTTTAACACAATGTACATGTATACTTGTATAAATTTTTGAGAAATACCATGTGGTAAAGCATGGTTTCAGATATATATTAATGCATGTGCATTATATGTAGGTATAAAGTGACTTATATTTTGTACTATGTTGCCTCAGGGAGGTGCCATAGATGGACTACCAACGGCGGGGCCCCCTTTGTACCATCTATGTTGCCGCTGCTCAAGTGATAGGGTGTTTCAGCGAGCACCTTTAGTGCTGAACAAACACAACTCCATGGTCCGCGCTGGCCACTGGCAGTCATAATTCTACCGGCATACACTATCCATCTAAAACTACATTTTTTATTGCTGATTACGGCGCAAGGCGTTTTTACGCACGCAAGTTGTCTAAGTTGCATCATTTTGGACAGACAAAGTGCAAAATCTAGCCCTTTTATCGGCCAATTTCAACAAAAAAAACAGATCGATGGACTTGCACGGTTCTGATTCAAATGTTGAGACTGGTTGCGCACGCATAAAACTCTCCATTTTTGAAGTTGGTACAATAGCACAGCCGATGTTAGTAACCCGATACAACCGAACGTGGAAACATAGATGGAACAACAATCGGACTGAGCAGGGGGGGATTCACTTGACCGGTGCTACTGAACATGCTTTGTAGTCTTCGCGCCCAGTTGACCACTAAAGGCATTAGCGCTCCCGTTGGCAGTCCATCTATAGCACGTCCCTGGTTGCCTTCACTTGACAACAAATAAACATAATTCATACTTCATGCGAGCTAAAAAGAGACAGCACAATATCTATATACCAAACAAGATATTTAAATGATATGTGTTAAAAATGAACAAATGAAAATTTAAAATAGAGTAAGGTGTCATCCTAAGATGATGCAAGATACTCAGGCACCCCTACCAAGCTTGGGTGTACAGATAGATAAGCGTTGACCTTTCACACCAGACTTTGTATATACATGATGAAAATGTACATCTCCACATATATTTGGAGATGATTTCAGATTGTGAATTACAGCGGTTTGTGCATACCATGCCTCTCCTGGAAGATAAAAGTGGTCACATTTGGCAGATGGTCTTCAATTGCAAATTAGCAAAGAAATAAGAGTTCAGTGTTTTGAAAGGACAGTCTTATAAATGTAGTCTTTAATGAGAAGTGGCCTATAATGCAGGTATCACCGCACATTCATAAGAACAAGAACATCTTTATAAGTTTTGCATGTCTATTTTGGTAAAATCACAATGGTTCCTGCGTGTTTTGAAAAATGTATGGGTGTTACAAGGGGAAGGCAGTTTTCTTGCAGCTGCAAGTAGTGGGAGGCACCAAATTTTGAAGTTGCTAGTAACTTATTTTTTTAAATCTTATGTGAAAGCACTCTCAGAGAGCATTCCAACAATACCAAATTATTAAACTTGATGAAGTCTTTCTCGAGATATAGCAATTTACATGATTCCCAGAGATAGGGCCGGCGTCGCGACTAAAAATGGCCTTTTCCCATTAAAATGGAAACTGATGTTAAATGTTCACAAAATTCAGATATTTGTTGCATCATGTCATCTTTTCATACTTTTTAAGCATAAAACTGTACATTTAATGAGAATTTCATTGATAATGAAGATATTTGAATATTATTTTAAAATTTCAAGGGTGCAAACTCCCACTTCCAGACACTGGACTTTGCCAATTTTTCAAGCGGCACACCCGAAAATGCCAATTTTCTTCCATTTTGACAGACCCAGATCTTGAAAAGGTTGAAGTCTTCAACCTTGAAATTTCAGATTTCTTTAAAAATGTAAAAGTTACTCACAAATTCGAAATTATACACTTTCAGGGTTCATTTTAAGCAAAATTACACACTATGAAAGTCAAGACAGGGGTTGGTTGCCATGGAAGTGGTCAAAATAGGGCAAATTCACTACTTTAGCCATATGTTTTTCAAAACAATACACAGGGACAGAAATTGCCATAATATAATACACAATGCAGGAAAATAAATCTAATAAGCATCATTTCAGTGCAAAACACTATAAAATACATCAAATACTATAATTTACTAAATAATAAGTCACTATAACCCTCGGACCCGGGATGCAACCCGCGTCCCGACCCGAAAACAGGTTTTAGCCCTTTAAATGGAAAATCACCTTTTATGCCCATAATCATAAGATACACATTGCATCATGTCACCTGTTCCTGATTTTTATACATAAAACAGTGCATTTAATGAGAATACCATGGATGATTAAGATATTTGAACATTATTCTGAAATTTCAAGGGTGTAAAATTCTGTTTCCAGACACTGGACTTAGCCATTTTTGTAGCCGACATCACTGCAAATGCCTATTTTTGGTCCTATTTAAAGGATCCATATTTTGAAAAGTTTTCAAACTTGAACCTTGAAATTTCAAATATGTTTTAAACTCTGACAGTCAACAATATATTCATATTGATATATTTATTAAGTTTATTTCAAGCAAAATTACAGACTTTGAAAATCGATACAGGATTGGGCCGACATTGTCCTCATTGCAGGTGTCATGGGCTTTTTCACCTGACCATCTGTTGTGAATCTTTGGAGATCCAAGCTGATTTCCTAATTTTTTCTTATGATTGATGTACCAAACCCCTTGAAATACTGCTACTTCCACATTTATCTTTGGTAAATATTAGGATCCAAAAGGGAGAATGGAATCTACAATGACAGTCCCTGGATACATTTCATTCATGATTCCACAGACATGCCAGCTTCTTGGCAAACAGGATCCAACAGGGGTACATCTCCTCCACCGTCTGGTCTGTGGCTTGCCAACTGCAACACATAATGATAAAACACATACATTTAATACAAGGATCCTCCTGATCAACTTAAACAGTGGGCCATTTGAAAGTAAGCTCTTCGTCCCTAGGATTGTGATCAGAACATTTTTCTACATCATAGATGCAATGTTTTCTTCACAATACATGTCTATCATAGCATCAGAAAGATTTGTTTCATATATTTAACCTAAAAAGCTATGAGATAAGCAACCACATGGATGTTTCCCCCTGCCCACCTTACCTAAAAACTGACTGCCTATACAGCCCAGCAAATACAACAAATTCACCTTTGTTGCAAAATTACTAATGTATATGTGACACTGAAGTGAAATTCTAATATATTATCTATTATTTCTGATAATATTGATGCATCAGATATGATCAAAATTGATCAAGCAATTCGAAAATGCTGTATTTGGGCAAGAAAACCTGAATGCCCTATTATGACCATAATTCACAACAAAATATAAAGTTGTCATGCCATATGACACATTAAATTCCTTTAATACAAAGTGTTAGCATCATATGATGTACATGACAATTTCTGGTTGTATGCAATCTACTCAGCCAATCTTTGTTTTATAATGCACTACTGTATCTAATTTTGAGAAACAATCCATCTGAATTGTGGCAGCAAAGTGAAACTTTCCCTGTATATTGAAGGTATCTGATTACCAATCTACTATGTAAAGGGTCTGAAATTTTCTTCTAATATCGAACATGAAAACAAAAACTTGTATGAAGTATTAAATCAGAGAAAGATAAAGAAAACATTAAAAGCAAGGCCAAATGTTCATGTTAACTGTGACTGTAATTTAAGTTCCAAGAATTTACATCACCATCACCCCCCCCCCACACACACACACACACACACATCATTATGATCTATAAGACCCCATCCCCACCCCCACCCCCCAAAACAGACCAGAGTCCCCGGCTCTATAAAAATTTTCACCTTTCGATACACACAGTATTTAAGGACATGCATCATTCTGTTCACAACAGTGCTACACATAGGCCTATTCATAAGAATGACCTAAACTTATGTTTGAATTTTTTTTACATATGTAATCCTAAGAATTTTTTAAATAAGTGAAAATATATCTTTAGCAATAAACCTTTCAACATTAACTTACCCAACTATACCAATACTTTTATTTGCAATGTACATGTTGAACTATGTTTCTGTCAACAAACATCAACATGCTAATGTGAGACCATGTTTATGTTTTGAAAATAATTACCTTTTTGATAAGATTTGGAAAAAAATAGATGTATCAGCTTTTGCCCCATGCATGAAGATAAATTTTGCATATTTTACAGTGTACATCGTTCCACAAAAATATAACACATGCATACAAACAACTTCACATCTTACAGTGTACAGTATACCACACACACACAAAACAGCCATGTTGCATGTGATTTTCTTACTGGTTTACAATGAAATGTATCATGGTCAAGTCGATACCAAGGTGCACAGACTCAGATACCCAAAGTGCAATGGGTGGTCTCTTGGCGCATAAAGGTCATCCCTCTGGAACCATCACACACAGGTGAACCAGAGTTAATGACAATTATACTTTACAACTTCCCAAATACAAGCCAGTAGAACCAAACACAACGGAGGCATGAGTTCTCAACAATGAGAATCAACATGTTAGCATTTTGCTAGTAATAACAGTGGGCATAACTGTGTCGACTAATATAAATTTGATAATTCAATAAGCTGAAGTTACAGAATTGGTAAAATCATTTTTAGGAGCAATGAACAAATTTCACCAAACTGCAAGATTTTGAAAAGTCAAACAAAAGCCCTGTTAAATATGAAAATTGGCATCCATAGGCCTATAAAAAGAAATCATGCACTTTGAAACATGCATCAAAATACGTACATGTTCATAGTCATGAAAACAGTTTTTTGCTCATGGTTGCTGACAAATGCATCACCTCCACCTCATGCAAACATATTCTCATGTTCTGTGAAACTGGATACTCTACAGTGACAAACAAGAAACATTTTGCCATCACCAAAGTTAGATTTTATGAAGAAGTTCTACCAGATATTCATCCAGCTGAACTATTCTGGCAAACACTATCTATAACTATTCATAATCAAAACTGCTTACCTAGGGTTCAAGGGATGGGTTCCTCTTTGGTAATATGATTCAGCTGAAAATAAGATTTAAAAATTGAGTTTCAGGGGCATTGTTTTATAACTTCATAATGTAGGCCTACAGTACTTCTTGGTGATTTATCCTGCTAGTTTCTCTGTTTCTCTGCATGACAGATGAGAGGAGTGTGATTAAAAAACATACAAAACTAATCATGGAAGTTTTGATCTATGTGGGCCTACTTTTAATTGATTTATGCTGCTTCATTAAATATTCTGTGTTTGACAATTGGAATGGAACAGGATGAAAATCCATTTAATTCAATTAAATGTGAGCAATTCTGACATTAATCAGTTCTGCTACTTTAAATATTGGTTTCTGGACAGGGAATAGATTTTGATAAAAAAAACAAAACAGAACTTAATGATACATCTAGGCCTACTTGTTAATGTAACTGCTTAAACCTGCTACTTTGAATGTGTCTGTACATATATGAAATGGCAAACGAAATATAGTGTGATTAAAAACTAAAACTACTTCACTATTTTATGTAGGCCTACCTGCAACTGACTCTGCTTGCTACTTCCAATGTTTCTTTGCATAAAGGTGGAAAGGAGTTTCATTAGAGAAATAAAGACTAATTCCTTAATTTCAAATTAAAACATTTTAAAAAGATTTAAATGTCAAACAAACTAAATGAACCACAGGCATACAAGACATCAAAATACAAGTTGATAAAAGAATTCTGATTAAGATTTTTTTAAAAGATCTAAATTTTTACATGCTGTTACATTAAAATTTCTTCAATGTATAAAAATGAATCTTCTTTTTATCTTTGGGGCAGGGGTGAGGGAGTTAACTATGTCTGTGATATCAACTTTAAATTTTGTTATTGGCAAGCAATGCATAATTTTGCATTTAGAAATACTGTTTCAGATCTCAAGCTTTTCAATTTCATGTGACATGATTATAATTGAATCATTTGTTTCTATTGCTGCAGTGTTGATTCAAATTTCTTAATTTATTTTCATCATGTTAATTTTATTTTATTAAGATTCAAAATAGGCCTATAATATACTTCAGCACTGAATTCAGTGGGCCAGTTGATAATGTTTATGCCTAAGGAACATTCATGGACGTGTTATTCTTACTTTAGCCTCAAACAGACTTTATTTGGTCTGAATGTCACTGCATATGAGAAGGAAAACATCACCTACTGTTTCACTTTCAGCGCTATGCTATTAATCTTTGCTCATGTGTCCTGAATTATCGCTCACCTGCTACAGCCGGCGAGAACAGCGAAGCGAGTTGGGATTATAATCCGTCATCATCTTAGCTAATTTAAAGCCATCTGTGATCAAACATCATACTTAACTAATCTAAATAAATACTGCAAACATTCTGGGATACTATTTTTCTGCTTCGAACAGAATTCATTATTTTGCAGCTCTATGAAAATATGGCTTGGCTTTTTTCCGTTAGACTGGTAGCAGACGCTTTTTTCCAGTCCCACATCAACTTAATTTCCAGTCTGTATTTTATACTTACCTGACACTAAACTACTCTAAAACCATTATAGGAACCTTCATTTTCAAGTTTTTATTGAACAAATGGGTTGTTTTTGATCGTGGACGATGCAAAACAATCGATGACAAATCTCAGTGACGAAGAGCGTACTCACCTCACCTGTCGACGCCATGATGGACAGCCTCACTGACGCGTCGCCGCTATTTATACGGACATGGTCTCTACAGAGCTTCTTCGCATCGGCGTTTTTTATTTTCGTAAAAAGCGGTTTTTACCACTAGAAAGCCGGGATTCTGAGCTTTAAAAATCCGTTTGATCCTAAGTTTGCTGACACAGTTAACAATTTTTGCGAAAAGTATTAAGTTTTAATTAAAATTGATTTAAGATTCGAAATTCACGGGGGAAAAAAGGATCAAACGGATTTAGAATCTTCACGTTGCTAGCTTTGTAATGATATGTCAATGAAGACAAATGATCCAGTCTGTGCAATGCGAAACTCCGTGGAAAATAGCATGTTTTTGTGTGCCGCGCTCGAGAAAGTTGTCCCCGCGGCCGCCGCAAGGCATATTTTGCCCTTTTTACAGGGTGGGGTAGGTTGAGAACGGAAACCTTAATACTAAAATGAGTTATATTGGTTGAAAGTAGATGTTATGCTCTTTCTCACAAGTGTAAACACAACGAGTTTAATTACGTTTGTCGGCAAAAAAATACTCCTCATCTACACATGTATTAGGAATTGTTGCAATCGTTTTAACATGGTGCGACATGCAGACAGCATCAGCGTGCCGCGCCCTACTGCAAGTTGACATACATGTACATATGATCTAGTAGAATTTGAAATGGGCCCTATGAAAGACTCAAGGCTACAATCAGTTCACTACCAGTTGGCAAGATGATTGAATATACACTCACAAGGCATATGTGAATCAGTTTCCTTGCTTACATTTCTCGCTGATAGCGATTACAGCTGCTAAAAGCCGTACATAAAATGACAAAATATAGTCCCACGCACTGTCTTTAAAAACAATTAGCAAAATTGATCAAGTTTGTATTATTCACCACATGATGGCTGCCATGTGCCACTTTCAGTTAATTCATTTACACATTAAGTGTTGTTTACTTGTCAAGTATATTTTGGTTTTCCAGATTCTTCCAGACATCTCCTCCACAAAGTATGAAGTCTGTAACGGCCGCATATACAATGCCGCTAAAGTGTTTCATTGATTTAACCAAGAGTCTCAACTGGAAAATGTACTTTTGTGGAGGTTTAGTGATGTTTATTTCGCAAAGACGCATACATGTCGCAGATACCACAACTTGGGCACAAGCTGGCACATCGCAGCAAACTCCCTACTTTCTTTTCCGTGAAAACTGCAATATAGCAAATGTCAGGTCTCAGAAAAGGCACAATAAAGATTTATTTTACACAATACGCAAAAACACCAACTCTGAGCAGTCTACAAGGCTGTGATTGCTCCACATTAATGACAGTAAAATGACATAATTTGCTGGTCCCTCTCGAAACCATGCACCACGAGGGCGCATCATGATGGATCAAATTTCCAACTTTACCAAACTTACAAATAAACACCGTTTGCATACTTGAAGTGATAGACCTTAAACAGATTTTGTCTTTACGTGTTAAGAAATATTATTGATCAAGAAATTATCAAATACTGACCTTCTTGGTTCCACAAATTGCCTATTAAAGTGGTAACAAACCACGTTTCGTGCAGGAACGCATCAAGACTGTGTCCTGGGAAACTTTTTCCTCACTTACACGGGCACGTCATAAAATTAATTCGCAAAAATGCCACAGGTGGCAGCACCTACTGAGAGACAATGGACTTAGTCAAGCATTGCAATTTTACAAAGTTGCTCAAGTGGCTGCTTAAATTTATTTCAAGCTGCCGCCGTAACAAAGTCTATTGTGCATGTTCAACAGACAACTGCACATCCGTGCACGCCTCCTACTTGGGTAGTTTTTCCAAAGTGATAAGGACAATTGAATATGCTCCACTTGTGCAACTTCAGTTCCACATGAAAGTGAAAAGTATGATCTCAACCGCTCATGATATGGGCCCTGAAGAATGGAAATTTGGAAAACGTTCTTTTGTTCATTCTGTAAGGCTAACTCTATGAAATAAGTATTTGTTATTACAAATGCCCCTAAATGCATAAGCCTTGAGAAATGTTACAATTTTCTGCTTGTGACTGTTAAGTTTTGTAATGTGTAGGTACAAATGGGCACTGATTCGTGACAGTCTGGCACTACTTCCAGGCCACTTTACCACAGACCGGTACTACTTGCGAATTCATGCTCTTGGCAACTCCAAGTGAAGCAGACTGTGGTTGCGAATACCAGCTTACTTCACCATCCTGTAGACTTGCAATGTGCAAAATGCTAACATGTGCACTTACCAATCATTCGAGTGGTAATATCCCTTGAAAGGTTACTAACTAAATGTCATGTTGACCCTTGTTGAGGAAGAGGAGCTCTGGGAACATTTCCTTAATTGAGGTGAAAATTTTGTTCATGGAGCACTTTTTATGCTAAATTCTGGCCATTCATTATACCATTTTCATTAAAAATGACCTGACAAAAGTATATTTTTGATCACAGGTGCCCTAAACGAGGGTGGGATTCTGAAAGGTCAAGCTGCACAACCCTACCAAAAAAATGGGGCAAGAAACTTCTAACAAAATCCACTTTAAACTTGGTGGGGATGTGCATTCAGTGGGCCCTAACCCAGCGTACATGTAGCCATATTCCAGTGATTTTTTTTGTTTTTATGAAAATTTGATTAACTTTTCTATTAAATTTTCAACAAGAGGGCTGTGTGAACAGCCCATGCTCAGCTGACCTAGACATTCATCACACTTGCAGCTCTGTGAACTTGGGGCAGGATCAAGGTCACCCATGTACTGAGTAAGTCTGACCTTCATAGAGGAACACTAACATGTGCAACATCAAGGTCCCGGTTCAAGTAGTTCTCAAGTTATAGTGAAAAGTAAAATTCATGTATGTTGTAGTGTAACCCCAGAAATGAGGTCAAGGTCACCCATGTACTGTCTAAGCATGATCTTCATACAGAAACATTAACATGTGCAACATCAAGGTCCTAACTCAAAACAGATCTTAAGTTATCAAGTGGACAGTCAATTTCGTGTCAGTTGTCCTGTGACCTTGGGAATGAGGTCAAGGTCCAAACATCACTGGAGCATGACCATTTGCACAAAATAGGTAGACACTTATGAATGGTACATCCCTACCAGGTGAACAAATTCAGAAGTAAGAGTCCCCGGAAGTGTCCCTGTGCAATATCAAAGCAATTGGGTGAGTGTTTTCAGAGAAGAGTTTAAAAGATTTGCCCCCCCCCCCCAAAAAAAAAAAGAAAAAGAAAAAATCCAAAAAATCAATGGAGTGTGACCGTTTGAAGAAAAACTTGGTAGAAACCCACACAAGGCACATCCCCACCAAGTTTGAAGTGAATCTGGCTGACAGTTTTGGAGTAGAAGTCGAAAATGTGAATTATGGACAACAGACAGACGATGGATGGCTAGTCATAACATAGGCTCAGCTGACTGGCAAGTCAGCGCAGCTAAAAAACATCTTCTCTAAAGACATCTGCCAATTGCTTAGATATTGCATGTGGGTACCTTAATCCCCTCTCTCCCATTCTTAGTTGTAAAACAGAGGCTACTCTATTTTTCATTTTTTTAATCAATTTTTGTGTGTTCTGGCAATTTTTCACTTCTACAATATCTCCAGTTCCATTATTATCAAATTAAGTGAGAATATATCACGGATCATTCTTTATCAATCTGCATACTAGAAGGGGCAATGGCTACATCTTGACTTTTAATCTTTCTATACATTATGCTCAGTGTTTGATGTGTGTTCATTACCATACATGTACATGTGTGCCATGGACAAGACAGTGTTAAAGTATAATGTATAATGTTCATACTAGTATTGTAAACATGCTGCTGGACTCTGGATGTATTTTAGAAGTTATACATATGACAAACAATCACTTGAAAGGAAACATTGGATTAACACTCATCATTTCCTGGACGCTATGGTATTATCAAAAAGATAGTGGTGCTATACACTGCTTTATTGTGAACGTACAGCAAAGCTACTTGCAATTCGAGTTCTGTTGCCAGCCACAGATGCATAAGTCGCTTCCATATAACAAAGATCCAGGAGTGATTAAAATCTGCTCAGCCCTAACAGACAAAAATCAAAGCCTATCATACATGATGGAATATTTCTACAAAAGAGGATAAGCACTGATTTTGTAATCCATGATCAAACAAGTTGATTTTAATTTTGATTCTAAATGTCGTATCAGATCAAAATTCTTTGCGCGTACAGCCACTAAGAGCACAACAAAGACCAGGCCATAACCAGAAAAAGAAGACTAAACACATGCCACAACAGGATCAGAAACACAGGGATACTGCACCAGTGAAGATCTTGTGGACATTAAACCTTCACCAAGCTCTTTAAATTTGTAAAATGTACTTTTAGAGCTAATGGTAGGTAACTTTTGGCCAAAAGGAGTTTTACCTGTCTTACAAATACATGTAGTCACTTAATGTCTTATCAACAAAGTCACATGGATTTTATTGACAAGCCACTGAGGATGATTTAACTTTATGACAACTTGTCGTACTTACCGGGTTACTCCTTTTTTTATGTATGCAATTGATGTCAATAAAGTACATCAAACTCTAAACAGTCTGCTGTGTGTATATCCTGTCATAGAATGGCCACCACTAGTATATTTTTTGGGCGGCGTATGCTGCATTTCGGCGACAGACAGCGGTACACAGTGGTAGACAGCCTTAGCCAACGGCAGAGAGCGGCGGTCGGCGGCAGGCACGCCGACCGACGCCGACCGCCGCTGTCTGCCGCTGAAACCCAATTGAGACTTCTGGGGCTTATAACGCCAACCACCGCTATCTGCCGCTGGCTACCGCTCTGTCCTCACAACTGCATTATATTAAATGTAAAATATGAATCCAAGTGAAAAGGAAGAAAGGAAACCATGTGTACCCATTCATTTATGGCTCATAACACTTCAGTTGCTTCATTCAGTCATATTAATCGGTTCATTCACCTATATGCATGTACACATCAATAAGTTTTATTTTCATTTGCTCATGCCTGACAGTTAACTTGCATTCACATGAATATTGCATTTACATGTAGACATAAGAGGCAAGCAATTCTGTTTTCACATATTATGTATTTATTGAGTATAAAGTGTATATACATCATGTGCAGGGAAAGATATATACAGAGGTATTCAGAGGTACATTTGTTCATCTATGATTTGTTCCAAAAAGAGCAAAATATGGTCAGCTATTGTTGAGATACCATTAAAACTGGTGTACCATATTCAGTAAATAGGTATGAGTGAAAACAATATGTCACAGTGACTCAAGTTAGTGATACATCTGGGAGACCACCTACTTTGAGAGACCGCAGGCTTCTCTGTAGTACTTTTCATATTATGTATACCTCCTTTCAGAGACCACCTGCTTTATGTGACCACTTTTTAGGTGGCATTAGGGGCGGTCTCTCGAAGGAGGAATTACTGTAATGTCAACAGAGTGGACAGACAGACAGGGATTACAATACCCTCCAGTGTTATATGTGATGGGGTAAAAGGCAAGAATAAATCACATAATCTCAATGCAAATATAATTACAGACAAATCTTTCATGTCATGATAAGCTATATGCAGGATGAACTGTGAGGAGACAACCCTCACTGATTTGTATAACAGTGGTACCTGCTATAAAGATCAATCACAGCATGCCACAGTTTTGAATATAGCTTTATTATCCACTTGGAATCCATGCAACTGCCAGCATTGGACCTTGAGCAGGTTGTAAACTGCATTTACTTAATCTCATGCACCTACCATTATGTGCAAGATTTCAAGTTTAAAGGCCCTTGTACAGGGAGGATTTTCTACCAGGTAGAACAGGCTGTTGTTACCACTGAATGAACTGAAGCAAGTCCTGAGTATACATGTATTGTTTAAACTTCTGAGTTCACACCATTGCTGGCTACTGCATAGTTGGGACAGAACCATACAGCACCCAAACTGTGGGCAGTAATTGGGTCACACATCTACTGCATAATTAAGTGCCTGCCTGCATGTGAACATGACAGCTAGTAAATATTTGGGGTTTGACATGTATAAAGACAAATCAAATTTGTGTTTATACTATATAGTTTTGGATCATACATGTATATGAAAGCATATATGAATGTCACTAGATGAGACACATTTTGAATAGGTACTCTCATATATCAATTACTGCCCACATGTTAAATTTAAAAAATAAATAAATCTTGGCAATTAGGATTATGGCCAAATGTCTCCCCTTTTCTTTTTCTAGGACTGAGTATGCCACAAGCACAGCGCCTCCTGTGAGATTTTGTGTGGGGGATGTAGTTGCTGTGGGGCTGGGGAAAAGTAAACTTTGACCTGGCGGTGGTGAAGGAACAAGCAGGGGAATCAAAGTTTAAGGTTGGCTATGTAACGCGGAAAAGGGGAAGTGAAGAACAGCACCAGCTTCCAAAACCAGGAGGAGGAGAACAACAGGCGGATGTGATCCACAAAAAATGCATTGCATACCCGCCAATTGTGATAAACAACAGAATTCATCAAGTGGAAATTAATAAGATTAAAGATTTGCTACGTGAGATATTTAAAAGGGATAGTAAATCACACACATGTAATTCATTTTTTTAATATAACATACAAAGTTACTTAATGATGTGTTTACATGATGATTTGTAATGTTGTGATGCATCTCTGAATACCTCTGTATATCTCTTTCCCTGCACATGATGTATATACACTTTATACTCAATAAATACATGATATGTGAAAACAGAATTGTTTGCCTCTTATGTCTACATGTAAATGCAATATTCATATGAATGCAAGTTAACTGTCAGGCATGAGCAAATGAAAATAAAACTTATTGAGTGTACATGCATATAGGTGAATGAACCGATTAATATGACTGAATGAAGCAACTGGAGTGTTATGAGCCATAAATGAATGGGTACACATGGTTTCCTTTCCTTCCTATTCACTTGGATTCATATTTTACATTTAATATAATGCAGTTGTGAGGACAGTGCGGTAGCCAGCGGCAAATAGCGGTGGTTGGCGTTATACAGCAGCGTACAGCGGCGAAAGGCTCTCTGCCGCTGGCCAACGCCGCTGTACGCCGCTGTCCGCCGCTGTCTGCCGCTGTCTGCCACCGAGCCCCAGAAGTCTCAATTGGGTTTCAGCGGCAGACAGCGTCGGTCGGCGGGCCTGCCGCCGACCGCCGCTCTCTGCCGCTGGCTAACGCTGTCCGCTGCTGGCCACCGCTCTCGGCCGCTGTGTACCGCTGTCTGCCGCCAAAATGCAGCATACGCCGCCGAAAAATTTTACTAGTGGCACAGAGCAGGCACAGGTTCTCACTAGAGGCTTGGCGCTTTGCCCTGCATCACTTTACCCAAACATTGTAGATATTATTGATAGCATTTATGAAGCTGCATGAAAATGGAGATTAGATTATTCTGAGACTCCTCACACACAGACCCTCTGTTATGCCAAATTAAGCCACCAACCACTTTTAATCCCTTCAAGAGATTACCCTTTCTTGGATACTTTTACATTCAAAGTCGGGAAAGAAACTCAGAAAACCAACATATGATTCAGCAACAAATTTAATATTGCCCATACTAAGAAACTGGACGATTTTACCTCCAAAATGTTCCAGAGATGGTCATTAAGAACGCCAAGAATGCTTCAGCTGTTCATGTGGTGGCCATGGATATAACTAAATATATACATGTAATAGAGGCGTTGAGGAGTCAACTTTCAGATTCCAACTTTTATTTAAAAGTTGACAGAGATCTAACCTGTGGAAAAAAAATGAAAGCAGTATATCCCCTGCTCACTGATTTAAGTGAGAAAGGTGACATTAGCAGAGAAATGTTAGACTGTGTCTACAGGTATGGCATTGAGAGGAGTGCACTGGGCCAGGTTAGTGGACCCCCGGGGAGGACCCCAAAGTTCTCTAGTGTACTGCAGCACACTGGGGCCCTCGGGGATCCATGTAAGTCTGGTGCTGTGCACAAGTCTCCATGCCACAGCCGTTTTAGTAAATGCCTATTCTTATTTCAAAAGTGAGGATTGTTAAAGTATTATACTTGGCAATCTTATAATTTAGTCACGAGAAGCAATGTTGAGTTGTTTTTTTTTTTAATTATGATCGTCACCTACCCTATTAGTCTGGATTCCACACTGTCAAATAGCATGGTTCCCATTAAATTTGGCAAAAAGTTTGTCCTTAGTAAGGGCTTTTTTGTCGTCTTCTATTTTCCTGGTAACTGCCAGCTTCTGCACACAAACGCAACTTAGCATGTTATATTAAAACAAACTGCACCATGCACTAAATATGTATGCTAAATACAAGAACAATATAAACTTTTTACACAAATATCTTACATTTTATTATAATAAATGTACTCATTTTATGTATTATGTTACAGATATATCATATATTTGACATGGCCAGCACACATGCAATGAATAGTAGCAATTACTACTGACCACAGAACATATTTCTCTCCAACATGCACCAAACAATTTTTCTAAATCCATATGTGACATCAGTATGCAAAACATTGGGACACTTTAAATTTGGGGGTCTTGTATTCCTAATAATTACATGTGAACCCCCAAAATAGTCTTGCTGATAAATGAAACAATACTACATGTTGTAGAAATGATACATTATATGTGTACAGACTGGTTGATATAACAGTGTATTAGAACAAACACTAAACTGCATGAAGAATTGAGCCTACATACAGTGCAGGCTTGGCATGTATGGCCCCGTAATGTCACGGCTAAAAACAGTTCTACTTAAAGGGTAGTCACGATCATCAAACCTACCACTTAAATTGCTGATGCTACAGAACCAAAAATTTGTGATAAGGAGGCGACAATCAGCATCTATTACTTTTATCTCCATCACAGTTAAAACTGTAACTAGTTGCCAGGTGATCACCTATGTGGGGTTGTTATTAAGTGGATCCCA
The DNA here is from genome assembly GCA_964020975.1 of Hermodice carunculata. Classification (NCBI taxonomy): domain Eukaryota; kingdom Metazoa; phylum Annelida; class Polychaeta; order Eunicida; family Amphinomidae; genus Hermodice; species Hermodice carunculata. Next base: position 24,087,409 of record OZ026628.1, on the reverse strand, counting down.
CTGTAGTTGATATAAGAAATGCAGTATGTAAAAATATAGCAGGTCATGAACAGAACACAGAAGTTTTGCTGGAGAGATTGAATTGAAGCACTGGACACAGTCACCCTTTGCATAGTCCAATGGCACCTAAATCCAGTTCCAAGGTCACACATCCAAAAAACAACTGTCTAATCATATTTTTTTCTTTGAAATAAATACTCCCAAAATTTTTACAAGCATACACAGATTGCAAATATTAAATTTGCAAAATTTTAGCCCATTGGATGTTAAATTAAGTTCAGCAGAGCCCTAGCATAGCTTATCGGTTGGTCCTCCATTTGTACTTCCTTGTTCATAACACAAAACCCCCAACACAGATGAACACATTTTACATTACTGTACTTCAGATATAATTCGAAACTTCTGATTGGTTAATGCAGCAGTTCAACATTTTTCATGTGACCCAGTTGGAAAAAAAATATTATCCAATGCCTACCACCAGGGGGCAGCACAGGATGCTGCTGAAGCATTCTTTTGCTGTTAATTAATTTGGTTGATTCAGTAAAATGTGACCAAGTTGATAAAATTGGGTTCACTTTACAATCTTCAGTGTCGTAAAATATATGGTGCCTTGGACACAGGTAACATGAAGAATTTTGAACCCTCAACCAGGAATGTCAACCTAAGGCAAAGCTGGAGGTTGACATTCCCAACCTCAGATTCACAACTCATCATGTGACCTGGGTCCAAGGGCACTATTTACATTTTGATTGCTTACTCACCTTAAGACTTAAGAGCAAAACTTAAACAGATGAACTTCACTATGAGTCCATAGGCCTGTTGATTATAAGACCTCTCTTTTATTTATAATGTAAATTTAACAAACAAAACTTGCAAAAATTCTCTCCTGGAGTTGATTCAGGAAATTTTATGGCCAAGAATATGAATGATAGTACAGTATTTGTTGGACTACCACAGGAAAGCGTTTTAAAATTCTACGTCCCTCACACTCTGAGGCATCATCCTTCGTGCATCAACAATGGAAAAGCACTTCAATTACAGTAGTCCCTCCTTTGAAACACCACTCCTTTGGAAGACCACCTCCTTTGAGAGACCACAGCTGTCAGGTCTTTCTGTGGTACTTTTCATGTTATTTATATCTCCTTTGAGGGACCACCTGCTTTATGTGACCACCTTTTGGGTAGCACTAGGGGCGGTCTCTCAAAGGAGGGACTACTGTTCCCCATTTTTGCCTTAACATAGCGCTACTACGCAAAGAATGAAGCAGGCCAGACACAGCAGGCAACTAGTCTTACATACCTAACTTGTGGGACCAGTTGCGTCATATAATGATGAAAGATTGCAATACTGTGGCCGTCATAAAGTACTTACACACAAGACAATCCCAGTAATATTTACAGTCAGTATTTAATATAAATAATATACATCCCATTAACAGTGAAGCACAACAGTATTAAAAGTGATATCACCTGTACTAATAGCTTGCCATCATAATTATTAACACTTCTAATTTCATATACAGGTATCACAAGTTGATAGAATTCATCCATGCATGTATTTTGTTTGTTTTTTTTCATTGTGTGCCCATTTTATCCTTTTTTAATGCAGAATGACTGTGTTTTGTACGTACATGTATAGAGTGGCAGCTGTGTACATACATGGGGGAAGACATTGGCCAATGGCTATTTGTCTCAACACCCCCAAATGAAATAAAGTATGGAACTACTACATATACTAAGAATCAATTTGCATAAAAGCAACATACTTTTGCTGGTCATCAAAATCATGACCAGCAATCTCAGTCAAATAGATGATTGTTGAACTCTTTCAGTGCCAATCACATCTTAAGTCAATCTACTGAAGTCAAACTAGTCTGAATTGTCATTAGGATCTCTGATTCCTATTCCTCGTAAAAAGACCTTTCATTCAAGTACCAGCATGCCCCAAGTTCCAGAGAAAATATCCCAGGTCAACAGCTTTATTGGCCAAATTGGGCGCATTGCACCCAATGCGTGCTGAAAAAAGCTGTTGACTCAATCCAAAATTTGGCACTTACAGAGTTCAAACCCTCATATTTTCAACAGGCAGGCTATTGTATCATCTATGAAGACGACTTAATTAAATATTCTTCTGTCTCTGTCTGCATGAATCACCTATGCAACGATGCCAGATAAAATCTTTCACCGTACCCAATGGTGGGGCAACACACAAGTGCTACTACCCATACTGAAATTAAAATCAACATTCTTGCACTATAACAAGTTGTGGACCACAGGCTGGTCCCAGTAGCCTACAGTGTAATTAACTCTTTCAGTGCCAAATTTTGGACTAAGTCAACAGCTTTTCTTGATGCGCAAAGCGCCCAATGTGTGCTAAGAAAAGCTGTTGACCTGAGATATTTTCCCTGGAACTAGAAACATGCTGTTACTTGAATGAAAGGTCTTTTTTACGAGGAATACGAATCTGATATCCTAATGATAATTCAGACTAGTTTCACTTTAGCGGATTGACTTTAGATGTGATTGGCACTGAGGGAGTTAAAATCAAATTTCCATGGAGTGTACCCTCAGGCAAGAGCAACTCTGGAAGACAACTCATGTAGGCCACCAGGGGACACCACCAGGGGACACCACCAGGGGACACCACCAGGGCACCACTTGAAAATTGGTGTTACACCAGCCACACTGTATGCACACATGCATACATCTGTCATTCAACCACCCTCATGTCCTACTTTGAGCCCTTTGAACCCCAGGCTCCAAGGATCTCCAAAGCCCTATACCCTTCCATAAAGGGGGAGAAAACAGGGGTACACTGCACTTTTTGGGACATCTGATAAATTTGTAACCATCCTTACTGTCATACATTCCAATCAAAACACAGTGAAACCTGTCTTAACAGACCACCTCTACTGACAAGATGCTGGTCTCTCAACACAGGTGGGCTTTTTGATATGGGGTATAATTGAGATGAAAAGAACTCAGTAAAGTACCCTGAACAGGTGGTCTTTCAAGACAGATGGTCTCATTGGAGAGGTCTGTCTACAAGACCTACCATAAAGGGAGGACGTTTACTGTGTCCAGCCTCACTGATTCCATACTTAGCTATGTCAGAGTTTGAGAGCAGGGCTAAAATAAACTTGTGCAACACAAATTCTGTGCACATAACAGAATATCCATGTCCAAAAGCCTTGCCTTGCACTGATTCCCCTCTCAGATGAAAAAATCGTGCATTTTCATATGCAATTTTACACAACAAACTGAGCTCATTTCGAGTCAAAAAGTAAAGTGAAATAAAATAAATCAAATAAAACCAAAAATGAGAAACAAGTAGCTTCTGAATAAAATAGTGTCACTGCTATCTGTGACAATGCTTGCTGTCAATATCCCATAGACAAGAGTACAACCGTCAGTATCAGCTCTTTCACAGACAGTCACAATTTGAGGTCATCTTATGCTATTTGCAGTTAGAAAGCTAAATGGTGATTTAGTTACCTTTGTGTGGGGGTGGGGGTGAGGATAGGGGGGTGGGAGGAGGGGTTTCGAGCAATAAACACATGATGTACAGACCACTTCAGCAGTTTGTCTAGTAATTTGAATTCTTGCTCAGACAGAAGTGATCTAAATGTTTCAGAAGGGATCCGAGTGTTTAAGATGAATCCTACATGCTAGCCATAATTCTCAGACTGGGTCCATAAAAGTCAGAAATGGCACCCATAATTTCACATCAAAAGTCAGGCACACATATTCTTGGCTTCCTTGCAAAAATCAGATATTTTTTATATCCCATATGAATATGGGGAGTCCGGCAAGACACATCATACACACCCAGGACTTTACTTACAATGGCAAGTGTGGCCATCAAATCACAGGTCTGGTCAGGTCTATTGCATCTGTACTTCATTTCATATTGTGAAATAAATGTGAATGTGTAGCCAATCAGCTTCCACGAATCTGGTCACCTGAACTGTTGAAATCTATAGACTACAACCTATAACAAATTACTGCTGATCTCCCTTTCAAATAAGTTCCCATTGATACCTAGGTCTATTTTCATTACATTCTTTTCATTGACAACTTTGCTTACTTAAATCCAGGCCTACTAGGTTGTCATCAAGACAGACTGCTTGCCTTTGGTCCAAACACAGGCATGGCACATCTCAGTAAAAACAAGAAAAAAGGCCCCATAACTCTAAAAAATAAATAAGATACCCAATATCACCAACTATACAGCAAAACAATATAGGAGATATGAGCAAGACTAGGCAAGGAGCCATTGAATGGCAAAACGTATGTTCGACCGGTTTCGATACTATGTGTATCTTGTCAGGAACTGTTAAAAAACAGTTGATACCTAAGAAGGGTGCTGTTGTAGTTACCTTACACATGGGTGTGTACTTATGTTTCACCACCACAATGACAGAATACAACAGTATGTCCATCATATGAATCTTGCTACATCTGACACAGGGACCTGCCTGCACAAAGGGGCATTTCCCTCATGAATATACCAGGCAAAACAGCACCGCAGCTTATGTGAATGTGCCATATTTATAGTTTCAGGCATGATAATCCACACCTTTGCATCATTTACTCCCTATTTCTTTTTTTTTTTTCTTGTTTCAATGAGGACCAACCATGTCACTTGAGAAATTAAGATAAAAGCTCCAATGACTTTCCACCCATATGTATCCTCTCACCACATAAATTTTACATGTATACATATTTCAATGAATTGAATATTTGTGTTAGTCTGACAAACACTGGTAATTCATATTTTTCTGCATAATACAAGCAAAGACTTCCTGATACATATTCATACATCTATGAATATGTATCATCTGCCATATTATCACAGGTACTTATATGTGCAAACAAGTTTCCAGGACAGATCTGCAAAGTGTTATGCATGCATATAGGACCACGTTCTTTATAAATCATATAATAGTCAGATAAAATGTTCAATATCACTAGACTTCGTTCCCTCCTTTTTTTTCAAAGTTGATTACTGGAGCCAGCTAGCAACATCATCAGGTAATGTAACATCAATGCTAGATATGCACCCAATGCTGGTTTTTTGTTGTTTTTTTTTTTTTTTTGTTTTTTGTTTTTTGTTTTTGTGGTGAACCCCCCCATTCTCATGTTGTGATTGTAGAATCGTAGAATCTACTGCCTACAGTGTATAGTACACCCCTTCTGTCCAGCAAAAGTGGTCACATGTAGCAGATGGTTTTTAACTGCAGGTCAGTTGAACACAAAAATAGACTTGTCTGTCTTGGAGGTGCAGTCCTTGAAAACCTGGCCTTTCATGACAACTTGTCTTGCTAGTGGGTATTGCTATGCAGCAACTTTCTCCACTTTTGGTGTGGTAAATTGTATGGACCAAAACTAATACAGAGCAAAAGTGTACATTAACAACAGATGAAGTCACCAACTCACTGCCACAAAGCACCCAACAAGTGCAGGTGGTGCCACCTGGAGAATAAATAAAGTTAGCTCCTCTGATTGGTCAGTCACTACCAACACAAAGTAGTCTGTGTCTTGCAATAAATTCCAATGTGTTGATGGCTCCATTTTTTTTTCTTGACTAACATATCAAAAAACCAGACATTTTGGAAACAGCAAATAACAAACTCCAAATCTCTTTGGATAATAAAACTTGAAGCTGAAATAAACCTGTTGACATTGATATGGCATACGGATATATCTTGTATATTATACTGAACTAATGCAAGCAAGAGTGACAACCTTCTTGTAATCAACATGAAGCAAAATTTTCTCCTATAATGTGAACGTATGCGCAATTTAAGTCCGTTTTGTTTCAACAATTCTCCCACAGGGATATAATCGCTGGAATCTGAAGACAAAAGTGGTTTGTGTCTAATTCCTGTATCACCTTGCAGAGGGCATAAACAGAATGTGCAACTTCTGAATACACACAAAATGAGAGACCACTGTACTATCGCCTCCTGCCAGCCAGCAACCTGGACCGTAATAGAAATCATGGGAAGGCAGCCTCAACAATTTGTGTGCTAGCCACAACAAACAACAGTGACATTTATCTAGTATTTATTTACAATGATCCTACCTTCAAATGCCTTCTGCACAAACTACTCAGTCAAGTATCAGCATTTCTAGTTGAAACAGCATCTTCCAGAGAAATTTCTCGGCAATATCTTTCTCTGGCACACAATTTAATTGCAATGTGCTCAAAGTGCCACAATAATAACTGTTGACTCAGCCCAGAAGTTGCTGGCATGAATGTGAGAATGATTAAAAAAAATCTCCGCAATGAGGGATGTTCTTGTAGGTGGCAGCACTGGTTTAGAGGCTCTATTTTCATGATACACTATTTTCTCTTAACAGCCACAGACCGATTAGGATAGTCCAATTTGTTTATCCCCCACATGTCAGCACCTGCAAGTATTACCAACCAGGGGACCTATGAATAGTGGTGTCATCTAGGGGAACATGCCTCACTACCTGATGTGCCAATTGGATTAAACATCACCTATTGTGGTGACCCTTGAATAGTTTATGTTACAAGACCTTAATTTACACTTTACAAAGCTGTGACAAGCTGTGTGTAGTATACACATTGTGTCGACCTTGATGACATCACAGTTTGGCCTACACAGAATATCTCTTGATCTCACAAATGAAGGAGAACAAATGACCTATCATGAATACAAAACTGTAGTCATTCTAACACCTGTACATACACAATAAGTGATGCCTTTTCTTGTGAATAGATAATTCCTTCTTGATACCACCCTGTAGTAACCAACAACTATACATATATGTAATTGCACATAATTCCTTGATATGGAGGGTCTGCCTTAGCCATAACAATCAACATCAGCCACATTGCCACTGAGCATACTCAGTGGGAAGTCAAAAGTTACCCAACTTTTTTGTGTGACAATTTTGTAGTTAATCATAATGATTTGTGATTTTTTCCATCACGATTTGTATTTTTGCCATCCTAAAGTTGTAAGGGTGTGGCCAGTTAGTAATACTCCTAAACAACTGTTTTGTTTTTGTAAGTGCCACGAGGATTCCCTCTCCAAGCCCTTCAGACTTCAATCTGCATTTCATGTTTTCTTTCTTTGTATCAGTTACCACTGTGGCTTCCGTGCTGGTCATACATGTGTTCTGTTGACCATGCTCTCTTAAAACAAAAGGTACTGGTACTCCTGGAGCTCAGCCACCCGTCTGTATCATTGTCTATCCATGCTGCTCCCAATAAAATATGAGGCCAGATTATGACCTGGCAAAATCTGTCTCACTGAGTGTGCTCAATAAACTTAAAGTGTCCATAGCGTATGGCTAAATAAACCTCTGTATCAGATTGCACGCTCAGCTGAAATGACTCATTAGTGTCTGATTGCTCCAAGGACATAGCTATCATCAGGTTCCAATCTGAGTAATTATCCTTGTTCTGTGGTGAACATACTGCCCACCAGGGGGTGCTAGCTGTCCATAGCATCCAAGACTTTCATGATTTGTGTTTTAATGGCTTTCGTTGCTTCACTAGCCTTGGGTATTAAAAATCTGTCAAGATCTGTGATTTTCAGTTCATCGTCATCATTTGTACCATATTTGAATGTTATCAGTTCAGGGTGGCGATTCTTGGAAGTGATTTTTACAATACCCGCCAGAGGACGTCGTTGCTGTATCCAAGCCATGCCCTTTCTGTTTGGAATCTCTCGAAGCACAAACATATGACTTGCTGTCACGAGTAAATGACTGCAACAAAGACAGCATGCATCTCAATGAGGTTCCTGCTATATTTGTACACAACACTTGTTGGGAAGACAATCACTGAATCTTTATAAACTGTAAACATTTTAACATGCTGAAAATTAAGAGCTTTCCTTGGTTGCTACATACATATTTCCCCAACATACAATATAAATATTTGATTTCTTCTGGAAAGTTTGATGCTATCCAGTCTGAAATATGTAAAACTTACATTTGACAGATCACAATTCCACAAAAATCTCACAGGCACATCAAGTAATTTTAGACAGATATATCGTACAGTGCCCTCTTGTAGCACCTACTGACGACACACAAACAACTAGACTAAGTACACATTAAACAAATATAGACTGTTTCAAAGATCTGACAACTGACCTTGGACACATAGTCCCATTGTCCTTGACCTCTTGACATTGACAAGCATACTGCATGTCTGACCTGCTCACCCAGGTTTCAATATTAACAATTTCCCGCCTTTCATCATCTGAAGATGGAATTTCTATTTCATCTGAAAGAAAAATGAACAGCTATCAAAATTACATTTAAATTGTCAAAGGCTACACAAATCTTGAAATTTGGTCTGTGGCAAACAGCTTTTTAGGAAAATTAATTACAAGATGTACATTTATAGGCATTGAAAAAATATATATAAATCTGTGTATAGAACTTGATATTCACTGAAATTTACTTCACTGCCTTTGAATGGAAAAAGGCATCACAATTTTTAATCAAAATCTTATGCCATAAAATAAATCAAAATGACACATTTTCACTGACTTAAGCATTTCTAAGGTGTGGTCAAACAAAGAATCTTCTCAAAAGTATCGAAATTGAAGTAACAACTTTCTGCATACAACAGTAGTCTGGAAACCCAGTCAATATTAATGAATCTTGCATAGGTTAAATTTAATTTTGTAGTCTTGCTGCCAAGCCTGATGACATTAAGCACAGTTGCAGCTAAATACAACAACCAAAAAGGTAAAATTCAAATTTTTTTGGACGGAGTCCTCCTTGAAAGGATCACCCACAGGGACCACAAATTTTTGGTCTTTCTAAACAGGTGTTAACAAGATATGTTTGTAAAACATAGATGCCCACCTCCCTCATTACCCTCGCCCTCGCTACCCTTGCCCTCGCTACCCTATTGATAGTGGTAGAAGGGGCACTCGTGACCTTACAAAATCAGTGAAGGTTGATCATACATCAATGTCACATATCTTTATACTTTAACCTAGCCCTTAAAAAACGACTAAAAACCTGGGCAATATAAAAGTTATAGCTGAAAAATTAGTCATCATTTAGAAACCATATTCAGCAAAGTGGCTTTATGACCTTGGAAATTATGGCAAGGTCACTCATTTTCACTTGACCTTCAGTTATTGTGCAAAAAAAAGGAAGTCTACTGTCTGTGTGTGACCCTCAGAACTGGGTCAAGGTCACCCATCTACAAACTCAAACTAGCCCTTACAGGCAACCATAAAGCTGAGCAATATAAAAGTGCTACCTCTAAAATGCAAGTTATCATGCAGAAACAGTATTCAACCAAATGGCTCTATGACGTTTGAAATTAGGTCAAGGTCACCCATCTTCAAACTTGACCTAGACCTGAATACGGACATTTATCCAGTGGAATATAAAAGTCCTAGTTTAAAACCTCTTCAGTTATCATGTGGAAACCTAATTTTATCTCAGGTACCAACGTGACCTTGGAAATTAAATCAAGGTCACCAAACTTTAAACTTCTTCTAGCCCTTAGCATGAACTACAGACCTGTAAAGTATCCCAGTCCTAACTTAAAAACTTCTTGTGTTATTGTGCAGAAACCACAGGAAGAATGAAACCAAATTCAGTAAAGTGGCTCTGTGACCTTTAAAATGAAGTCAAGGTCATCCATCTTCGAACTTCCCGTAGCCCCAAATATGGACTATAATCCTGTGCAATATAAAAGTCCTAGCTTAAAAACCTCTTCAGTTATTGTGCGGAAACCAAATTTAACTCAGGTACCACTGTGACCTTGGAAATTAGGTCAAGGTCACCCATCTTCAAACTTCGCCTAGCTTTTGATTAGAATGAAAGACCCATACAGTATCAAAGTCCTAGCTAAAACTTCTTGAGTTATTGTGCGGAAACCACAATCTAACTACAATCTCTCTGTGACCCTGAAAACTGGGTCAAGGTCACCCATCTTCAAAATCAACCTAGCCCTACAGAGAACCATAAACCTGTGCAATATAAACGTTCTAGCTCCAAGGTATAAGTTATCATGCAGAAAGCATGAAACTATATTCAGTATAGTGGCTCTGTGACCTTTAAAATGAAGTCAAGGTCATCCATCTTCAAACTTGGCTTAGCCCCAAATATGGACTATAATCCTGTGCAATATAAAAGTCCTAGCGTAAAAACCTCTTTGTGTTATTGTGCGGAAACCAAAGTTATCTCAGGTACCACTGTGACCTTGGAAATTAGGTCAAGGTCACCCATCTTCAAATTTCACCTAGCTTTTGACTAGAATGATACACTTACACAGTATCAAAGTCCTAGCTTAAAAACTTCTTGAGTTATTGTGCGGAAACCACAGTCTACCGACCGACCGACCGACCGACCGACCGACCGACCGACCGACCGACATGTGCAACGCTATATGCCCCACCTTTTTCGAAGGGGGGGCATAAAAATGATAACAATGATAAAAGTTTGTTGCTTGAAATGCCCTCTAGTGGCCACAGTTGGCAAAATGCAGGCTCCAGATGCTGCTGTCTTGCATTTGCCTGTGAAACTTTAAACGATGTTCTTTTGTGGGAGTTATAAATCATAGGAAACTTGCATGAAGTGTATGAAAAAAGACAGTCTTCGAAGACAGGTGGTTCTCATGATGGTGGTCTTTCAAAAGGTCAGCCACTGTATTGCATGCCAACAATACAGCATGACAGATGCATTATTCTGCATGGTGGCAGAATCTGCTTCCTCTGTCACATGACATTTTCAACCAAAGAATGAAGCAGGTTTTGTTCATTTCCAGTCTCTCCACCTGCAGTGGGTGCATATGAAGAGGAAGTTACCTGTAGTGCCACCTAGTGGTAACATGCTGCATTGTGCTTGTCATGGTGTTATCCTGACTGCAATCAGAGCTGCAATAAGCTTGGATTCATTTGGATTTAATCAGTATAGGGACAGATCTATGAGCCTAAATTAAACTTTTCACAGCAGATTCTGGCAAAACTGCTCAATCAAAATCTGTATCAGTTAGGAAAGCCATCAAGAACAACACAACTGTCAAAATACACACCCTCCTCATCATCCCCAATGGTAAAGACAGATGCCATGTTGCGGTATCGCTTTCCCACTCGGTCTGAGCTGCTTACATGCCTGAGGAAAAAAAAGACAACACTGGAGGTGGCCTGGACAAAGATGCTTTGCACTGAAAACATTTTACTTTTAATCAGCATGTTCTCAACAACAGATGAACGAGTTTTCATAAAATACATAGTATTTGGAAGCTTTAAGGTTATACGGCAAGTTAGCATTGGCTTTAGTGATGAGGGATACTTATCTTTTGATAACTCTCTAAATACACTCAAAGTCCATAAAGTATACATTTCTGCAAAGCAAACGATATATATATGAATTCTGTGGCAATGTAGTAGTGTTTATTAGCTAAAATGTCTGCACAGCAATGATCAGACAATAGATGTGACTGTCATTCTTTGATATAAATTTGGCTTCAACTCCTACATTTTGATAAATTTTAATATCAAACTAGTGGTAAACTATAGAATACCCTAACAATGTACAAAGTGTGTCTCAGTTTTTGAGCTTTTGTTGTCGCTTCTCATATGCAGCTGTTTGAAATTGAAAAGATGACACATCAACGGCAAGCCACCTTTGATCAACTCTGGTGACCAAACTGAACAAAAAAGGTAAAATCTGAGACACAAGTCTTTAATTCAACACATAAGCTTCAGTTTGCTGCAGATTTGAGGCCAATATGTTCAGACTGGAATAAGTTGAAGCAATATTGTGCTAAATTAAGGCGATCACTTGAGTAATTGTTAAACAAACATTGAAATCAGCTGACAAAGTGAAATTGAAATGAATAGCATCCTCAGTTTGTTAGCTTTCTGAAAATGTATAGTTTATCACACTTTTTATTTAATCCAAAGTTATATTCAGTAATTTGTGAAAATCACTGCCAACCTGCTGTACACCATCTCACTTTGGTCCTGTCTTTTGGCATTTTGAAAAATATATATATATTTGTAGTATCTGTGTGTTCTTGTTGTTGGGGGGGGGGGGGGGAAGTGGCTACATACATATAGGTGAATGACTGCTTGTCTTCATGTGAGTCTCATGCAACCTGTGAACAAAATTTACCAACTGCATTTGTAGAAAAGGTGAAGATAGCAAATGTAGATATCACTATGTAGCTGTGTTCTCAGCTTGTGTGTCAAATACTAAACAAACAAATCTGAAAAAAAAATGTACATGTGAGACCCTTCCACCAAGACCCATTTTCCACACAAAAAGGCCCAATCAGCAGACCTAAAAATTAAATTTGATTGAAAAATGAAAAATCAACAGAGGGGGACACTACTTCTGTAAAAACTCCCCAAACCTGTAGAATGTGTGTCAAAGCAATCCGTGAACAGGTAGCAGAGCTATGAAGGGGGGTAAGGGGGGGTTCAGTACGCTGGTACAGGTAATTATTTTTCTAGAGTACGCAGTACGGAAAATAAAATCTTTCAAAATTTTGGATAGTACAAAGTACGTAAAATAAGAGGGCTTCCAGTATGCCAGTACGGTAAATAAAAAGCCCCAGTACACCAGTACGGGAATCCCCTTACCCACCCTCAGTTATAGCAAAACAAACAAAAAAATTTTATGGTGGCATGTACAAAGTGAAGACATGAGCACATTGCACATTTACAAGTTTCTCTGAAGGCCAAAATACATAAAACCTTAAAAAAGTGATTGGCTAAAAATGCTCCATTGGATACACTCACCCTTCAAATGGAACCTGTTCATTCTTGATATAGTTTGTAAGTTTCTCCTTCATTATTGCTGACTTTGTTTTCACTGCACTTGAAAGTTTTCCTAGAAGTGTGTCACCCTGTATGAAGAAGAAAATGTCATAAACGATGGTCCCATCTTAAAAGACAACTGTAGTGACAACTTTGCATGTGACTTTTTATGTTTATAACTCCAACCGGACAACATGTGTCTTAAACGACAATTTTGTCTTTCCAAGGGATCTTCCAAAAAAAGCTTAACTGTCCACATTGCATGTAAATTTACTTCAATCACATTTACGTGACTCATATGATTTTCAAATTCAAGACACAGATCTGCATTTTGGCATGTCCCAAAATAACGGCTAAATTTAGTTGCCGACATTGTACACTGATTAGTGCTAACCTTGCTCAGGATGCCATTGCTATCATGGTTGGCTAGACTATTAGCGGCAGCGCTGGCCTCTGGGTTGGAAGTGATACATAATTTGGACCCTGGCTCTGACAGATTCTGGTAGGATTCACTGCCCAAGACCTCTTCTAATGCTGTAAAAACATCGATGTTACAACATGAGAAAAGACAAAGCAAGGACAAAACCTCCTGGAAATGCCCTAGCTTCAGCTCAACCAATTTCACCGATCGTGTGGCTCCTTGGGAACTGAAAATTATGACTGCAGTGGGATACTTCTTGAGATGTAACAGTTGATATAATTCCTGATATAGTAGAGAGTAAATATTTGACGTGGATCATGTGAAATAGGCCATCATGAATGGCTCATTTTGATGGTGCTACATTTTTTGGACCAGTCACTTGTACATAAAACTAATAGAGCAGGTACAAGTCACATCATACCTCCTGTGTTTATATGCCCCCGCCAGAGGGGAGGGTATACACTTAGGAACAAGGAACGTCCTTGATTTAAGAAGGAAGAAGTTGACGTGACAAAATGTTATCATTATGCACATATAATACATTACTTCCCAAAGATATTAGAAAAAGAGGATGCATCAGCTTCAGATGGACTCTTGTGGTTAATTATTGTGTGCCATCAGAAGTCCATGGTAAACATTAAGCTTCCATTGATCACCACACGCTGCGTCACTTGTTTTAAATTCTACAGTGAATAATTACAAACAAAAAGGACTTGAATTCTTGAAGCAGCAACCAAAACATGGATACAGTTATTAATTGTTATCATTATAATAAATTTAACATGCTTGGGTAAAATTTTAATTAATTTCATTGAAATTAACTCTCTCAGTGCCAAATTTTGGACTGCGTTAACAGCTTTTCTTGGTGTGCATTGGGTGCAATGCATGCCAAAAAATTTGTTGACCTGAGATATTCTCTCTGGAACTGTTGGCATACTGGTACTTGAATGAAAGGACTTTTTATGAGGAATATGAATCTGGAATCCCAGTGATAATTCAGGCTAGTTGGACTTAAATAGATCAACTTTAGTCATGATTGGCACTGAAAGAGTTAATATTAATCCAGACCTACATATTTTATGATCACTTTTTTATGTTTCTATGCTTGTGACGTCAGTGAATCAAATTAGGGTAGGACCTGCAGATGCAAGAAATTATTGGCAATTTACTACGTCTGTACAGCAATCCCTCTCTTGAAAAACCCTTCCTTTGAGAGGCCACCTTCCTTATGGGACCATTTTTACTACGCAAAAGCTCCTTATGATGATAAGTTACCTCTTTAGGGAGACCACCTGTAGAACCTGACCAGTGACCACCCAGAATTACCCCCAAAAGACCACTTATCCATCCAGAAATTCCCCAGACAGGTAAATCCCACCTTTTTTGTACAAGATTGGTAAAATAATATGTCAAAAGCAGTTGACAAATCCAAAATATGTTTTAATACCAATAAATGTGTGAAGACATGACTGTAAGATAGAGTGGAGTGTAATAAGTGTACATCAATCATGTTGGAATCAAAATTGTGGATGGGAATTCAAAGTCGTGGTTAGTTGTGAAACAGGTGGATGTAAGAGTCAAAACCTCCTTTGGGAGGCCACCTGTTTCATGTGACCACTTCTTGGAGGGCCCAAAGGGGTTCTCTCTCAAAGGAGGGACAACTGTATTCAATGCTTTAATAATGCACTTTACTTCAGTCAAGTGCAGCAGTATTAATTTGAAACACAAGACACAGAAACTCACCTGTGAAGCCACCTCTGGCTATGCTGACGTACTGAGTATTTTTCTGCAGGAAGTTGGACACCACCATGTTGACAAACTGGTCTTCCTCCTCCCTGCCACTTCCCATAAAACACAGGTGCTCCCCGCCTGCCACTGAGCCTGAAAAGTAGAGGACAGACATGGTTGAACATAGGTCATGATACTACCCAAACCTGTGCCTCACTCTCTGTCTTGTCTATGTCCTTGTCTTCTTTGTGTGTTAATGTGTGTCTTGTCTCTCCTGTGCACGCCGTCATTTTCTTAACAAGAGGGAGTTAAATAGGGCAATGCCCTTTTCCACAATTGGTAACTTACACTGATCTTACATATGTACTTTGTGAATACTTCAATAAAATATATTTAAATCAAACATGGGTTTCCGTCTGACAGTAAAGTTGTGACAGTTAGGGCACTGCATGGTTAAACATTGGAGTGGCCTTAAATACCAGCGTGGTCTCTCTCTCTCTCTCTCTCTCTCTCTCTCTCTCTCTCTCTCTCTCTCTCTCTCTCTCTCTCTCTCTCTCTCTCTCTCTCTCTCATCTGCATATTATACACACACATGCACACATATAGATATATACATGTACCATATTCATTTTAATAAGCCCACAGTGCACTATGAAAAAATTTCATCCACAAAAGTTGAAAAAAAAGGAGATTCTAAGTGTAACTAGAACAGATTGATTTTCCAACAGAAAATCAAATGTCTCCCGGTGGAACACTACATCTCTGAATAAGCTACAGGTGATAACAAATTACAACTAACCAAGCTTGCTTGACAATTTCAATCCTATTTTAGCTCTCATCTAGATACATTACTCTAGCAATTTTCATCAAGTTCTTCAGGACTTATTGCAGAGAAACCAATCTCACATAAATGACCCTGTGACCTTGAAAATTACGTCAAGGTCACCCAAATACAATCCCAACCTAGGTCTTACCTTCATACATAATCCTACAGGGTTTCATCAAATTCCATCCTGTTCTTCATGACTTATCAAACGGAAACCAATTTCAAATAAGTGACCCTGTGACCTTGAGAATTGGCTCAAGGTCATCCAAATACAATTCCGACCTAGGTCTTGCCTAGATACATAATCCTACTAGGCTTCATCAAATTCCATAAAGTTCTTCAAAACTTATTGCAGAGCAACCAATTTCACATAAGTGACCCTGTGACCTTGAGAATTGGCTCAAGGTCATCCAAATACAATTGCAACCTAGGTCTTGCAAGATACATAATCAAACCAAGTTTCAACATATTCCATCAAGTTCTTCATGACTTATTGAACGGAAACCAATTTCACAGAAGTGACCCTGTGACCTTCAAAATTAGGTCAAGGTCACCCAAATACAATCCCAACCTAGGTCTTGCCTAGATAAATAATCCTACCAAGTTTCATCAAATTCCATCAAGTTCTTCAAGACTTCTAGAACGGAAACCAATTTCACATAAGTGACCCTGTGACCTTCAAAATTACGTCAAGGTCACCCAAATACCATCCCAACCTAGGTCTTGCCTATATACATAATCCTAGTAAGTTTCATCAAATTCCATCAAGTCCTTCAAGACTTATCGCACGGAAACCAATTTCACATAAGTGACCCTGTGACCTTACAAATTAGGTCAAGGTCATCCAAATACAATCCCAACCTAGGTCTTGCCTAGATACATAATCCTGCCCAGTTTCATCCATCAAGTTATTCAAGACTTATCGCACGGAACCCAATTTCACATAAGTGACCCTGTGACCTTGAGAATTCACTCAAGGTCATCCAAATACTATCCATACCTAGGTCTTGCCTAGATACATAATCCTATCAAATTTCATCAAATTCCATCAAGTTCTTCATGACTTATCGCACGGAAACAAGTTTCACATAAGTGACCCTGTGACCTTGAAAATTACGTCAAGGTCACCCAAATATAATCCAAACCTAAATCTTGCCTAGATACATAATCCTACCAAGCTTCATCAAATTCCATCACGATCTCCAAGACTTATTGCCGAGAAACCAATTTCACATAAGTGACCCTGTGACCTTCAAAATTACGTCAAGGTCACCCAAATACAATCCCAACCTAGGTCTTGCCTAGATACATAATCCTACTAAGTTTCATCAAATTCCATCAAGTTCTTCAAGACTTATCGAACAGAAACCAATTTCACATAAGTGACCCTGTGACCTTGAGAATTAGGTCAAGGTCACCCAAATACAATCCCAACCTAGGTATTTCCTAGATACACAATCCTACCAAGTTTCATCAAATTCCATCAAGTTCTTCATGACTTATCGAACGGAAACCAATTTCACATAAGTGACCCTGTGACCTTGAGAATTCCGTCAAGGTCACCTAGATACTATCCCAACCTAGGTCTTGCCTAGATACATGATCCTACCAAGTTTCATCAAATTCCATCAAGTTCTTCATGACTTATCGAATGGAAACCAATTTCACATAAGTGACCCTGTGACCTTGAGAATTCCGTCAAGGTCACCCAGATACTATCCCAACCTAGGTCTTGCCTAGATACATGATCCTACCAAGTTTCATAAAATTCCATCAAGTTCTTCATGACTTATCAAACGGAAACCAATTTCACATAAGTGACTCTCTGACCTTGAAAATTAGGTCAAAGTCACCCAAATAGAATCCCAACCTAGGTCTTGCCTAGATACATAATCCTTCCCAGTTTCATCAAATTCAATCACGATCTCCAAGACTTATTGCCGAGAAACCAATTTCACATAAGTGACCCTGTGATCTTGAAAATTAGGTCAAGGTCACCCAAATACAATCCCAACCTAGGTCTTGCCTAAATTAATAATCCTACCAAGTTTCATCAAATTCCATCAAGTTCTTCAAGACTTATCGAATGGAAACCAATTTCACATAAGTGACCCTGTGACCTTGAAAATTACGTCAAGGTCATCCAAATACAATCCCAACCTAGGTCTTGCCTTGATATATAATCCTACCAAGTTTCATCAAATTCCATCAAGTTTTTCAAGACTTATCGCACGGAACCCAATTTCACATAAGTGACCCTGTGCCCTTGAGAATTCACTCAAAGTCATCCAAATACTATCCCTACCTAGGTCTTGCCTAGATACATAATCCTACCAAGTTTCATCAAATTCCATCAAGTTCTTCATGACTTATCGCACGGAAACAAGTTTCACATAAGTGACCCTGTGACCTTGAAAATTACGTCAAGGTCACCCAAATACAATCCCAGCCTAGGTCTTGCCTAGATAAATCCTACCAAGTTTCATCAAATTCCATCATGATCTCCATGACTTATTGCCGAGAAACCAATTTCACATAAGTGACCCTGTGACCTTGAAAATTACGTCAAGGTCACCCAAATACAATCCCAACCTAGGTCTTGCCTAGATAAATAATCCTACCAAGTTTCATCAAATTCCATCAAGTTCTTCAAGACTTCTAGAACGGAAACCAATTTCACATAAGTGACCCTGTGACCTTCAAAATTACGT
This sequence comes from Hermodice carunculata, assembly GCA_964020975.1. Classification (NCBI taxonomy): domain Eukaryota; kingdom Metazoa; phylum Annelida; class Polychaeta; order Eunicida; family Amphinomidae; genus Hermodice; species Hermodice carunculata. The sequence goes on along the minus strand of OZ026628.1, from coordinate 24,068,942 downwards.
CAAGGTCTCCCAAATGCCATCCCAACCTAGGTCTTGCCTAGATACATAATCCTATCAAGTTTCATCAAATTCCATCAAGTCCTTCAAGACTTATCGCACGGAAACCAATTTCACATAAGTGACCCTCTGACCTTAAGAATTAGGTCAAGGTCACCCAAATACAATCCCAACCTAGGTCTTGCCTAGATACATAGTCCTACCAAGTTTCATCAAATTCAATCACGATCTCCAAGACTTATTGCCGAGAAACCAATTTCACATAAGTGACCCTGTGACCTTGAAAATTACGTCAAGGTCACCCAAATACAATCCCAACCTAGGTCTTGCCTAGATAAATAATCCTACCCAAGTTTCACCAAATTCCATCAAGTTCTTCAAGACTTCTAGAACGGAAACCAATTTCACATAAGTGACCCTGTGACCTTCAAAATTACGTCAAGGTAACCCAAATAAATCCCAACCTAGGTCTTGCCTAGATACATAATCCTACCAAGTTTCATCAAATTCCATCAAGTCCTTCAAGACTTATCGCACGGAAACCAATTTAACATAAGTGACCCTGTGACCTTAAGAATTACGTCAAAGTCACCCAAATACAATCCCAACCTAGGTCTTGCCTAGATACATAGTCCTACCAAGTTTCATCAAATTCAATCACGATCTCCAAGACTTATTGCTGAGAAACCAATTTCACATAAGTGACCCTGTGACCTTGAAAATTACGTCAAGGTCACCCAAATACAATCCCAACCTAGGTCTTGCCTAGATACATAATCCTACCCAAGTTTCACCAAATTCCATCAAGTTCTTCAAGACTTCTAGAACGGAAACCAATTTCACATAAGTGACCCTGTGACCTTCAAAATTACGTCAAGGTCACCCAAATACAATCCCAACCTAGGTCTTGCCTAGATACATGATCCTAATAAGTTTCATCAAATTCCATCAAGTTCTTCATGACTTATCAAACGGAAACCAATTTCACATAATTGACCCTGTGACCTTGAAAATTAGGTCAAAGTCACCCAAATACAATCCTAACCTAGGTCTTGCCTAGATACATAATCCTACCAAGTTTCATCAAATTCTGTCAAGTCCTTCAAGACTTATCGCACAGAAACCAAGTGTTGAAGAACATGAACAAGAAGAAGAAGAAGAAGAAGAAGAAGCGGAAGAAACGGGCACTAAACCAATATGTCCCCCGGCTTCCACCGGGAGACATAATAATAAATTCTACCACCTTCTTGAAAACTATGGGATATTTTGGGGGTCCTTTCTTCGAAAAATATGGGGGATGCACTTCTTAGGGAGTGTGCACTTATTGAGATGAATACAGTATATTATATATGGGTTTTATGAAACTAGCCTGTTAAATTGAAGAGTCTATTTAACTGGTGTCTGTAAAATTGACTTTCTGTGTTACATGTAGTTAAATTATTGTGAAAGTACACAATACCTGTGTCTTGCTGTGTCACTGGGCAACAGTGATGTGCAAAGTTTACAATGACACTTGCTCTCATTCATCAAAGTCCAGTCCAGCCATTCACATGCAGTCAAGCTTTTTACACACTGGTTTTATCCCCAATTAAACATTTTAAACCTTCCCTCCTCAAAATACCAAGATGCATATTGTCTCCCTCAAACTTTTCACATAAAATTCTCATCAACATAAAGCGATTTTGATGAGAATTTTAGATGATAACTATATTGATATCATGCCCCAGGTCAAGAGCTTTCCTTGACATGGGTTGAGCACAATGTGCCCAACCTGCACCAAGGAGAGCTGTTGACTCAATCTTATATTAACCAGGAAAGGGTTCAGGTATAGTTACCATACAGTTGGTGTTTAACTCATTCCATACCAGTCCCTGACTGTTTCCATATATTTATCTAGATTTAAGACGACAATTGCATCTTTAAATTCTTCATGAAAAGAGCTCTCATTCAAGTACCAACATTCCTATAGTCTTAAGTCTGTGGTTCTGGCACCGTCTGGCAAGTCATGCTGCAGCTGCTGCAAGGGCAGCTGCAGCATGACTTGCCAGGCAGTGCCAGAACCACTGACCAAGGCCTGTAACCATAGTATGGAATGAGTTAAGAGGGTGGGAAAGGGGTTTCCGTACTGGTGTACTGGGGCTTTTTATTTACTGTACTGGCGTACTGGAAGTCTTCTTATTTTATGTACTTCGTACTACCCAAAATTTTGAAAGATTTTTATTTTCCGTACTACGTACTCTTGAAAAATAATTACCTGTACCATCATACTGAAACCGCCCCCCCCCCTTACCCCCCCCCCCCTCTTCAGTTTAAGTTTTACAAGTTTGAGATTACCTGAGGCTATTGCTAGTCTCTGCGTAGCAAACAATGCCTGTACTGCTGTGGCAAACTCTGTAGGATTGTGTAACATCTGAAACATAGGCAATAGGCAAAGTGTCATGGCCATAACACAACTGCAATCATTCCAAGTAGGACTCCTGAAACATGGCCACAAGTCAAAATACAATACACACTTCTTAATCTAAAACACAGTGGCAGTTCAAATGTTCCCTCCCTCCTGCACACAGCGGGTACGGCCTAAATAGTTGAACTAGTGACCTAGTTTTGTAGCAAAACACACCTTTAGATCCTTAGGTCCTGTTAAATGTGTGTGCAAACTTGAATTAATCAGCACAAGGTGGTTGATATGGTCCAGATCTGACTGTATGGTGAACATACAGTTCAAGTCTTCACCATTCATATCACATTCTCAGGGGGCAGTCATTATTTACGGGGGGGGGGTCACAAAATTTCTCTATCCAATTATGGGGGGGGGGCCACAAAATTTCATATGCTCCCAATAGGGGGGTCCCCCCACCCTGGTGGTGGGGGAGGGGGGGTCATCAAATTGTGAATCAGTTTATAACAGTCCTACAAAAATAACCAGCACAAGGCCGGGGGGGTCACAAAATTCTGCAGACTTGCTGAGGGGGAGGCTCAAATTCTTGTCAGCTTTTATGCGGGGAGCCCCACAAAAACTATGATGGTACACAGTGAAACCTCTCTTGACAGACCACCCCCAGGATCACCAAACTGTGGTCTCTCAAGACAGGCGGTCTTTCCTCGGAGGAATAGGACATAAAGTACTGAGCAAAGTATCCTGAAAAGGTGACCTTTCAAGACAGGTGGTCCCTCCCCGGAGTGGTCTCTCCGGACAAGAACCAATGCTGTGCCCAAATATGAGCACTTTTGTGTCTGTACATCATCACACTCACTGCTACACTAAACTCAGGAAGCCCGGAAAGGTGATAGGGTTACAGTATCTGACTTAACCCTAAAAAATGAGAATAGGCCATTTGTGGTCATAGAATAATCAGTTTTTGATGTTGTGCTGAAAAGTTGGAAACAAACCACTTCTGTCACCACATTTTTTGGACTGGTTATTTCTTGGCTGATGGTATTTATTATAGTCTCTTTGTGCCTATCTTTATTCTTCATCAATTAAACACAGTGTGTTGTGACCCCAAATGGCCTAATCCCCTATTTTACAGTTAAGCCCAGTATTGCAGCCCGTCAGATATACTCACAAGGTTGGCATCCAGGTGGAATGCTATGGACAAGTGTCCACTGTTATACATGTCTGCTGGCCGACAGTCCACCACAAAGTAGCGCACATTGTCTACCTGCAAGTGATATATTTCACTGATACACACACTTTAACACCTTCCTGTCGGAGTCCGTGTGTTACGCGGACCCCCACAATTATCCTTTGATGTTGGGGTCTGCATATAACACAGACCACTTCCTCGTTACATGGTAAGAAGAAAATTTCATTTTTATCAGGGTTTGCATGCCACAAAGGTCATTTGAGGCAATAATAAGCTACAAACAGGCAATAATATGTTCAGAAATGTAACATCAGACGTAGTTTATACCGTTGACTGCACTTTAGTTGGGAAATATAAATAATAATTATGTAATTTTCAGGAATTTTCATAAAAATCAGTTTGTATGTTAACCCATTGTCATGTCTGAATTAATTATTTCATATCGGTACAAAACGAAGGTATCAATATTAAATTTTTGATATTCAATAGTCATTTTGGTATATGATACTTACATTTTTGTATCATAAATAAAAATAAATATGCTTTCAATATTAAGTATATTACATGAAAATCCCCAGACACAGGCTGCAAACTTATTGAAGAAGCCTAGACTTGAAAGTATTAAATTAAATTTATCATTAGAACCATTCAGCTGTACCTTATAAGAATAGGACCACTGTGTAGTCTTATTTTTGCTTTTGATGCTTCTGTTAAACTGCCAGCTAAATAGACCAATCGTCACGTTTTCTCCACCTCACTTACTGTGTCGATAATGTGGAGCTTGGTCTTCTTTGGAGTCAGACATTAAAAAAAACAAAGCACCCATACCTATTCCTTATAGATGGTGCATTTTATCATAAGCTACACATTTATTCAGTTAGTGATCAACACCTGTAAAATTGTCACAAGCATAGAATTTCGTGGTTGTCTGACTGTGAAATACCAACACCAACATTGTAGAAAACAAAGTATTATACGACCTGTGTAAAGCCGTCCTTTTGTCAAATATTGTTTTTCAGTTCTTACATACATGTATGCACTTGTAAAATTCATTTACTGATGCCCTCTCATACAGCAACTGGGAACTGTACCCTCCCCGCCCCCCCCCCCCCGGCCTCTGTGGCCCCATTTATGCATGCTTCCCTAACAGATCCGTACATTGTCAGAGCCTAAGTACCAAGAGTCATGCTGTTTGCCTGCACGATATCTATTCTCTGCCTTGGCTTGTTTTGACTGCCATGTTGTTTCCCTATTTCCATACTCTGTTAAAGCCTATATTAAGTGCCATATTGTTTGCCTATGAGATCTATACTCCCTTCAAGCCTGTATTAAGTGCCATATTGTTTGCCTATGAGATCTATAATCTGTTCTAGCCTGTATTGACTGCCATGTTGTTTGCCTATGAGATCTATACGCCCTTCAAGCCTGTATTAAGTGCCATATTGTTTGCCTATGAGATCTATACTCCCTTCAAGCCTGTATTGACTGCCATGTTGTTTGCCTATGAGATCTGTACTCTGTTCTAGCCTGTACTGACTGCCATGTTGTTTGTCTATGAGATCTATTCTCCATTCAAGCCTGTATTAAGTGCCATGTTGTATGCCTATGAGATCTATACTCTGTTCTAGCCTGTATTGACCGCCATGTTGTTTGCCTATGAGATCTATTCTCCGTTAAAGCTAGGGCTGTAACGATATACCGCGATAACGGTGCATCGCGGTACAGTCCATTCACGATACACATATCGAAATGAGGTCCCCTGTATCGCAAAAATACGATACATTCCATCATATAAGTAATTTCAGCTCTAAAAAGAAAAAATACGGAAGTAAAGGCCATAATTCATTAAGATTTACCGTAATTTTGTGAAGGTAAACTCGTCAATTGACAAACCATTCGTCAGCCTTCTGATTATGATCTATTTTTGCCTACAAAAGTGTTTTGGGATTCTCTTCATAATCATATATGCATGACGCTTTGTGGCGCTACGTCATACCCTTGTGTGCAAAGTCTGAATCTAGGTCAGCAAAATGGCTGTTCCCGGCGAGAAAAAGCAGCACGCTCATTATTCAGGGGTCACATTAAGCTTGCGTCCTGCGTCATAGACGCAAAAATGAAGAAAAGACGCCCGGAAATTAATAAAAACATTGTCATTTCGCGTCGCTGTGGATGCACGCACAAACGCGATGCATTTTGAATGACACAACTGCAAAAATTACCCCATGCGGTCACGGTGTTTTGCATCGACCATTATCAGTATCATGAATATGTATTATACTGATGGAATCCTCTGATGTTCGTCTTTCTATGTAACAAGCTCTCTTATTTGCTAAGAAAAAAATATTCCTGGGGTATCCCTCCAAAAAATTCCCATAATGGGAACGGATGGACGTCATTTCATCTCATTATAAATGCGCTGAGAGCACTTCCAGGCTCCTCATTGTGTGGATTTGATCACGTGCCACTTACTGTCCAATCAAATTCGTTGTTGCCCATGTGCCTGTACCATGCCCGCAATGTTGGGAAGGTACAAGTCTTATTACGCAAAGATTATTGGACCAAGATGTTAAATTTTCACATCATATTTTCACCAAGAAGACTTCTATCGAACAAATCTAGACAGAGACAAAGGCACGAGTGAAAATTCATTACGGACGGCAAGGAAAGTACGCTCATTTGTCATTGCACGGTCACATGTGAACGAAGCGAAAATTTGCATTAGGCCTGACACGATGTTGTTGATCACTGTCTCCGATGGGGCACGCCGGTTTTTTTTTTTTTTTTTTTTTTTTTTTTTTTTTTTTTTTAAACAAAATTTAGTTGTTTTGATTTTATTGAAATGTTTGAATGTAACAAATCTGTATGACAGAACAAGGCACGAATGAAATTTATGATCGAAGGCCGGAAAAAATATACGTTCAACATAGCGGAAAACCATGCCTGGGTGCATGCCCATGACAGGCTGTGTACACTCACTTGTGTTGCATGGCTTGTCAAGTTGGTAGGCCTACCGTGTTGCTTGATGAAAAAAGTGACCGCACTCAAGATCAGACTCTTAACACCACCTGCGGCATCAAATTTGTCAGGTATATTGCAATAGAAAGTGCACAGAAATATAAATCATGTAATTTCTGACCATTTCATCACGTGCAATCAATCGCAGAAATAACAGAGCCCAGGCATGTTCAGTCATGCATGCCGCTTGTTGTGCAAGCTAGTTGAAAAACTGTGCGATAGCAGATACTGGTACAGTGTCAGCGTGCTAGGGTTAAGCCCCCTTCACAATCATTTTTTGGTAGACCAGGGATGTGTTATAGACTTAGTCCTAATAGCAGGTCCCTGGGCAGATTGAATCCATCCTTGGTACAGTCAACAACTTTTAGACCCTTTTACATCAAGTTAGCATATTGGTAACTTTTTGTTTAATCTTAAATTTTATAATAATGAGTCACCTACATGAGCATATAGACCCTATGTTATGTTCGTTTCTGGGCTAAGTTACCTGCATGTTTTATTTGTTTATCATTTTGATGTATGTTGATTATACCAATTAAACTCAATTAATCAAATTACATCAAAAGTCTAGATTGCACAATTTCAGACTGGACCCAACGATTCAGTTCATAGATTCACTATTTTTCCTGAAAAAGGAGACAGATGGGTCCAACGAACCCGTACTGAAATAATGTGACCCCTGTACTATTATGGTTAAGTATCAAATTGTATCGTTTTGTATCGTATCGTCAGTTCCGTATCGGGATACGTATCGTATCGTAAAAAGGTGTATCGTTACAGCCCTAGTTAAAGCCTGTATTAAGTGCCATGTTGTATGCCTATGAGATCTATAATCTGTTCTAGCCTGTATTGACTGCCATGTTGTTTGCCTATGAGATCTATACTCCGTTCAAGCCTGTATTGCCTGCCATGCTGTTTGCCTATGAGATCTTTAATCTGTTTAAGCCTGTATTAAGTGCTATGTTGTTTGCCTATAAGATCTATACTCTGTTCTAGCCTGTATTGACTGCCATGTTGTTTGCCTATGAGATCTATACTCCGTTCAAGCCTGTATTAAGTGCCATGTTGTTTGCCTATGAAATCTATACTCTGTTCTAGCCTGTATTAAGTGCCATGTTGTTTGCCTATGAGATCTATACTCTGTTCTAGCCTGTATTAAGTGCCGTGTTGTTTGCCTATGAGATCTTTACTCTGTTCTAGCCTGTATTAAGTGCCATGTTGTTTGCCTATGAGATCTATACTCTGTTCTAGCCTGTATTAAGTGCCGTGTTGTTTGCCTATGAGATCTATACTCTGTTCTAGCCTGTATTGACTGCCATGTTGTTTGCCTATGAGATCTATACTCTGTTCTAGCCTGTATTGACTGCCATGTTGTTTGTCTGGTCCACCACCTGTCCTGGCTTCTACTTACCCCAGCGTTCTGGTTTGCCTGTAAGAGTTCCTCCACAGCCACAGGTAGACACAACGCTTGGGAAATCTGAACTTCTGCATCGTGTTTCTGCGCAGCTAAGGATGTGCCAAACAGCGGGTTCTGATAATCCTGAAACAAAACAGAAGCAGTCTTTGGCACACTGCAAGTAATCCACCATTTTGCTCTATAATTCTCTCACCGGCAATTTACGCCAAAGTTGATGTGCTGGGAGATGATGTAACGGCATTCAATTCACATTCATTGTAAGCCGATCTTCCATTCAAGTATCCGTGAGCTGATATAGTCTTCTGCAACCAGCCACAGGCTGTCAGACCTCTTATTACACATAAACCAAACTACCAATGTGTTTACCAGTTCACATCAATCTTCGTCATGGATGTGGTGTAAAAATTGTCACACTAGAAGTCACATGACAGCCTCATAGCATCCTGATGGCCTTTCAGGGACACAAGATGACAAGCCACACAAGCTGAGGGAGCAGGGAGCCTGGACACCACAACAGGGACCAATGACTATGGACTGCCTATCTTATTAACCGGTTAAAATGATATAAAATGTTGCCAAAATGTCTCATTTCACATCTTTTGCTATTTTGTTTGGTATTATAACTGGGATTAGGAGTGATTAGAAATATTAGGCAGTCAAGCAATGCTTAAATTTGAGGAAAAATGCAAAATTCCAAGATATCAGCTGGGTCATGTGACCTTAAGTGACCTTGAGCGACCTTGAGCCTCTTTTGCCAACAGAAATGCAAAGCACTAATTCCACGCTCCCTGTAGTAACAGATTGAGAACATGCAGTCTTGTGTTTCATTGGAGGTAGCTACTGACCTTTGTAACAGGCTGTTTCCAGAATATGCTATGAAATAAATTAACACCAATACAGGATTGATGTGGTTCTTTTGGGTGACAATAGGGATGTTATCCCCCTGAATTACCGATTATTAGGCTGAAATTGTATAAATGTGTTGCCAGAATGTCCCATTTTATATATCTGCTGTTTTCTTTGGTATTATAAATGAGTTTTGGAATGATTAATAACATTAAACTGACAAGAAATGTGAAATTTGCTGAAAAATTGCAAAAATCCACGATGCCTGCCGGGTCCCATGATCTTAAGTGACCTACATCTTCTTTTTTTTTTTTGCAAAAAAAATCCAATAACCTAAGATAAGACCCTTTATGGTGAAAGTTCAATATCATAAGGCTCTTTGGTTGTGGAACAGCTTTCCCTCTGTGAAGTCAAGTTATTTTCTGTTAAAATTGGAATAGCTTTCCCTCTGTGAAGTCATGTCATCTTCTGTTAAACTTGTTGATTGAATTTGGCAGTGGCAGCCGGTCCATTACAGGAATATGGCAGTGAAAGAGTTAAATTACCAGCACAAGGAGGTCACTTGGGCTGTTCCGCAGAAATGAAACAGCAGCCAGTCAGAACAATGTCTCTTTTTATAGTATTAACTACAAAATACACAAAAAATCAGTATAAACTAGAACAGACTGATTTTCCAACAGAAAATCAAATGTCTCCCGATGGAACACTTGTGTCTCTGAATAAGCTACAGGTGACAACAAATTACAAATGACTAAGTTTGCCTGAAAATTACAGTCCTATTTAAGCTCACCTAGATACATTACTATAGCAATTTTCATCAAGTTCTTCAAGACTTATTGCAGAGAAATCAATTTCACATTAAGACCCTGTGACCTTGAAAATTACGTCAAGGTCACCCAAATACAATCCCAACCTTGGTCTTACCTTGATACATAATCCTACCAAGTTTCATCAAATTCCATTCTGTTCTTCATGACTTATCAAACGGAAACCAATTTCACATATGTGACCTTGTGACCTTGAGAATTGGCTCAAGGTCATCCAAATACAATCCCAACCTAGGCCTTCCCAAGATACATAGTCCTACCAAGTTTCATCAAATTCCATCATGTTCTTCACAACTTATCGAACGGAAACCAATTTCAAATAAGTGACCCTGTGACCTTCAAAATTAGGTCCAGGTCACCAAAATACAATCCCAACCTAGGTCTTGCCTTGATACATAATCATACCAAGTTTCATCAAATTCCATCACGTTCTTCAAGACTTATCGAACGGAAACCAATTTCACATAAGTGACCCTTTGACCTTGAGAATTTGCTCAAAGTCATCCAAACACAATCCCAACCTAGGTCTTGCCAAGATACATAATCCTACTAAGTTTCATCAAATTCCATCACGTTCTTCATGACTTATCAAACGGAAACCAATTGCACATATGTGACCTTGTGACCTTGAGAATTTGCTCAAGGTCATCCAAATACAATCCCAACCTAGGCCTTCCCAAGATACATAATCATACCAAGTTTCATCAAATTCCATCATGTTCTTCACGATTTATCGAACGGAAACCAATTTCAAATAAGTGACCCTGTGACCTTCAAAATTAGGTCCAGGTCACCCAAATACAATCCCAACCTAGGTCTTGCCTTGATACATAATCATACCAAGTTTCATCAAATTCCATAACGTTTTTCAAGACTTATCGAAAGGAAACCAATTTCACATAAGTGACCCTTTGACCTTGAGAATTTGCTCAAGGTCATTCAAACACAATCCCAACCTAGGTCTTGCCAAGATACATAATCCTACTAAGTTTCATCAAATTCCATCATGTTCTTCATGACTTATCAAACGGAAACCAATTGCACATGTGACCTTGTGACCTTGAGAATTCGCTCAAGGTCATCCAAATACAATCCCAACCTAGGCCTTCCCAAGATACATAATCATACCAAGTTTCATCAAATTCCATCATGATCTTCACGACTTATCAAACGGAAACCAATTTCAAATAAGTGACCCTGTGACCTTGAAAATTAGGTCCAGGTCACCCAAATACAATCCCAACCTAGGCCTTCCCAAGATACATTATCCTACCAAGTTTCATCAAATTCCATCAAGTTCTTCAAGAATTATCAAAAGGAAACTAATTTCACATAAGTGACCCTTTGACCTTGAGAATTTGCTCAAGGTCATCCAAACACAATCCCAACCTAGGTCTTCCCTAGATACATAATCCTACTAAGTTTCATCAAATTCCATCATGTTCTTCATGACTTATCAAACGGAAACCAATTTCACATAAGTGACCCTGCGACCTTGAAAATTAGGTCAAGGTCATCCAAATACAATCCCCAACCTAGGTCTTGCCTTCATACATAATTCTACCAAGTTTCATCAAATTCCATATTGTTCTTCATGACTTATCGAACGGAAACCAATTGCAAATAAGTGACCCTGTGACCTTGAGAATTCGCTCAATGTCATCCAAATACAATCCCAACCTAGGTTTTGCCAAGATACATAATCATACCAAGTTTCATCAAATTCCATCCTGTTCTTCATGACTTATGGAACGGAAACCAATTTCAAATAAGTGACCCTGTGACCTTAATATTACGTCAAGGTCACCTAAATACAATCACAACCTAGGTCTTGCCTAGATACATAATCCTACCAACTTTCATCAAATTCCATCAAGTTTTCAAGACTTATCAAACGGAAACCAATTTTACATAAATGACCCTTTGACCTTGAAAATTGGCTCAAGGTCATCCAAATACAATCCCAACCTTGGTCTTGCCAAGATACATAATCATACCAAGTTTTATCAAATTCCATCATGTTCTTCAAGACTTATCGCACGGAAACTAATTTCACATAAATGACCCTGTGACCTTAAGAATTTGCTCAAGGTCATCCAAATACAATCCCACCCTAGGTCTTCCCAAGATACATAATCATACCAAGTTTCATCAAATTCCATCATGTTCTTCATGACTTATCAAACGGAAACCAATTTCACATAAGTGACCCTGCGACCCTGAAAATTAGGTCAAGGTCATCCAAATACAATCCCCAACCTAGGTCTTGCCTTCATACATAATTCTACCAAGTTTCATCAAATTCCATCATGTTCTTCATGACTTATCGAACGGAAACCAATTGCAAATAAGTGACCCTGTGACCTTGAGAATTCGCTCAATGTCATCCAAATACAATCCCAACCTAGGTTTTGCCAAGATACATAATCATACCAAGTTTCATCAAATTCCATCCTGTTCTTCATGACTTATGGAACGGAAACCAATTTCAAATAAGTGACCCTGTGACCTTAATATTACGTCAAGGTCACCTAAATACAATCACAACCTAGGTCTTGCCTAGATACATAATCCTACCAACTTTCAATAAATTCCATCAAGTTTTCAAGACTTATCAAACGGAAACCAATTTTACATAAATGACCCTTTGACCTTGAAAATTGGCTCAAGGTCATCCAAATACAATCCCAACCTTGGTCTTGCCAAGATACATAATCATACCAAGTTTCATCAAATTCCATCATGTTCTTCAAGACTTATCGCACGGAAACTAATTTTACATAAATGACCCTGTGACCTTAAGAATTTGCTCAAGGTCATCCAAATACAATCCCACCCTAGGTCTTCCCAAGATACATAATTATACCAAGTTTCATCAAATTCCATCATGTTCTTCATGACTTATCGCACAGAAACCAATTTAACATAAGTGACCCTGTGACCTTGAAAATGAGGTAAAGGTCACCCAAATACAATTCCCAACCTAGGCCTTGCCTAGATACATAATCTTACCAAGTTTCATCAAATTCCATCAAGTTCTTCAAGACTTATCGCACGGAAACCAATTACAAATAAGTGAGCCTGTGACCTTGCAAATGAGGTAAAGGTCACCCAAATACGATCCCAATCTAGGTCTTGCCAAGATACATAAACCTACCAAGTTTCATTAAATTCCATCATGCTCTTCATGACTTATCACACAGAAACCAATTTCAAACTAGAACAGACTGATTTTCCAACAGAAAATCAAATGTCTCCCGGTGGAACACTTATGTCTCTGAATAAGCTACAGGTGATAACAAATTACAAATGACCAAGTTTGCTCGAAAATTACAATCCTATTTTAGCTCTCACGTAGATACATTACTCTAGCAATTTTCATCAAGTTCTTCAAGACTTATTCAGAGAAACCAATCTCACATAAATGACCCTGTGACCTCGAAAATTAGGTCAAGGTCACCCAAATACAATCCCAACCTTGGTCTTACCTTGATACATGATCCTACCAAGTTTCATCAAATTCCATCATGTTCTTCATGACTTATCGCACCAAAACCAATTTTACATAAGTGACCCTGTGACCTTGAGAATTCACTCAAGGTCATCCAAATACAATCCCAACCTAGGTTTTGCCAAGATACATAAGTCTACCAAGTTTCATCAAATTCCATTAAGTTATTCATGACATATCGCACGGAAACCAATTTCCCATAAGTGACCCTGTGACCTTGAAAATAAGGTCAAGGTCATCCAAATACAATTCCAACCTAGGTCTTGCCAAGATACATAATCCTACCAAGTTTCATCATATTCCATCAAGTTATTCATGACTTATCGAACGGAAACCAATTTCACATAAGTGACCCTGTGACCTTGAGAATTTGCTCAAGGTCACCCAAATACAATCCAAATCTAGGTTTTGCCTGGAAAAATAATCCTGCCAAGTTTCATCAAATTCCATAAAGTTCTTCAAGACTTATCACACGGAAACCAATTTCAAACTAGAACAAACTGATTTTCCAACAGAAAATCAAATGTCTCCCGGTGGAACATTTATGTCTCTGAATAAGCTACAGGTGATAACAAATTACAAATGACCAAGTTTGCTTGAAAATCACAATCTTATTTTAGCTCTCACCTAGATACATTACTCTAGCAATTTTCATCAAGTTCTTCAAGACTTATTGCAGAGAAATCAATTTCACATAAATGACCCTGTGACCTTCAAAATTAGGTCCAGGTCACCCGAATACAATCCAACCTTGGTCTTTCCTTGATACATAATCCTACCAAGTTTCATCAAATTCCATCAAGTTCTTCATGACTTATCAAACGGAAACCAATTTCACATAAGTGACCCTGTGACCTTGAGAATTCACTCAAGGTCATCCAAATACTATCCACACCTAGGTCTTGCCTAGATACATATTCCTACCAAGTTTCATCAAATTCTGTCAAGTCCTTCAAGACTTATCGCACGGATACCAAGTATTGAACAACCACAACAACAACAACAACAACAACAACAACAACAACAACAACAACAACTAAAACAACAAGCGGAAGAAACGGGCACTTAAACAATATGTCCCCCGGCTTCCACCGGGAGACATAATACATTGACAGAGAACTTTTCTCTCTTCTTTCAACCCTTTTTTTAAGTTGCCCAATGTTAATACAATCACTTTGTGAGATGTATTTCTACAGTTGCTATGAATTAATAGCATTAGGCAATCAATTATTGATTGGGTCCTGCAGCACAATTGAAGTAGCTGTTGGTCAAATTGGGACTCGTTTCACCCTATTCTGAAAAAAAAAATATAATGCACGTACCTCAAAACACTGAAAGTATACACTTTTGTGTTTTCTTGCCAATCTTTTCAGTGTTCCAATTTTAATATCTCTTGCATATTTCTGGCTGTATGTTTAACTCTTTCAGTGCCAAATTTTATACTGAGTCAACAGCTTTTCTCGGCACACATTGGGTGCAATGAACCCAATGTGTGCCGAGAAAAGCTTTTGACCTGGGATATTCACTCTGAGACCACAGGCATGCTGGTACTTGAATGAAAGGTCTTTTTACGAGGAATGTGAATCTGAGATCCTCATGATAATTCAGACTAGTTTGACTTAAGTAGATCGACTTTAGTCCTGATTGGCACTGAAAGATTTAAGTGTTGTTGTGATATCCACATTGTGAGAGATATCTGAACTGTAACTATGCATACATGCATAAAATTTCTGAGGCAAAAACATTGTTTTTAATAGTACTGTTACTTACCCTCCTGAATGACTGGGGTGTCCTGTTAGCATAGTACTGTGCCAGTTGACAGAAGTCTTCAATATCCTCTGCCTCCAATGCACAAGGAAACATACTTAGTTTATCTACAAAAAACATGTCCACAAAAGTCACTTTTTTTGTTTGTTTCTAGACACGCATGATGTATACAGCATGCTTCAAAATTCTGCTAGTCTCAACCTGAGTGCTTCACAGGCCACCAGGGGTGTATTATCTTTGTTCCATTCCATTGTGTTTACTTATGCAAATTCATGCGATAAGGAGTCACTTCCAAGTTTGGGGCTTCGTAACTGCTGTGGCACATCTGGTGCACAATAAAAGAGTTCAGGACCCCAGATGGCAGCACCTGACCATGTTCACTTGTTTAAATTTGCCTATTTGACAGGTCAAAACTTCAAACGATTTGTTGTTATGCGAATCAGTAATACTATGCAAATGATCACCCTCAAGTGCTGCCCTCTGGGTTCATAAATGGGTCTTTTAAAATGAAGTCTTTAGTCAGGTGCTGATCAGTATATGTCTTCACAGTTTATTTTGTTCATAAGTTCTCTGAAGGTCCCACAGGGAGTTAAATATTAGATATGGCATTCACCTTTGTTGCTCCATGTTTTAAAAAGCATCAGTACACAAGAAGACAATACTTACAATGATAGAAATATACCACCTACTGGTACTTATTTGCACACTTTCACTTAAAACTTAAGCAATTTTATGAGTAAAACATACAGATTTCTGAATTACATATTTTTTCATCAATCCTGAAACTGTCATTTATATGAAGTTTACATTGAAATGTTTGTCAAAATCACCCAATTATACCAAAAGTGTCTCAAAATATATAATTTTTCAACAGAATGTATGGTATTATGTAGTAAATCTTTCAGTGCCACATTTTGGACTGAGTCAACAGCTTTCCTTGGCATGCTTTGGGTGCTATGTGCCCAAAGCACACATAGGAATGCTGTTGACCTGGACTGTCATATTCCACATAACAACAGGTATGCTGGTACTTGAATGAAAGGTCTTTTTACAAGGAACATGAGCGTAGCATCCTTATTATAAATCACAGCAGTTCTTGTAACGTAGTTCAGCTTTAGTTTCAGCTGGCACTAATAGAGTTAACATCCCATGAATAAATATGTGGAAATGTGTCTCTGCCTGTAGGCACTTGCGCTGTCTTTGTAAGGATATATCCAGCCACCAAATTTGTTTGACTTGTGACAGAACAACACTACTTCATTTGTATGCGCACTGATAGGAACATGTTGCAATGAAACATAGGAAATAAAGCAGTATGAAATTGTACAGATGGAGAACAATTTTGGTTCACAATATTTGGCGGTGATTAATTCAATCAAGTAACCTAACTTACTTCACTAATAGTGAGTACTGTATACATTAGTCACACTAAATCTTCCATCAAAGAAAAAACAAGAGGGCTGTGTGAACAGCCCGTGCCTCAGCTGATCTTGACATTCATCACACTTGCAGCTCTATGAACTTGGGAAAGGATCAAGGCCACCATGTTCTGAGTAAGTCTGACCTTTATAGAAGAACACCTACATGTGCAACATCAAAGTTCAAATAATTCTCAAGTTATAATGAAGAGTAAAATTCATGCATGTTGCACTGTGACCCCACAAACAAGGTCAAGGTCATTCATGTACTGTCTCAGCATGACCTTCATACAGAATAATTAACATGTGTAGCTAACTCAAAACAGATCTCAAGTTATCAAGTAAACAGTAAATTTCGTGTCAGTTGTCCTGTGAATTAGCATTAGAATGCCCATTGACTTACATAGTAATCAATAGGAAAGCTGCATTGAACGATAAGTACCCAAATTGAAAATCCTTAGAAATCAGAAATCCAAAGCAGTGCCACCTAGTAAACAACTGTTTGACCCTTCCACAACAATATATCCATCACATTCCAGCTTAATCTGAGGGATGGTTCTGAGAACAAGTGAAAAATAGCAAAACCATACAAAAAAAATTGCAGCGCCACCTGGTGAACAGATTGGGAACTAGGTGTCCCCGGGAGTGTCATGTACGATATCAAAGCAATTGGGTGAGCAGTTTCAGAGGAGAAGAATTTTGAAGGTTTGCCCCACCAAAAAGAACCAAAAAAATTCATAAAAAATCCAAAAATCAATAGAGCGTGACCACTTGAACACACTTGGTAGAAATCTACCTAAGGCACATCCCCACCAAGTTTGAAGTAAATCTGGTCAATATTATTAAAGTTATGACCATTACAAGAAATTCCCATGTTAAGTTTCCTCTTAAAACTTTTGTAGAGATTTTTGAAAAAAATTCATTGGAACATGACCATTGGAACAAACCTGGTAGACACCCACCCAAGGTACATTGCCACCAAGTTTGAAGTAAATCTGGATGATGGATTTGGAGAAGAAGTCGAAAATGTAAATTAGCATTAGAGTGACCATTGACTTACATGGTAATCAATAGGAAAGGTGCATTTACCCCAAAGGAGCCGATTTGAAAAAATCATTAAAAATCAGGAATCCGCAGCATTCCCACACAGTGAACAAATTTGTTTGGCCCTTCCATTAGGAACATATCCACCAAGTGTAAGCTTAATCTGAGTAACGGTTCTGGAGAAGAAGTCGAAAATATCTATAACACACAAAAAGTCACCAAAAAAATTAGAAAAAAACAGCAGCCCCACCTGGTGAACAAATTAACAACAAGGAGTCCCTAGATGTCTTCCTGTGTGATATTAAAGCATTTGGGTAAGCAGTTTCGGGGAAGAAGATTTTTTAAGATTTGTCAAAAAAAAACAACAAAAAAATTCATGAAAAATCCAAAAATCACTGGAGCATGACCACGTGAACAAAATTGGTAGAAATCCACCCAAGGTACATCCCCACCAAGTTTGAAGTTAATCTGGATAACGGTTTTGGAGAAGAAGTCAAAAATGTGAATTAGCATTAGAATGCTCATTGACTTCCATAGTAATCAATAGGAAAGCTGCATTGACCGACAAGTACCAGAATTGAAAAAATCGTTAAAAATCAGGAATCCGCAGCATTCCCACATAGTGAACAACTTTGTTTGACCCTTTTACAAGGAACATATCCACCATGTTTCAGCTTAATCTGAGTGATGGTTCTGGAGAAGAAGTCGAAAATAGCTATAACACACAAAAATTCATAAAAAATTAGGAAAAAATTACAGCGCCACCTGGTGAACAGATTAAGAACTAGGAGTCCCAGGAAGTGTTCCTGTGTGATATCAAAGCAATTGGGTGAGCGGTTTCGGAGAAGAAGATTTTTTAAGATTTACCCAAAAAAGAACAAAAAAATTCATTAAAAATCCAAAAATCACTGGACGGTGACCATTTGAACAAACTTGGTAGACACCCACCCAAGGCACATCTCCACCAAGTTTAAAGTGAATCTGGCAGACGGTTTTTGAGAAGAAGCCGAAAATGTGAATTGTGGACGACGGACGACGGACTCTCAAAAAACCTCAGCTGACTGACAAGTCAGCTGAGGTAAAAAGAAGAGAAAACAAATTACTTTACACCATCTCACAGTGGTACATGTATCTAGGGAATCTAAAGTGATGTAACCAAGAACTTGATTTGGACTTGAGAGTCAGCAAAGCAGATTAGAATAAGAAAAATTGCACACCTACACCCACAGACGCACCCACACACACCTTGTTCTAATTGTACACCAAATTCCCTCTGATTGCACAACTATATGTTTGCAACAAAATTTACATGAAGACACTATTTTGTTATCATATAACGTACAGTAATTTTTCTGGTCAAGATTTTCTTACCAATTATTTTTTCTTTAGAATCCTTTTCCATTGTCATGATCTGCTCCCTGTAGTAACAAGCACAAAAGAGAACAAATGGTTTTGTCTTTAGGATTGACTCAGTCTTCAACAGGTTGACTGACCTAATTACTGTGAAATCATTGAAGTTGGAAGCATTTTTCTTTTACTTATGACACAAACACGTGATCACAAAAACACTGTGAAGTAGTATTTCAACATTGGGTTTAATAGGAACTATACACAGAATAGTAAATCAAAGTGCAAAAACCATGAGAGATTAATGCATTTGAAAACAAGAGGCCCATGGGCCTAATGCTCTGCTGGCACCTTTGCTATATTGCACCCACATCTTCATTTCAAAGTTGTGAGTCCTCAAGTAGCTTCTGAATATATAACGCTTATGTGATTTTAGTGTCTCATTTATCTGCCAGATGGCACTCCACTCTACATGCAATCATAGCTTGTTTGTGCAATTCCTGTTGGATATTGTTTTATGTACCTAGACAACAATGAGTGAGTCTTTAACTTTATGTCCTCAGTGACCTTGGGGCAGGAGATCAAGGTCACCCACTTTATGTAATATAATGGAAAGCTATGTTTTGACGAGAACTGGTCAATGTGGAACTAATATAATAACTTTCCTTTGTGGAAAAGAGCAGGTTACAAACAGCAATTTTATGTGTATTCAAGTTAATGTGCAATGTAATATTACATAAAATTTTGGCTTAGAAGTGCCATTCCCATAGTATTCTGTGTTTAACCAGCATAAAACAAACCAGTTAATTTTGCAGCTGATGTAAAATCATTTTCATGACTATTTCAGCTCTACATGTAGATTTGTCATGACAAATTGTGGTGTCTCCACATACAGCAGTTGCAAAAGTAAAATTGACAAGCAAACAGAGGAAAAACACAATCCCAGTCCTACTAATTATAGCGCCCTCTACAGGATGGATACAAGACCTTTCTATTCTTGATCTTCCCTATCAATCAACACAAAAAGGACTGGTCACCAATTGTATAGTTTTCATCAATATCACAGTGACCATGCAGAACTTGCTGAGCTTTGATCAGTGTAATGAGGGCTGTGCAGTGCTTTGTAAGCTTTGACAAAGAGTACATGGATAGCCAGTTAAACAAACGTCCTGACAAAATGAGCCTGAAGTTGATGAAAATAAGAAGGTCCCATCAGAACTTACTTGGCATTGACTAGTATAACCAACGCAAGGAAGAACACCAAAAAAGGGTCTGTTGTCTGTAGATAAACGTCCCACATGTTAAGAATGACGTCTAGGTCACACGTGGCACCAAACAGACTCTGGAACTAATCAACAACACACAGTATTTACACCTTGGAAATATATATATATAAATATTTAAATAAAATGGTTACCCTTTGGGCTTTTTGGTTTGTTTGTTTTTTAACTTTTTTTTTGGCTTGTTTTTTGTTTTGGCAATGCAATAGTACATGAAAACTGATTACTATCAAAAAAAAAAAATATTCAGTGCACAACAGACAAAAAGTACATCAGATGGAAAGCCAGTGTTACAAACTCACCGAGGTTAACGCATATGTATATGGTGTGAACACTTGACAAGAGGTATATCAGATGGAAAGCCAGTATTTATACTTACCCAGGTTAACGCATATGTATCTGGTGTGATTTTTCTGGTGTCCAGGAAGGAACACAGTTCTGGGTCATGGTACAGCAACAGTAGACGGAAAAGATGAAATGGCTTCCCATTCTTACAACATTCCCTGATAAGAGACATCAGCAAGCCACATGACAAATGTATGCATGTGCTTTCTGCACGTTAGCAACAGACATGGCCTTTCTGAGGGGCTTGAGGTTGAGTGTACAAGGAGTTGCATGACTAAGAGACTGCTGGCCCCCTCAAAACAGGGTCAACAGTCTCTTCACCCTTCAACTCCTGGCATAGTCATCCCCAAGCCCCTCAGACAGGCACCCACTTTTTATGAACGTTGTTTCTGCCAGCTGAAAGTGCTACCATTTGACAGCTGGTCTTTCATGGTTGGAAAAACTGACCAGGAAATGCACATGTGCATAATGAAGATACCTTTTCATATATCGTGAAAAGGGGCCATACCGAAATACTACCCACAATGCCTGCCAGCCAGTTCTTTAATATATGAATTATTTGTTTCACACAAGAAAACAATATATGTATATTTACACACACATTCATGTACATGTACATATATATACATATATATACATACATACATACATACATACATATATGTAATTATTATACACATACATGTATATATACACATTCATGTCCATGTACATATATGTATATATATCAACCAAGTTGTTGTACAATATTGATACCTGGATGCACCTATTTTATGTAATATTTAATTACTTCCTTTTTGTCCTTATCTCTTTGTTGCTGTGTTTGCATGATGTGACCATACTATGTAAGTTGGTGTTAGTCAAAAAAGAATTCATATTATCTGGTGCGCTGATATAACTTTCAACTAGAAGCCGATCAGTGACCGAAAACTCCTACACCAGGACAGATGGACAGATGGACAGATGGACAGACGGATGCGTAGGTGACAACAATACCCGTCCAGTAGGTCAAGGTTCCTTCTATTTGACCTAATGACAAGGCTTTGGTGCAAATACAATATCATGACAAGGTCATTTTTCTTCAATGCAGCACAGTGACCTAAATATGTGACCCAGTGACCTAGTTTTCACTGGGTGTCTGAGGCATCCTTAGGATCAACTTTCATAAATAATTGGTGCAGCTACAATGAGTAATTTAATATTTGAAGATATCATGGTACTGCCAGTTTTCTTCAATGAAGCACTGTGACCTAAATATGTGACCAAGTGACATGGTTTTCAATAGGCATCTGAGGCATCCTTAGGACCAACTGTCATAAATGATTGATGGAGCTACATTCAATATTTTTTAAAATATTGTGTTAATGCCGTTTTTTTTTTCTTTAATGTAGTACTGTTACCTAAATATGTGACCTAGTGACCTACTTTTTGATAAGCACTGAAGCACCTCAATGGCCCCCTGTGATAAGAATTTGGTCTCTGTAAAGTGAGTATTTTTGGAGATATGGTGTTAACAAAGCATAGACAGATGTCTCTAGTATGATACACTCAATGACATGTAGAAAAACTGACCCATATTCATAAATATCAAACCAACGGAGGTGTAGGTGACCACAATACCCCTCCGGCCTAAAGGATGAGGGGTAAAAATCCCTTGATTTTTTTGGTAAAGGTTTTCCATGGTGCACACTTCGAACTACAATGAATTTCGGAATATACTACAGAGTCCATGGAACTTTCTGTAGAACACATCTATCAAGATGTCCTGCTTTAGATCATGGCACACTTTAAGAGCACTTTGCACAGAAAATGCAACTTTGCTTCCAACATATTCTTATATACACTAGACTTCTCATTTGTGATCATATAAACAATATATGTACTAAAAGTATACATTTGGTTGAGCAATTAATGATAATGAAATTTCTGTGAGTGTTAAGAAATTGGATTCTAATTGCTTAAATTAGAAAACCTCAATGCACCTGTTTTTGCAGAAAAACAAAAAATAACACATGAACAGGAAACGTTATTTTTTAACGGGAAATGGAACAGTACACTTGTCGCAGCAAAACCACATTTTAAATTTTGGATAAGGGTTTTAGTTCAAAATTTACAGGATTTTAAATAAAAGTTCCATTCTTTTAATTCAAACAGCATTGAAATAAGAACTAAATAATATCTCCTTTTCAAAAATTTAAAATAAAGTTTTGGAGTTCATTATGTGTTCTTTCGTTCAGCACCTAAATCTAATTTTCATTTTTTAAAATGCTATCTTAAATTTGATATAAAATTTAATTACTTCAATAGTGACACTAAAATTTTATATTCAGTACAAGAATCAACCTTGATGTTATGTTCTCTTTCAGAAAATATAATACTTTTTATGTTATTAGATGGTAACCATAGACAGAAATTAAAACTTTTAGACATGATAGTCATAAAGTACATCACACCCTTAAATTATTGATGACATTCCACCAGAAGAAAGAAAATCACAACTCTACAGGTCTAAATATTAAGAATTGCTTGATACACTTGGTGCAGCAAACAAATATATACTCATCAGGAAATATGCCATGCAATATTGGCATACAAATACACCATCAGCCATATACACACAAACACTTAGCCTATGTGTATACTGTATACTTTAAGAATTTTAAAAGGCATTCACATTAAGAAAATATACTAAAAAATCATGCATAGATTCACCATGAAAGCGTAAGTTTGACTTCTTACACAGCATGAACCAGACTCGCAGTTACATGACACACTGTGGAACACTCACCTGGGAATGTACCGTGTAAGCATAGCATAAAAGCTGTTGTATAAGTCTGCCTTGCTGAGTTTGAGGGCCAGCATAGGCTGCAGGATATCTAGCCATCCATTGTCTCTCTCATACTGCACATTGCAAGACTTACAGTAAAACGTCAAAATGGACTCTAGGTCACTGGCCACAGACAGCTTCTCCTCATCCTCATTGCCAAGTTTGTCTGTAGAAAGACAACTAACACAGTTTAGTTCTTTTGGAACGCCAACTGTGACTTCAGTTGAATTACATAAAACGACCTGCTTTGGATTATAATAAGTGTGCTAGAATCAAGTTCCTTGTAAAAAAAGGACCTTTCATTCAGGTATCTGCATGACTGTAGTTACACAGAATATGATGGTCCAGGTTAATAACTTTCCACTGTGAACTTTGGGCACATTATGCCCAAAGCATGCCAAGGAAAGCCGTTGACTCTGTCCAAAAGGTGACACTGAAAGAAATACAGCGAAACCTCTCTAACCGAACCCCTCTCTATACTGAACACCATTTCTTGGTTCCAAATACATACTTTCAAGGCTATCAGACCTCCGTATACCAAACACTTCACTATACTGAACAATTTTTTCCAGTTCCAAGGGTGTTCGGTATTGGGAGGTTTCACTGCAATGTCAAACAAATAATACATGTACCTCTGTTTCAGGTTAACCAACCTACCAGGCAAAAAATCTCTGACCTCATTTTTCATGCAGGTAAAAACGTGTGTCTTGCTTCCTGCCATAGTCTTCAGTTTTGTTAATTTTGTTAGAGTGCACAAAATACCACACAAATACTTGTTGTGTGATGTCCTGTTCTTTGTAGTTCACACATCTGTGAAATAAAATACAGTGGTCCCCTTGCTGAGAGGCCCCCCTCACAAGAGGCCACCCTCTCTTTAGAGGCCACTTCTCAATGCAGCAAGGGTAGCCTTTACATTATATTTCCCCCCTCTTATAAGGCCACATTTTTTGTGCATTTAGGGTGGCCTCACAATGGGTGCATGGTTGGCTGAGCGGTAAGACGCTCGCCTTCCACCTCTGCCACCCGAGTTCCAATTCTCGTCAGCATGTGGAAAAAGTTCCTACCACTTTAACCATGCACGGTGGTTTTCTCTGAGTTCTTTGGTTTCCTCCACCACAGACAAGGTAGGTAGTATATGCCAACATTTGTGCCATGGACAGTGACTCGATAAGTCAATGCGTGACTTCTTTCAGAATCCAGGTAAAACAAATGTGTCTTTACTTTTTTTTTAGAGATGGACAACTATACTTGTGAACAGGATAAAGCTAGACATTACTGAAATTAACTATCTGCAAAACAGACTTTAAAAATCACTCATTCAGTTTTAAAATTGACTATCTTTAAAGTTAGACTGTTGTAGTTCTTCATAAAATATTTCATTTGAAACACTCATTTCCACTCATTTTTTTTTTCTTCTTTTTTCTTTATTTTTAAATTGAAGATGTATATGCTATGCATGGCATATGTTAGGATTTATTTCAGGAATAAAAACACATCCCGAAAAAAGCTATATGCAATGGAAACACGTTACCTGTGAGTTTCAAAACCACAGCCAAGGCTTGATTTTAGACCATTTTGTCCAAAACAACTAAAATTCAGATCATCAGAAATCTAATTTAGCTCCACAGAACTTATAGTCAGTGCATGCGACTAGTAGTGACCAAAGTCGCAAGTGACAAGTGCAGAAACAGTCTTAATGTCAAACCCTGCTAATGCACAGTTTGACGTTCAGTTTTGATACTTGTCTGCTCACCAATTTTACCTCCATTTGGGCCATGTAACGGGTTAAACCTCTCCATAGCGATCAAAGTCATTACTTGTCCTGATTGAAAAATTGACGTTGGTGGGCAACAGGGCCTGGCAGTGTCATGTTGAGGCTACAGTGCTGTTAATACTCACCCTCGAGAGAGTGGCAACCTTCTCTCAGCAGTGACTGCTCTGACATGTCAAACAGCTCATCAAATGCTGGTAGTGCATCACCCTTGCCATTGACGCTCAGACAAATCTGTAAATATAACAAGTCCCAGGTTTATTAAAGAGAGAAAACAGTGAACATACAGTGCTGCCATCTGGGAGCTACCCATGCAACTGAGCAATACAGGCTTGATTGCTGTATTACCCTGTCCAGCATAGCAATATCGTTATTTGCACGGACTCTCTTTCACTCATTCCATATCACTGTGTGATTCGGATTGTTTTTTACATGTATATTTATCTAAAAGTAAATAATGCTGCATCATCATATAGGTCACAAATGCCTTTTCATCTGAGTACCAATGTGACTAAGCTGCAGGGATTTTGGTTTTTGCATTGGCTGGGAATAATGAATACTTCATCTATTCTTATGGCCACAGCACAACTGGTCAGGCAATGCAAAAACCACTGACGAACATGTTTATCAACCGTATAGAAAACAAGTTCAAAGAAAGTCACAAAAAAGACAACTACAATATAAAAAACGAAATTTGGAAAAATTGTGACTTCAACAGTCAATAGGTTAGGCAACAAATATGACTTGACGGAAGACCAAGGACTCAGGAAGCACCAAGGATTGTAAGTCCCTCACGTAGTTCAAATACGTGTTCAACAAGTGCCCACGTCAGATGTTTTCCTCAAGTGCACTCGTACTCCACTGTTCTGTGTGTAAGGGGGAAAAAAGTACCTTTAGGTGAGTCATTTTATTTGCAGTGAGTGCACAGCTGTGGCAGTACAATATTGTAGCAATGATGGCCATGCTGGGTCACTCTCACTGTTTGTATTGCTCAATATCAGTAAACATCAAGGAGGTCACACAGTGCTAACTGTCTGCACTGACCACCTGTTTATAGAGGCCACAGCCTCGTTTTCATCTTCCCCAGGGGTGGTCTTCATGGTGAGAAAGTTCTTGTGTCCTGTTGTCTAGGACAAGTGAAACCTTTTTAAGGACAAGTACACGCACGGAAGTTCAAACTTTACTTGTCCTCTGGACAATCAATTTTATCTTCAGACTGTACACATGGTAAAGAATGACAATCTGAAGTTAATCTAAAATGTTTGCAATACAAGAGCGGCTGTCACTTTCAGCATACGTACATTTTTTAGTGCAACTGTAGTTCATTGATTTTAGTTTTGTTTTATTTGCTACCAAATAGTCCAATATCTGTAAGCCTGAGAACAAGTGATGTTAGAAAGGAAACATATGGAAATTCAAAATCACTTGTCCCATGGACAACTGGATACATGAAAAATTCTGTCACCCGAGTCTTTCAAGTGAAGTTTCACTGTTATGGAAAACTGCCACATTGGACATCTTAGTGTCATGTGATCATGCAAATTGCATCAGTGTATCAGATGCCATGGACCTATCATGTGACAAAGGCAACTTGATAACTCAGACTGTGAATCTTTGTCATGACATGGAGATACCTTGCATCCCATCCCCGACCCAGTGTGGCCACTGGCAGGATTAAAGGCACACACACCACCACATGTGGAGAGACACTAAGCCCATCAAAAATATTAACCATTTTACCAATAAGTTATTCTCTGCCTGTTATTTTTGATCCATCATGTGCATGTTTTAAATAGCCATATTTTCATCTTGGGGACCTTGACCATCAAGCAGACTGCTTTCTGGCAATCAGCAGCGATCACAGTCCCAAGGTCCTTTTTTTGAGCCCAGTGAAGGACAAAGCGCGTCAAGCTTATATGGCACACCGCGTAGCTGTTCTTATCAACACTTGCCTAGTCTTCCCATTACAATCCCAAAGTGACCACGAGAAACAGCATGTGCATCACTAACAGGGCTTCCCAAATGTTCACAAACACTTTGCACCCTGAATACTCGACAGCAATTCAGTCAATTGTTCAATGCTACATGTAAGTCATAAGGCATGAATTGAAATGAAAAATGAAGTCTTACACGTGCTAAATGCTTACGGACCAACTATTTCATCCATTATTTTCACCAGGTCAACATTATAAAAGAAAGCACTGCGAATTTAAATCATTAGCATAAAATTTGCTGTTCATCAAAGGAAGGTATCCCTTTCATTACATTTGCATCATTCTTTCTTTAAATAATAGGCAAAAAATGGCAAGTCTGCCTATTTGACTTCATATACAATACTTCAATAATACATGTTTAAAAAGATATAGCTAGTAATGTAAAATACCCAGTTTATCACAAACATGTATTCTCTTTCAACTATCAAAATACCACGCACTTTTTTGCCATCATTGCTAGAAGTCACACTCCCAACTTTGGGTCAGCAATATATTACTTGCCCTCATGGAATGATTTGACTCACATGATCACCCTGTAACACTGGCCACATCCTGCTTGTAGATCAGAACAGACAGATCAGCCGGGTCATCTTCAGTCATAACGACAGTATTTAGTTCAGAGTTACTGACCAGTCCTCCGCTCTCCTAAGAAGTCAATTAAGGCATCTTTAGACCTAACACTACTGTGAATTCCAAACATATAAAGCATCCTGGCACCATATTCCTGCATATCAAAGCTACAGGAACACAGCACAACAGAAGTTTTCTGTACTTCCAAATCCTGACATAAATTTAAAGTTGCCCTGGCAGCAAGCAGCTAATAAAATAATGAATTTCAAATTTACCCCAGGCACCTAGACACCTGGGCCCGTATGCATAAAGGTGGTTTAGCTGTGGTTTAGCTTATTCCAGGGAACAACCATGGTGTAAAGTCTAATCCATATGCATTAAGGTGTTCCAAAGTTACCCCTGGTGTAAAGTTACACCAGGTTTAAGAATCCGTATGCAAGAAGGAAGTATAGCTTAATCCATGATGTAAATAGCCTTAAACTTCCCTAGATCTCTAAACCTACCAGGGGGATAGTTTAACAGAGGTGTAAGTCCCAGTGGAAGTCTATTTCCTTGTATACGAGGGACCTGTTATGATATGTAGCGTAAATAATCATAACACTGTACATTAAGTGAATGTTCACATATGATAAAATTGTCAAATAGTGATACCAACAGTACGAAAGATCAGCTCCATTTCACATGCCTTTTGCTGTTACCATTAATAAACAAAATTGTACTCTGTGTACATTGGTCAAACATGCCAAATGTATGCAATATCTGAATGTTAAATGTGTTTGCTATACTGCAAATCTACACATGAAAATACTGTAATTACAGACATCCACACTGATTCCATTACCGGTACGAGTATGTAAAACAATGACAGTTTGCTTGAAACTAAATATTTATTGCCTTCGAAACAGATCAAATTCCTTCTTACTACACTTAGAAACCATGTATGTCTTAATCAAATGCATAAAAAACAAACGTCAATAGATGTTACCCTTCATTGGTCAATGTAGCCGCCCAGGAAAAACCAGAGATAGAACCTTTAGAATTAAATGATTTGGCCTAAAAAACTCTGGGAACCTGTGTTTGGCGCATGTAATGTTAACCTCAGGAGTGAGATGCCGAACTCCACCTCAAATAATAATAATAATAATAATAATAATAATAATAATAATAATAATAATAATAATAATAATAATAATAATAATAATAATAATAATAATAATAACAGTAATAATAAATAAATAAAAAAATAACAAAACTCGTTGCAGAAACTTCCTTTAAAATTGAAATCGCTTATAAATTTCGCGTGGAAATATTGAAGGTCCGACCTAGAGTGACTGAATACCTGCATTGCAACCGTACAAAAAAAACAAAAACAAAAAAACACATGACCATGCTCCGGACTCTCTCTACTTACTTCACCCCTTTTCCGTCACGTAGGCTACTTTATTGGATAACACATTCAGAGAAAAATAATTTTCTCTTTACTTCGAAACGTGGGAAAATTCCAATCGTGTGCCATAATACCTAATCCAAGGCCGTTTCGCTGCTGTATATTTCACGGGATAGGCCTGTGTCATGCACTAAAAATTGGGTCTCTATAACCTTAACCTTTGACCCCCTTATATGATTTTACCTTGAACAGGCCTAATATTCTACACCCTTGCCCCACGTTAGCCGGAACTTGGTCTGCTTTGCAGACAATAAAATATTTAGTGACTGGTCAGGTATTTTAAGATGATATTTATAATGAATTCCACTTATTAAATCAGGCTAAGTTAAAATCTTAGTTTGATTCTATTTCCATTCAAAGCAGTTTTTCAATGAAAGTAAAAGGATTGTGCCTTCATGTGTGCCTTGATCAGTGCAAGAACAATTTTGAAATCAAATATTTTGCCTCCAAAGCAGGCCCAGGCTGCATATTCTGTCTTCTCCAATGGTTTAAACAAATGCATATAAACATACATTAAAAGTTGTGTTAGAAAGAGGTGAGGTTTGTTTCAGATAAGTTAAATGTTTTTAGTATATTGCATGTGAAAAGTTACTTTTTATAGACATGTGCAAGATGAACGTTTTCTGGCACGATTTTGTTAACAAATAAATTTACTCGAATATTCAATCATTTTTTATTAAAATTTTCCCGCTACCTAGTCTCTCTGTCCGGCTAAATGCAATTTGATTGCTAAGTTGTGCGTTACATGTCTTTTAAGTATAGTTAGGAAATATAGCTTGAACAAGCCGAAACGTCTTGTGGGGTTTAAGGTCGAGAAATAGGTCACAGTGACCCAATTTTGGCATATGACACTCCGCTATTCAATAAAGTGTCTACACGCGAAATTAGGTTAGTGTGAGCCCAAGGGTATAGGAAATATGGTACAGACTAGGGGCCTACACAAGGGCGGACAGACGAGCAGACGGGTCTGACTAAGCTACATACAGTTCATGCAACATACAAAATACGTATTATGTCTTCACTAATATAAATGATCAAAGCAAACTGTTTGGCAGAATGAATTTCAAATACTTGAACCATAAAATGAGCTTGCCTGCGTTGACATATTCTAAAAGTTAGCATACTATTCCTTCTTGAACTATTGTGAAATGTGTGGCATTTCCTCAGATCTTTTGCAATAATATTAGAATTTTTGCTGTAGAATGAAAAACATTTTTAACACTAGAATCCACAGTCTACACATTCAACAAACACAAAGAAAAACTATACATCTTCAATACAAAACATTGACTGAAGGGTCCGCATTAATAAGGCTGTTATTTGCTTCAGGTGGTCTTGTTATGCCACAGTATAATCAGTGCAAATATCTCTTTTCTGACTCTATAAAGTAAATATCGCGTTCAGAGAACGGATTACTCTCGGCGCCCACATTTTTTTCCTCAATTATGCATTTTTTTAAGACTTCGCCGAAAAATGATTTACATACAATTTCCATATTATTGTCTGTGAAATGAAGGGGCAATTTTGAATGTGTTCTTGGGGCCACTTCTGGTGACATAGACCACTGTACCGTGCATCACCCAGTCTGCCATCAAAGAAACACTTCAAACGTTTCACAACAAATATAAAAATAGGCAGAAGTTGGTATTAAATAGGAATGTGGTCCATTATGATGTGTATCTGGGGAACGAAATTGGGGAAGCTGCGTTGGATTCTTCTTGAGATATCATGATAAAGTCGTCCCCATGTGTACCACTCAGACGGCCCAAAAGATAAATACTGTAAAGTTTCATAAGAATTATATAAATACAAAGAGGAAGCCAGTTTTAAATTGAAACCTTGTCCATCATAAGATGCAATTCTGACAAAAATTTGGGAAAGCTGTGGTCAATATTTTTGAGATATCGCAGTAACGTCGACAAGACGGACGGACGGACGACGCAGCTGACGACAATACCCTCCGGCACTTTATTTGCCGAGGGTAAAAAGTGCGCATACAAACATGCAAAGTATACATTTGATGAAAGGTCATCCACACAAGTGTATTTTCTGATCAAACGAACTGTTGTTTATGAGACGATTAATTGCAGCATCAGATTTTTTGCCTTTTCCACAATCTACTGACCATTACTTGTTTAAAAATGAATATATTGCATATGTCTATTGGAATACTTGTTACAATATGCAACTAACAGAGGGATAGCGCACTTACAACAATGGGGCATAGCTAGACAACGTTCTTTTTTCTCGTGTTGCCCCACCTCCTCTTTTTGGCTTTGCTGTCTACGCCTTGTGCAGCCATGGCTGTTGTGACTGGACTTGGAAAAAGGGGGTTATATGAGGAAGATAGAAATTTTAATGTTCTATTGAAATTCCAGTGATCACTTACATCATCATGTTATCCATAACACAGACATATTTTTAGGATTAAATACACGCATATAGGTTTATTGTTTATCATACACAGATATTATAGGAGTAATATTTCCATTATTGACTACTGTGTGTACGCTCAATTTCATTTTGACAAACATAAATCTGAAGCCCCTTGCCCCCCTCGTCACGTAATGCAATCTGTCAATAAAAGGGGACAGCAGTCACACGACTGTCCTCACTGTGCTCACGTGGGACAGGTCAGCTGGTCAGTGTCAGGAAAGGGGGTTAAAACTTGTATCAAGTTCTTCAGTTAAACAGTGGCGTAACTGCCCCATGGAATAGTTACCCCTGTTATAACTACACCAGCTTTAATGCATATCAATTTTCTTACACCATGAACTGATGGGTAACTAAAACTGTTTTAAGTTATACCATGGGTAAGTTACACCTCCTTTATGCATACGGGCCCTGTTGTTTTAACCCTGATTTATCACGCTCCTCCTCCCCACCCCAACACAGCAATGACTGCAAAAAAATACGATCACATGCACACCTACAGGACAGAGATCCAGACAGTGGATACCCTCCCCATCCCTGGACAGCAATGACTGCACATTAATACCGTCACATGCACACCTACAGGACAGGGATCGGGACAGTGGATACCCCCCCCCCCCCCCATCCCTGGACAGCAATGACTGCACAGAAATACCGTCATATGCACAGCTAAAGGACAGGGATCCAGACAGTGGATACCCTCCCCATCCCTGGACAGCAATGACTGCACAGAAATACGGTCACATGCACACCTACAGGACAGGGATCCAGACAGTGGATACCCTCCCCATCCCTGGACAGCAATGACTGCACAGTAATACGGTAACATGCACACCTAAAGGACAGGGATCCGGACAGTGGATACCCTCCCCCCCCCCATCCCTGGACAGCAATGACTGCACAGAAATACGGTCATACGCACAGCTCAAGGACAGGGATCCAGGCGATGGACATGCACCCTCCCACCCCAAACCACACATCCAGAACAAGACAGAGACAGAGATGGGCACATAGATAGCAGATAGGGACTCACTCCCAACCTCTGCAAAATAGTTTTCAACAATATCTAAGTAAGAATTTGCATAAGACAAGACAAGAGGAGGGGAATCCATTAAATATGGTGGGACCTGTTCTTGGGACTACCTGTATTATGTGACCACCTGTCAATTACAACCACACTAGACGGTCACATTCCTCTCTACTTCTGTGAACTTGGGCATTGTGATCTGTGGTCTCCCTAGCAACCACATCTTTGTGGTATCACACATGGTCACAATGAACAGGTTCACCTGTGATTTCTGCATGGTGTTAATCCATTAACTGGTTAGTCAAAATTAAGTTGAACTGGTATGACACACAAAGGAGCAGATGAGATATAAGTGGAGTCATATTCTTAGTGCATGTCGGTAACAATACCAAAGTGCATCTGTACACTATTTGTCAGGCAGTTTTCAATGTTTATTTTATATGACCACAATATAAACATGGACCATACTACAATGTATATATACGTACAGTGAAACCTGTCTTTAAAGACCACACGTGGGTTATCAAATCGGGGTCTCAAAAGGCAAATGATCTTTCATAGGAAGT
The DNA here is from genome assembly GCA_964020975.1 of Hermodice carunculata. Classification (NCBI taxonomy): domain Eukaryota; kingdom Metazoa; phylum Annelida; class Polychaeta; order Eunicida; family Amphinomidae; genus Hermodice; species Hermodice carunculata. The sequence goes on along the minus strand of OZ026628.1, from coordinate 24,035,906 downwards.
AAACAATAAATGAATTTAAAGGAAATCAGAGATTGCTGGATCCATGCCCCTCTCACCTCATTTATAACCTTGCCAATCACAGGTCTCATTTTTGAATGACTTTAGTAAATAAAAATAGCCTATCAGTGTGATCTAGATACTTGACCTAGTAACCTACTTTTATGCATGACACAGTCTTGTCTCCAGATGCACAGGTGTGTAAAGTTTCATGATGCTAAGTTAAAAGAAAACAAAATTAGAGCCTGGACATGAAAGGCAATGCAGTTTTACATGAATGTATAACCGTGACCCAGATACTTGACCTGGTGACATACTTTTTATGCATGACACACTCTTGTGTCCAGGTACACAGGCGTGTAAAGTTTTATAATTCTTAGTAAAAGGACAACAGAATTAAAGCCCAGACATAAAGTGTAATGTAGTTTTACATGAATGTATCACAGTGACCCAGATACTTGACCTACTGACCTACTTTTGTTCCACGAAACACCTTTATGACAAGATATATGTGTGAAGTTTCAGGAAACTAAGTTAAATAGTAAAGGAATTATATCCCGGACACAAATTTAAAAGAATATGTCACTGTGACCCACTTACTTGACCTAGTGACCTTCTGGTACATGACACATCCTTATGTCCAGATGCACTTGTGTGTAAAGTTTCATTATTCTTAGTTGAAGCACAAGTGAATTATAGCCCAGACACGAAAAGCGGACACCAAGATACTTCACCTGATCACCTACTTTTGTTTCATGACACCTTTAGGTCAACATATATGTGTGTATCAACTTTCATGAAACTGAGTTAAACAGTAAAGGAATAATAGCCCTGACACGATTTTACAAGGATATGTCACTGTGATCCGGATACTTGACCTAGTGACCTACTTTTGGTATATGACACACCCTTATGTATAGATGCATCTGTGTGTAAAGTTTCATTCATCTAAGTTAAATAGTGCAGGAATTATAGCCCGGACACAATTTTCAGAAATATTTCACTGTGACCCAGATACTCGACCAAGTGACCTATTGTGAATACATCTATTTTCACGGGCATTAATTTTCACGGTTTTTGCATTTTGGACCTTTCACTGAAATTTTAAATTCACACTTTTTGTTATAATTCATATGCATGCCATGTTAATAATATATTTCACTGGGTTCTTATTTTTACAGTATTGAAGCATCAGCGAGATAATCGAAAATAAGAACACAGCAAAATTAAATGACTTCACAGGACTTTTAGTACATGACACACCTTACATCCAGATGCACCTGTTTGTAAAGTTACATTACTCTAAGTGCCACCTTTGTGTAAAGTTTCACTAAATAAAGTTGAAGGACAAGGGAATTATGGTCCAGACATGAAATGCTGATGGACGGATGCACGGAAATACGGAAAAAGCGATTATTGTATGCCCTTCCTCTGGAAGGAGGGAGGCATAAAAAAAAGTGCAGGTATGACAAGAAGATGGTTTTTCAGGCAAGTGGTCTCTCATTAGAGCGACCTCTTAAGACAGGTACCACTATAATGAGACATACCTGAATGAAAGAAGTTTCAAGTTCATGACCATTTCACCTAGAAGTGTTTCTTTGCCCTTAAAGAATCTACAATTTTTCTTCTAATCCAACAAGGAAAAATGTACCATACAGTCATGTAGACAAACATATAGAAGATACATTTGGCACAAAGTAATTGTTGCTTCTTTTGACAATAGCAACATGTCCTTTATTCTGTGAATCTTTACACTTACTTCTTGACCGGGAGTCCTTCAGAAATTTTTTCTGATTTTGTCTTCATCTTTGAAATCTCTGTTTTTAGTTGGCACGCACTTAACATTCGTGGCCATACTAAATCAACTATTTTAAAGAGGTCTAATGTATACTATGTTGATAGCTCTCGAAGAAGTTCCCTTGTCACATCACCCCGGGCACACTGCAACGGCTGGAAATCCACATCCCGGAAAACACTGTGGGTCAAGCCGGCTGGTTTCCTATGAGGTCATGAAAAGAAAGAAGACACAGAAAATTAATTTCACATATTTATCAAATGATATAACTTTCATGGTTTAATAATAAGAACGTAACACACATACACCTAAGTCTTCTACACTTTTTATAATTTGTTTGAGATAAATTTATTCACATCCAACCAAATACTTTTTTTCAAATTAAAACAATTTTGGCCTGAACCTATCCATGTTCTTTTCTTTTCCTATTTTGGACAGGTGAGGCCTGGTTTCTTTTTATTTCTTTCTTTCTTTCTTTCTTTCTTTCTTTCTTTCTTTTTTTCTTTTTTTCTTTCTTTCTTTCTTTCTTTTTTTTTTTTTTCGTTTTAATAAATCAACATACATGGATTTGTTATGTCACTGCCTATATATATATATATATATATATATATATATATATATATATATATATATATATATATATATATATATATATATATACTCAATACTAAACAAAGCAAAAACAAATGCACACCGATAATATCGAGGTAGAAAGACAGTCTTTCTTTGACCCACGGTACACCTAAGCATGCCCTGGACAGCTGCCTCGACCAGATGCCTTGCTTTCTTCCTCGGATAGGTGGGAAATAAACCTACCTAGCCACTGGTCAACCTGGTCCCAGGAAAACCCTGATGACTCTCGTATGCGGCACAACTACAGCAGTTGTCTGTTTTTGACTTGCATCTTAAGACTTGGAAGGCTTGGAGGGCTTCCCCCCCCCCCTTGCCTAGAAACACATCTTGAAACAATCTGGCCTCTTCATATCATCTGAAACAAAAAATCTACATTTATATATTTTACCATACAAGGCACAACAGATGCTTATTTGGTATCACAAAGCAATTTTATGATGAAAATTAAATGCATGCTAAGCAAGTCTTGTTTTGTAACACATAGAGTTATTTATTTTGCATTAGTGTAGTAAAACATGCTTAACCAATTCTAAGACACAAATTGTACCCAGACTTGGGATAACTATAAGAGCACAACTCTGCAAATTTCTTCTTCACACCTTAATCCTGATCTGAAATGCCACATTAAAACATTGAATTTCATTTGGACATGATACAACAGCAGACTGCTGGTATTTAAAGCTAAATTTGCTGCTAAGAATTCACAAAAATCAAACAAAAAGTGGAGTGAGATTTGTGACCACTCGGTTTGTTTACATCGTGACATCACATATCTGCCATATTGGATTTAATATTTTTCATCGACCCAAAAATTTGTGAAGACCCACTTTGTTAATAAAATTATCGAATTCTGATACAATTTGATGCCTATATTATTTATAACACTCTTATAAAACAAAGTTATTTGTTTAGAAGCATGATTCAATCTAGATCTTGCGTAAAACGACGGACAAGTTAACGAAGTCTCGTCTCCACAGCGCCAATTTATCAGTTTAATCGAGTCAATGGAATTACGGGTGTTACACTTCAGACTAAATTTTGTTGCTAAAATAAGGAACGATTTCTTTGAAAAGTCACCAGAACATTGTATAATGCATACTCGATAAATATACCAATCTCACAGCAAACTGTCCAGGGGATTTCGGAGATGTGATCCATGTTGACGCTCTGTGCAGTATTGCCGGCGACACAAAAAAAATAGCGGCACTCCTCACTCGCTTTAGGCAAGCTGAGCTAGTTACAAAAATTTACAGCGTATTTTTGCGGTGCATCTTACAAACTCTTTTTTTTTCAAATTCTTCCGCTTCAAATAAGCTTTTTAGCTATATACATATTTATCATGTACTATTTTTCTAATATTTTGAAATTTTATTTCAAATTTTCAATTTATTTTTTGTAACCTTGTACTAGTGTGATCAAACAGACAATACTGTCGTTTTGTGGAACAGCCCTTCAGTTGTACTGGACTGAACGAGGCTGGTGTGAGAGCGAGGCGGGAGAAGCCGGGAGATTCGAGGACAGAGACAGATCGCGACCAACCGTGCTGGACGACAGACGTGCCTAACAGGAGCTTCCTGGACGTGCCACTGCTAGGGCTTCACAGTGCTTATCTGTGTACGGTGGTTGAACAGGTATGTGCCTGCTTAAGTTCTCAGTGCAAGCGCAGACACATACGCACCAGTAGTATACGCAGTCACGCTAGTTCGTACAGTTCGGCAAATAATATAATCGGCAAGCCTGACAACAATGGTGTCAGAGAGTGCGTGACAAAACTTACGAAAAATAACAGAGCAGTATTTTTGGTCTTGTAGTCGGAATCTATTCGACTAATTTGGCAGACTAGCTGGAGATTTTTCGGCTGAAACTGCTATATTCTTAGTGTAAGGAATTTCAAAATAAATTTTGGATTGTAGGTTCAAAGATCTGCTGTTACGCTGATCATTCATAAATTGCGTGTGAAAAAAAAAGGTTTCCCGCCGTAAGTGCGGGCGCGGGATTTTTTTTGTTTTGTTTTTCAACAGGAGACACAAAGAGGTTAACTTGACATATGCCTGCCTTTTTTGATTTAATATTTAACTTTCATACATATTTGACCAGGCAATGATGTACAATGAGATATGTGGGGATTTGATGTGTTGATCAACTAATGTATTTTCAAACTTGTGGGAGTTCATTTTTTCCCCTCAATGACATTGTGCATACATTGTCTTTGTCCTCTTTGTCTTACATAGACATTTTTCCTTCTTTCTCCCTTTCGTAGTTTTTTATAGATATATGTGTGTATATTTTTTTTTTCTTTTCCGTCTTCTTTTCATGCAATCACATAGTAGCTTTAACTTGTGAAGCAGTGAGCTTGCTTAATTTATTTGCCAGTCTTTTCATGCTACTCATAATCATATTTTTTTCAATTTTGATCATATCCTTTGACAGGTCACTGCACTTCAAGAAATTTGAGACATTCTGAATTAATTCTGGTTGTACAGATCTGGGTAAATTATAGCTGTACATTTGCATCTGTCAAATTATACTAATTTAATTTTTGATTTGGCATCCGATTTTGTTTGTTGTTGGGTTTTTTTGGGGAGGGGGGTTGATTTTGTGTGTTATTGAAGACAATTTTGCCAGTTTGTATATATCAATTTTTATCATCATGTAGGACAAAATTTATGTCAATTTTTGGACAGTACAGCAATTCCAGGAAAGAATAGCAGGTATTGGTGCAGTGAAAGCAAAGCAATTGATTGAGATGCGTGATGCCCATGGTGGTAATTTCACAAAAGTTGAAGATATGACCTCTGCAGAGATTCCAAGATCTCTTTGGGAGCCATACTTAGACTCACTGGAATTTGAGCGTGCAGCTATTGCACCCAGGTATACTGCATCAAAAGAAGTTGATTCGAAGTTTGAAGCTCAGGTGCTTAAAATGCTGAATGATTTGAGTGAAAGGATGGGAAAGTTGGAGAGTGAAAGGCAGAAAACAGCCAGTCCTGCCTTGGAAAGGAAGGAGAAGAGGAAGGAGATTGATTTGGAATTTCAGAGGGAGGTGGAAAAGGCAAGGAAGGCTAGAGATAGGAAATATGAGGAGATAGGCCTGTCTGATGATGAAAGAGAGGGAGGTAACGAAGCTCCAACTTTTTCCTTGTTCTACCATGAAGCTCCAGTAAAGGAGAAACCTGTTTTATCGATTCCTGCCAAAGATCCAATTTCTCCCTCCATGCAAAGAACAATGGATACAATGCAGAGAGTGGCGCCATCGTCAATTTATAAAAAAGAGGCAGCCAATATTGATAGGGATCAATCTGTTCAAGACAGTGAGAGGGATCAATTTGTTAAAGTTTCATCGTCACCCAGTCATGATGGTGCAGCAGGTGAAACACATGGGCAACCAGTATCTACTGCACATATGGATAATGTCTGTCAAAAAATGTCACAGGTTAAAGTCACCAAGGCAAACAGTGGTCATATTTCTTCAAGTGGGGGCAACACTTCAAGAGTATTCAAAAGGGATCATCATGCAGCGATGCCTAAGCTCGCTACATATGATGGGAAATCTGATTGGCGACCATTCTTGCTACAGTTTGAGCGCATAGCAAAGAAAAGCTGTTGGAATAAAGAGGAAAAGATGGATGCTTTAGTAGCCATTCTAAGGGACAAGGCTTTGTCATTTTGTAGCAACTTAGGCACACAGGTAAGGGATAGTTTTGATCTGGTCAAGGACAAAATGGACAAGAGGTTTGGAAGGAAGGACCCAGCAGCAACTTTGATAAGACAACTCTATTTCTTGAAGCAGAAACAAGAGGAATTATTGGATGAGTTTGCAGAAAGGGCCAAAAGAGTGCCTTTGGATGGATTACAAGATGATGCACCAGATGACACAATAGAAAGTTTGGCCATTGAATCATTTTGGACTGGAGCATCAAATGAAGTGGCTGGTGCAGAGGTAAGAAACAAGGAGCCAACAACCATGGAGGAAGCTGTTCGACTGATGAAGGTTCACAAACGGAATGCAGAGATATTGAAGACAGGAAAGAACCGGGTTCGACAGGTTAGTTTCCAGTATGAAGAGTCAAATGATTTGTCAGTTAGGGCTACCAAAGTGCCATCACCCACCCGTTATGCTGACACAGTGACAACGGAGATGCTTCAGAAGTTTTTTGAACAAGAAAGGAAAAATCGTAAGGAAGAACACAAAGAATTCTTGAATGTGTTGGAGAAGTCCTTTACAAAAATTGCACATGCTTTAAATCCTGGAGAGAAAACATCAACAGGTAGAGATCAGTCACCAGTAAGATAGAATGTCTCTAGAACCAGTGATGCAGGTTCCTCACCAAGGGGAGTCCGATGTTATCAGTGCTCAGGGCTTGGACACTTTAGCAAAGATTGTGCAAATAATTGGTCCCCCAAGTTTCTTTCTCCACGATCATCTCCAGTCAAACAAGTGTCAAACAAGTAAGGATTGTTCTGGCTGACCGAGATCAATCCTGCTCTGATTTAGGTCAGATGCAGGAATCTGATGTAACATGTTGTGTAAATAAGTTCAGTGGTGATGGGAAGGATCAATGTGATCTATACTTAGATTGTGATAAAGGAAAGAAAGCTTTTTTAGGGAATGGCAGCAGTGAAGACAACAGTTTGTTGGCGTCTGCCGACAATGAGGCTGAGAAGTCTTCCATACAGAACATTAGGGAAGTTTGCATTGGTAGATACACACAGGAGGTTAGTATGACTGTACCTGTCAATATCTTGGGCAGACAAACTTCAGCAATTATAGATTCCGCAGCTCAGGTTACAGTGATCAATAAGAATTTTTTTGGTAATCTGAAGAAGGGTGTAAAGGTGAAATTGAAATGTGCTGCTCAAGATAGTTTCATGTTAGCCACAGTGGTAAAAAATGTTAGCATTAGCATAGGGGGAAAGCTTTTTCACTGGGATGTTTTTGCTGCCCCAATTTCCGATCAAGTAATACTGGGGTTGGATTTTCTGATTGCTAACAAGTGCAAAGTGGACTTTGAGAGAAGTTGTCTCATCATTGGGAAAGAGTCCATACATGCGTCTTTGCACAGGAATGGAGAGTAAGTATAGGTGGCTAGAGTTGTATTGTAGAAAGAAATGGTAGTTCCTCCAAATTCTGTAAGGCAAATTTCAGGTTCAGTTGATGAACATTGTGATAGAGATTGTGTTGTAAAACCTCAAGCTGACTTACACTATTTAGTCATGCCTTCAGTTCTGGTGAAAGGTGGTAAAATAGTTCCTCTGTCATTCATGAATTTAAGTGATAGATTTATCACATTAAAACCAGGCTTTGTAGTTGCAACTGTAATGTCTGTTGAGAACATCGTTTGTGACCTCACAGAAGAGGTTATGGAGAATAAAGCAGATGACAGTAGTCATAACGATGCTATAGTAGGAAATTTTGATGTCCATTCAATTGAAATTGATGAAATTTTGTTGAAAATACCTGAACATCTACAGGATCTGTTTCAAAGGTCAAATACACATCTGGACACCGAACAAAGTCTACAACTGGCAAAGCTTCTGACTGAATTTGAAGATGTTTTTGCAAAAGGGGACTTGGATTTGGGATGTTTCAAGGAAATTCAACATAAGATTCCTACAGGAAACGCAGCTCCCATAAAACAACGTATGAGGAGGACTCCATTAGGCTTTGAGTCTGAAGAAGAGGATCACTTGAAGAAGATGCTTGAGATCAATGTTATTCAACCATCTAGTTCTGATTGGGCAGCAGCCCCAGTTCTTGTAAGGAAAAAAGATGGAGCGATAAGATGGTGCATTGATTATCGAGAACTCAACAAAGTTACCAACAAGGATGCATTTCCACTGCCTTTAATAGAAGAATGCCTTGATACTTTAAGTGGTTCTGTATTCTATAGCACCATAGATATGGCTGCCGGCTATTATCAGCTGGAGATTGCTCCAGAGGACCGACATAAAACTGCGTTTATAACAAAATATGGTCTTTTTGAACATGTAAAGATGCCTTTCGGCTTATGCGGAGCACTGCAAACTTTTCAAAGAGCCATACAGTTAGTACTGCGTGGTTTAACATGGAAGTCAGTCCTGGCCTACCTCGATGATGCAATTGTGCTTGGAAAAAGCTATGATGATCATGACAAAAATCTGAAGGAGGTGTTGGAGAGGTTTCAGCACCATAATCTCAAGTTGAAGCCTAAAAAATCTTATCTGTTCCAAAAGGAAGTAAGGTTTCTGGGCAGGAGTGTTTCTGAAGAAGGGGTTGCTGTAGACCCTGATAAAATCAAATCAGTGCTAAATTGGCCAGTACCCAAGACAGTGAAGGAAGTAGAGTCCTTCCTATGGTTCATCAATTACCATAGAGATCACTTGCAAGATTATGCTGAGAAGTCAGCATGTCTCTGTAGGTTAACTGGGGTAAATGCAGTTTTTGAATGGACTGATGTTCACCAAGCTGCATTTGATGAGCTGAAATATGCTTTAGTCAATGCTCCTGTTCTAGCATTTCCACAAAAAGAAGGAATGTTCATATTAGACTGCGATGCTTCTGATTTTTCAGTCGCTGCAGAGCTTTCCCAGGTTCAAAATGGCATAGAACGTCCAGTTTGTTATGGTTCTTATGTGCTAACATCCGCCCAGTGGAAATATTGCACAACAAGAAAAGAACTTCTAGCAGTAGTAAGGTTCACACACCAGTTTCGGCATTATCTGTTAGGAAGGAAATTCCTTGTTAGAACTGACCATAACAGCCTTGCTTGGTTAATGAAATTCAAAAGAATTGAGGGACAACTAGCTCGCTGGCTGGAGGAGCTAGCTCAATATGATATGAACATTCTACACAGACCTGGTAAGTTGCATTGCAATGCTGATGGATTGTCGCGGATCCCAGAGAGGTTGCCATTTTGTGACTGCTACCATGCTGGTAGTGATCCTAATAATCTTCCTTGTGGAGGTTGTAAATACTGCCTGAGGGCTCATGAACACTGGAGCAGATTTGAAGATGAGGTAGATGACATGATGCCATTGGCAGTGAGTGAAGTCACACAGATTGATGATTCTGAGGGTAGGAATTTAAGTTCAGATTCGTTGGAGGGTTCCGACGAATCAGAGTCTGATGAAATGTTGGAGTATTCCGATGTGTCACAAAATCAGACACGTGTAGGGACAACCAGTGAGTCCAACTGGGTAGAAAGTTATACCCATGAACAGCTGCGAGATCATCAGCTTCATGACACTGATTTGGCACTAGTGATAGGGTGGTTAGAGTCTGGACAAGAGCCAGAAACCTCAGAATTACTGTTAGTGGCACCAGCAGTAAAACACCTTTGGCTTTGTAAACCACAACTGAAAGTGAAACAGGGTGTGCTTTTCTATCAATGGGAAGATTCTTCCTCGCCAAAGCTACGTCTTGTAGTTCCAAAATCATTAATATCTGAGGTTCTTGTTCAGCACCATGATGTAAGATCTGCCGGTCATTTGGGTTTTGATTAAACCTTGGCAAGTTTTAAGTGTGGATTCTACTGATATGGTATGTCCAAAGATTGTCGTGAGTTTGTAAGCACATGTGCTACTTGTAACCGAAATAAAAAACCATGGCAGTGGCCAAAATCACAACTTGGGCGTTGTCATGCTGGGGTACCATTAGAACAGGTACATCTTGATATACTTGGTCCTGTAACCAAGAGTGAATGGGGAAATCAATATATTCTTGTCATTGTGGATCAATTCACAAAATGGGTAGAGTTGTTCCCTATGCCAGATCAGACAGCAGAAACCATAGCAGGTAAAGTAGTTGATGGGTTTATTTCTTGGTTTGGAACCCCTTTACAATTACATACGGATCAGGGTAAAAATGTAGATGGGAATTTGATCAGATCCATTTGCAAATTGCTTGAAATAACCAAAACCCGGACTACACCATATAGTCCCAAATCCAATTGGCAGGTAGAAAGATACAATAGGCTGATTTTGCAGATGATCCGTTGCCATATTGATAAGAATATAAAGACCTGGGATCAACATCTACAGCAGACTGCTGGAGCAATACGCTCTATGATTCATAGGCAAACTGGTTATTCGGCCAATCAAATGATGTTGGGAAGGGAAGTGAGCAAACCAGTTGATCTTATCTTTGGAATTTCAACTACAAATCATTTCCAAGAACAACCAGTGAATATGTTAAATGATTAAGGGATTGCATGGATTATGCCCATAGCTTGGCTAGAGAGCAGTTGAGGGGTGCCCAGAAAAGACAGAAAAGGGATTATGATCTTAAGTTGGCAGAAAAGTCCTATAATACTGGGGATTTGGTGTACAAATTGGAAGCTGCTACAAAAGTAGGTCAAAGTAAAAAATTAAAACCAGTATGGGTGGGTCCCTATCTGGTAGTAGAAGTCATCTCCCCTGTATTGTATAAGATTAGAGGACGTCATCAAAAAGAGATGGTAATTCATCATGACCGCATAAAGGTATGTAATGATCGAGTGATTCCCATGTGGATGAGACGTATGAGACATGCATTCCTGGACTTGGATACTACCATCGCTAATGATGAGCAAGAACAACAGGATGAAGACACAGATACAGGTTTAAATTGTCTTTTTGGAAATGCTGACTCATCTGACACGAATCGTCATGGCCCAACACAGGATTCGGAGTCACCAGTTGATAGTAATACAGTCAGGCTGCCTTTAACCGTCACTAGATAATTCGGCACCCTTGAAATTCGGCAACAATGAGCTTTGAACGGATTTCCCCCATTGATTTACTACATGATAATCCGGCACCCTTGAATTTCGTCACCGGCATGTTAATTGCAGAACAAAAGGGCTTTTCTGCAATGTAATTTGCCTCTTTAATCCGTCACTTGATATTCAATGGAGCATATACCTTGTAATAGAATACCTGATGTTTAATTGTTTCCACCTTAAATGGTTAAATTTCATTGCAGTAGCCAGAATCCAATGAGGGATTTTGTGGTGACGACGTAGCAAAAGTTCGGCACAGAGAAGAACAGTTAAAAGATATGAAAAGTCAGCGCAGTAAACGAAAAAAGATTTCGGATTTCTTTCTGCCAAAATAAGCTATTAAAGGCAAAATATGTCCAAATACGTGTGTGAGATAAACATAAGGGTTGGGACATTTATGCCCGCTCGCTCCAGTAATTTTGAACGTAACATATATTGTACATATGGATATGAATACACTGAATAAAGTTTTTTTCCCTTTAATTTGCACGTTTTGTTTTTAAAATTTCATATGATTGGTAATACCTGTATGTGATTATGTTTTTATTTACTCATTGTAAGGTGCAAATTTGGTCTCTTATTTTCTATATATCCTGGTGAATTATACTGTGATTTGTTAGTCTGGCAGTCTTGCTAATCCGGCAAAATGAGCAAAAACAGATGGTGCCAGATAAACGCGGCCTGACTGCATATCTAACACTTTCAGCCCAATACCAGAACCAGAAGATCTATCAGTTGACAATGTGGATTCACAGCAAGACTCATGGCCAGAGTCGGTACAGCCACAGAACCAGGACATAGAAAATGTTGTTTTAACTGCTACAGAACCAGAGCGTCTTACTAGACAGGGAAGGCGAATTAAGAAGCCATCCTACCTGAATGATTACCATCATTAATCATGTAAAGTAGATCAAATAGCTGGAGTACTTTCGGCTATTTTATGCTCGTGAATTAGTAGCTGGAGTGCTTTCTGGCTGTTCAAAATTCATGAATATTTTGGATAATTGTAGATATGGTTATGAAAATGAATTGTAATGTAAAGAAATGATTAATTTGGGTTTGTTTTTTATGATCTTGTATATAAAATGTTACTTGTTTAAGTGTATGAATTGGAAAGTAAGGCAGTATACTGCTCTGGTGTATTTGTGTTTTTTTCAATGTTTACAGCATGGATGATGCCTGGGATGAGAGCAAATTCCAGCCAGATTATGAGGAGGAAATTCAAGAAAGATAGACAACTGCTGGTAATAACTGGAAAGTTGTACATGTTTTGGCCACCTCTAAAGATAGACAGTGCCCTACTTGCTCCATCCGGCATCGTAGGGTTAAAAGACATGTTTTGATTGTCCATTTACCCTGGTTTGTGGAACCCCACACTGCATGCTGGACCTGTTGTAAAAATCTTTTGCAGCCTGGGAAGGTATATACCCATTTACAAGGCTGTTCATCTCCACAGTGCTATTTCACAGATCAGAGGTGTGTAGTCTGGTGTAGCTACATGAAGGCATTATTGCTATTTCTCTGCAAGGAGTTCAATTTGCGGAATATGCAGGAGTTGCTGGGATTTGTGGTGGGAAGAAGGTTACATCTGTCAGAGAATTGTAGGATTGATGAACTGAATGTGTTGTTTCGGGGAGAGTTTCAGGCAAGGTACCAAGTGACAGATTTACAGGCTGCTGAGATCAAGATTTCACCCCCAACGCAGTTTTGGCTTTGCTGCACTGGAGAATTCTTGCCTGCATCACAAGGATTTTAACCCCAGAGGCTCAGCAACGGGCCAAACAGTTCCGTGGGGAGATCGATTATATTGGTGCAACATATCATTTTCTACCTGTCATGTTAGTAGACTCCCATTTTCATTTAGATAGAGTCCAGAAGGAAAAGAAACTTTCATTCACCAGGATAACAAAAATACTGTCATCAAAGACCACTTCAGTGACAACTCTCTCAATAGGTGCGGCAGTGGCTAAGTATTGTTTTGCACGCAGCTGGCCAAGTCTTTCCTACATAAGAGAACTCACAGCTGTAGAGCCAAAGTTCAAGTTCTCCATAGGAGCGCACCCTAGGTTTCCACGAGACATAAAAACTCTGCAACTGGAAGAAATGTCCATGTTGGCATCTCAAAAGGAACTGCTTGCCATTGGGGAAGTTGGGTTGGATTACACCAGTGCTAATGTTCGTAAGGTGGAACAGAAGAAAGTGTTTAAAGAGATCCTGAAGATTGCAAACAAGTGGGGAAACCTGTCATTATTCATTGCCGTGACAAGGTTGGAGAGAGTGTTGCTTCAGAGGACTGCCTGGAAATATTGATAGACCAACTGCCAGGAAGTCACAAGATCCATAGGCATTGTTTTCAGGGGACAACAGAAGAAGCCGAAAAGTGGATAAAAGCTTTTCCTGAGGTGGTATTTGGAATTTCACCAAGTATTCTAAAAAAGGACCACAGTTCCATGCTTCAGAGCCTCCCCTTAAATAAAATCATTTTGGAGAGTGACGCACCATACTTTGGGAAATGTCAAGCAGTACTGGATGTTGCTGTGAAAATTAGCCAAGTAAAGAATATTCCGTTGAAGCTGATAGCCAAGATAACTACTGAAACATCTCAACACCTTTATTCATGGGAATGAGATGCTTTGCGTGACCATTCAGGAGCTGGAGGCATTTTCAGCTCAAGAAGCTATCACTTGCTTTCTATGTCTCCTTGAATGAAGAGCTGGAGACTTGTCCAGCTCATTCTTACCTTGCCTGTTCTAACATCACTCTATAAGTGAGGAGCTGGAGACTGATTCAGCTCAATCTCACTTGCTCTTTTTTAACTTATTGTCAAGGTGGGGGTTATATTAGGGTTTTCATTGGAAAAAATAACAATTTTTCATCATTATGTTAATATATGTCATGTGGTTAATGCTGATTGTCACAATGCACACATGCTTCATATGCACACATGGTGGGGATAAAATGGTGAATGCATATCTTGATATTCTCTGATCTTATAGGTGGTGTGTCATCTTGAGAAACGGGAATAACAACCAAATGTATACAATAACTCTTATCAGGCATATTGTGCAGTTAAAGATTGTAAATAAATGATATGCAGAATGTTTAACCCTATATTTTCTTTCTGCATGTTCCAGAACAGTTGAGGGAGTTGCAAGGAATCAGCATGCAAGGGGAGCAGGAAATTCTGTTTAATTAAGTCTTGGACGATGGGTGCACTTCACTTTTTTATATTTCTTTCAAATCTGCACACTGCTATCCACGTTTTTTCAAGTGACCTCTCCGTTCTATAAAACTGGAGGGGAGTTGTGGTCAAACAGACAATACTGTCGTATTGTGGAACAGCCCTTCAGTTGTACTGGACTGAACGAGGCTGGTGTGCGAGCGAGGCGGGAGAAGCCGGGAGATTCGATGACAGAGACAGATTGTGACCAACCGTGCTGGACAACAGACGTGCCTAACAGGAGCTTCCTGGACGTGCCACTGCTAGGGCTCCACAGTGCTTATCTGTGTACGGTGGTTGAACAGGTATGTGCCTGCTTAAGTTCTCAGTGCAAGTGCAGACACATACGCACCAGTAGTATACGCAGTCACGCTAGTTCGTACAGTTCGGCAAATAACGTAATCGGCAAGCCTGACAACACTAGGGGTTTTTTATACGAAAATAAAGCTTAGAATGTGTTCTTTCTATCTATGGCAAAATTTAATTTTCATCACTCATTCGGAAAATGACGCTGACCGAAACGAAGGAAAGATGTTAGACCCCTAAATGTAACCACCCCCCTAAATGTAAATTTGCATTTAGGGTTAGGTGTCAAACCGCTAACCGTAAACAGTACCCCTAAATGAAAACGCAAATTTGACGAAAAAAGGGTGGTTCAGCCCCTAACTGTAAACACGCCACTAAATGTAATTATTTGGGTAGGTGGACACTGGACCCCTAAATGTAAATGAACGTTAAATGTAATGGCTTCACACGGTTAAAAGTCTCGCATCGAGGCTTAAGACTGGCTCAACAGTAGAGCTCTGTCGGGTATCCCGGTACCTGGGTACCCACGAAAAAACGCGGGTACCCATATCGAGAGTTATTACCCATGGAATCAACAGGTAATATATATATATATATATATGTATACACACACTCACACACATATATATATATATGTGTGTGTATATATACATATATATATATATTTGTATATCAGACACATAATATATATTTTAGATAGATATATAAATAAGTTATAGCCCTTCACGTGTAATGCGTCACGAAAGGCTGGAACTTTTAAAATTCCAAAGTGAAGCTCTCCCATTTCGGCTTTAGAATATCATTGCATACAAAAGCTTGTCAAATATGGCAAGAATATATCTTGAAGTTCCTGCCACCAGCGTGCCATGTGAAAGATTGTTTTCGGATGCCGAAAATTATTTATAACCAAGCAGCGGGCTTTTTTGTCCCCTGGAATGGTGGATGTCCTCATATTCTTCCAATATAACAGAAACCCTAATAAAAAGTAAACTGGACTACAAAGTGACACCCGTGCACTCAGGGTCGATACATTCAGGGAAGTACATGTATCTGTATACACCTCCCTGGTAATATAATAAAATGCTTTTTAGTTTGATTGAAGTGCCCGCTGTGGTCTCGTTCTTTTGAATGTGGTGTGACTTGGTTGCTTTTGATTGATGTTTGCGCGGATTTGGTTTGTTGGTAAATATACTGCAGCTGATGTGTGGCCCTAATAGAATAGACTATGCAATCCAATGTGGCGGGTAATACCCGCGGGTACCCGGGTATTTTGATACGGACTCTGACCGGTACCTGGGTATTAAAAATTAGAACCCGACAGAACCTTACTCATCTGTATTGTGGCCCTGATAGGGGTACCGGGAAGGAAATGCCCCAACATTGCCCCAATTGTCCAGTGTGTGCAAACGTTTCCGAAATGTGACATCAAATATGCCAAAACCCACACTGTACATTAGGGATGAAGTGTATGAGAAACTACCATCAAAAGGTATCGTATCTGTTCGGAATAGAATAAGATACACCGGAAATGCAAGTGGCTTAGTTATGTCAATAAAAGACCAATTGGATTGCCCTCGGTGGATGAATGCATGGTTGGAAATATATTGACTACCCCAACCAGGATGGTATGCAATGCATTGTTTTTTTTGGCGAATCTAAATCATATTTTCATGCCGTATGTATCACCTCTCTTATTTTGTCTCCATATATATCCCCTGTTTTTTGGGGGTTGTATTTCTATATCTATCATTCATAACTTAGTTAATCGTAACCGTCAAATTTGCATTACTGACAATAATGTTATCACATTTTCCCTAACTGCTTTTGTATAACATTGGGGATTCAAGATCAATGTGTAATATTGCACTACTTGGTCCGTTTCTGTCAAACTGTGAGATATCACTTTTCTGTCGCTAGTCAATCGATAGTAAATATTAATGATTCATCAATTATAATGAAGATCATTTACGATTATATAACTAGGAGTAGTTAAACTATTTGCCCAGAGTAAACTGGAATTACTGACAATAAGGTAATCACTTATCAACGTGCTATATTGCACAGCTTGATCTATTTTTGTCAAATTGTGAGATATCACTTTTCTGTTGTTGG